>CM063454.1:22500-402500 GCA_032191425.1 Lymantria dispar
CCTAACCTAACCTAACCTAACCTAACCTAACCTAACCTAACCTAACCTAACCTAACCTAACCTAACCTAACCTAACCTAACCTAACCTAACCTAACCTAACCTAACCTAACCTAACCTAACCTAACCTAACCAGTCTGCCGTGGCACGCCCCGCCGCACGCGCACGCGCAAAGTCGTTATAGAACGCTCCGTAGCAAAAATTCGCAGTGAAAAGTTTGAAAAAATCAGAAAAGTGGTTCAAACAGTGAAATAATATAAGTGTTATATATCGTTAGATGCGCTATTAAATCAGCCATCGAATGGTGAAACAATCAAGTGCATGTGATAAAACCACGAATTTTGGTAACAACATTTGTGCGACAAAAAATTGTGCTGAAATATAAAATCGCAAACGCTGCTGCAAAACGATCTTTGAGCCCCATATCCTGAACTGCTGTTCGAAGCGCCCTCAAAAGACGCTTCTTTGGACACCTTTGCCAGATTTTTATGGTAAATAACAACGAAGTTATTGACGAAAATATCCAAAAATTCCTGACTAAGAAGACCCTTGTCGACCAAATCGAGGCAGTTGGAAGGACACCATATAGATAAGTTGGTGCCGGGAGCCTGGAGGATCACGGAGGCGTTTCCCCTATAAAGCTAAGACTTATAGTTAATTAGTTATTTAATTTTAAAGTTCACAAAATTTTATGAAAACTTCAAAAAATCATATCTCAGTAAATACATTATAAATATATAAATATTAAAATATTAGTAGCTTTGTACTTATTTTATGCTCATCCTGTAAAAAATTTCAGCCAAATTGGCTTTATAACAACTGAGATATCCCTATTTACAAATTTTGTATAATTAAGTTTCCCGTAGTAAAATCGTAATTATAGCTTTTTAATTTAAATAGATAGAAACTCGTAGTAAACGGGAAAGGGGGGAACTTGGGCCACAATTCATATCACCGTTTAAATTTTTGCAAAATAATTAATAGTATAGGAGATATAAGCACTTAAAATTTCTTAAAAAATTTCATTACTTTCGACGCTAACGCCATCTCTGTAAGGAATGTGGAACTAAATGGCTTAATTTGGAAAGTATTAATAATTGTTTTATTTTGAATATAGCCGTGAACTTTTAAAAATATAGGGATACACATCTCCAAATTTCATTCAAAACAGATTGTTAATTAGGGAGATATTGACATTTTAAAATACAAAGTTATAAGTGAATGAAAACATAAAAATCGACTTTGGAGCGATCTGATTGCGGGAAAGGTGTGCCTCCCTATCCCGTCAATATAACCCCGAAAACCGTTTCCCTCTAGCTACTTTACTTTTTGAGAAAACAAAAATTATAGATAAGTTTCCAAAAATTTTTTTCAAAAATCATTATCTCGGCAAGTAGATAATTAACACATAGTTATTATAATTGCATTAGATCTGTATAAAATAAAGGCATATCCTGTAAAAATTCCAGTTAAATTAGTCTTATAATAGCCGAGTTATCCCTACTTATATATCTTTAATAATTAATTTTCATAATATTGCAATTTTAGCCCTTAATTTTAATAAACAGGAACTTGCAATAAGTAGAAAAAGGGGGAACTTAGGTCCTGATTCATAATACCCTTTAAATTTTCCCAAAATAACAAATACTTTAGTAGATATAAACATTTCAAATTTCATATAATATTTCATTACTTTCGATAGTAACGCCATCTCTGCAAGGAATGCGGAACTAAATGGCTTAATTTGGTAAATATACACAATTGCTTTATATATATTCAAGCCGTGAACTCTTAAAAATATAGAGATTTACATCCCCAAATTTCGTCCAAAACAGATTACAGATTAGGGAGATATTGATAATTTAAAATTCAAAGTAATAAGTGAATGTAAACATAAATATTGACTTTGAAGTGACCCGATTGCGGGAAAGGTGTGCCCCTCCACTTCATTAGCACAACCCCGAAAACCGTTTTATTCTAGCTACTTTAGTTTTCGAGTAAACTCAAATTATAGATAAGTTTCCAAAATATTTATTCAACATCCGACATTTCCTTATATACTTCCTAAGTATATAAAACTAATGACTAGTGTTGTGGTCACACAGTTTCCGTATTTTGGTATGAATTATAAACCAATTAAATATAATTATTGTATAGACTCCTAGATTTATCAATAATATAGATTTATCAATAATATTAAATTAACTTGTATAACCGAATTGACATAGACATAGGATCCGCCAAGGCAGACTACATATCTAACTATAGAATAGTATTATAACAAGATCTGACATATTATATAGAATAATAGTGGAATAAATATAAGTCTAACACGACACTACACCTTACTTTGATCGGGTATACAACTTATACCGACTATACCAATACAACACACCTGACATAGTAACTCATACCTGACTAACACTAAACTAATAGTGCAGACATACAACACAACATCCACATAACACACTCACGTAACAATACGCACCAAAACACACCAAAAACACTAAAACAAAATAACACTAAAACTATAACATATAATTGATACACAACATAACCACACCGAAAAAACTAGTAACTGCACCTTTCGTAAAGTGGTTGAAAATACACTAAAATAATATAACACCACAACTATAACATATAACCGACACACAACACATCCACACTGAAAATTAATAACTGCACCCTTCGCATAGTAGGGGTACGTATCGAACATCACACATATTACTAACACGATTATAGTCATACCCATATACACCCTGGTTGTGACAAACAATTAAACCAAAACAGGCATAATAACGTCAACCCGATTTGTGGACCATATACCAAAAATTACAACGGGAACATCACTAAAGAATAACGAAATATACCATCATTAGCCTATATACTTACAATAAAACCAATCAGAGAACGACCAAGTGAAGTTCGTCCAAAGTCGTTGTCGCTCGGCCCTAGTGGGCGGAGCCAACTTGACAAACCTATTATAATATTAAATATTATTTAGTTTGTTCTAAAAATTTAAATTGTTCAAAAGTGTAATAATAATTGAAACTTTCACATCTAGGGCATTTATAGTAAGACAGTAACCAACTTGCACCAAACAGGAATACGCACACACAAACACACACTCATTTATCTATACATAAACATTGATATTTTAACTGACACAAACATTATAACGCACACTAATACATACAGTACTATCAACCTTCCTAACCACATAATACATATTAGCACTTCACACAATTCGCAACTACGGAATCAAACCCGGAGTAGCACAAGATAGCTCTCTTACCAACCAACCACCCAACCATACAGGATAACTATTTAAATAATCATAGCACAGAACCCTCCCATTGCAATATATTAATTGCTTAGGGGCGGAGCCAAGATATTCATATTGACCAATACATATAACTATATATCTCAACTATTTAATTTGTTCTAGAAATACACTTTTTTATTATGAATATAATATACACTTTTATAGTTTATTAAATTAAAGAACCCCCTTAAAAACACACACCAATAGGTTTCATAGTAATAAATTATATAACTTTACAGTAAAATTGAACATAAGTCTTACTATACAAATAAATTGAAAAACCAGTAAACAGACATAAAACCTGAAACTTTAGTACATAAACAATTTCTAAAACGCATTGACAACACGGATAAATATTTAAACTTAGATTCAGACTAATATTAAAAAATCAAAGTTTCCTAACAAACTAAATATTTACAATAAATTGACTGGAGTGGGCGGAGCCTAATTATCGTTCGAATTTGTCCCATCCAATAACAACGCATGAACATTGTGTACATAATAGCAATTTCCTAGGAAATTTGTAAGACTCGAATAAATATATTTATAGGCAAACTTGGACGATCACTTATTTTAAAGGAAAACTTAGAATTGAATTATAATTTTTGTATTATAAAGAAATATTTTTTAATTGACAATTGTAAGTTGGTGGACATATCGTGCACAGTTGTGCGGATAACAACTCATAGTCTTAATCTAATTTCAATAATAAAGAAACTTAGTGACAATACTTAACGGGTCCTTTTACAACCCCTAATAATATAATTAACTTACAACTTTGCAAACTATTAATTAACAAGTGGAGATAATTATAGACTTACATTTTCAAACACAGAGACACCCACTAAACACACGCACACCAAGACACGCGCTTAACGTACCGCAAAACAAATAACACTTTCAATACACTACTAATTCCTCTCCTCTTGGCGTCCCTCGCCCACGCGTGGATCCTGGGCGCGACGGTTTGGCCGGCGGTGACAACTGGTTGTTATAAATATAACATACCATCTTGCGCCGCAGCCGGTTGGCGTGCATAAGGGACCTGACGCGACGGTTGGAGACGCCATACGAGGAGATATAGGTACACAAGTTTAAACACATTATTGACACATCACCTACACAAACAAATAACTATTGAATAGGGCTTTTACACCCACAAATATTATACCCTTTAGACATTCCACTCTATTAACATACATATTTTTGACATTTATTATACACAATTTTGACTATTGTACAGACTTATACGCAATACAGTTTTAACCGACGCAATAAACTAGGGCTTTATACACCCAATAATCTACTCCCATACTATAATTCAATCACTATATATATATATACATTTTAATTAATTATATACACCAATTGACAATTTACACTCAATTGACAGTAGCCGAACAACTTACACTCGGCTACCCTTACTTAATAGCTTATATGACACGGGCATTTACACCCACCACTTTTTAGACAACACTGGACAATTTACACCCAGTTACACATTATAATCAATCATTGACAAAGTCGGAACTATACATTCGATAATTGACACCGGGTATTTGACCCCCGCTTACAAGGGTATCAGACCTTCTACATCTGGAACCATTGGTAGCAAGGCACCGCGAACCGAAGTAATCATGCCTATCCAACGCTCACCACCCCCAACATTAAAACCAAACATTGATAATAAAGATGCAGACCCAACGAAAACCCTTGAAAAAATCGTTTTAAAAACCAGCGATATACAAGATAAAACGTTTGCAATAAACAAGGATAAGTATAAACAAATGGTAGAAGAAACGGAGACCCCACCACCATCTAAGCACGCCAATAAGCAGCTACCTGGACCATCGCAGAGGAAAAGTCCAAACATTTCAGAAGCGGTAGCAAAATATGAGGCGACCAACAAAAGGAGCTCTGATCCACCAAAGGCAATACAAAAGCCCAGAGAGGAAAAGCCAAGGACGAGGGTCCAAACGTTGGTGCCAAATAGAGACAAGCAGGAAATATCCTTTAACAATAAACTGGAAAAGGCCGAGCACTGTATTGCGCAATCCATGCTACAATTGAGTATCTCCAGAAATATAAAAACGGAAATAAAAACGGAGATTACGAAACAATTGGAAGCTCTACGGGAGATAGTTGTGGAGCAGGATAGGGAATTGAAAATGGAAAGAGACAGGAAAAATGAAATTGTTGAAAAATTGGAAATGCTACAAAGATCAGCCTCTAGTAATCGAGATGACGTACATTCAAAAATACAAGACTGCATGTTAAACGGCATAAAAGAAATGAAGGCGCTTAGGCATGCAATGACGAGTGCAAATATAGTGTCACAGAAAAACGAAAGTCGCGAAGAGAGTGGGGCATTGGTCGAGGAGATATGCCAACTCAAAAATGCGACTTTGGCACTTGGAAGGCAGATCGCAGAGGCAAAGGACGTTATTCCCTCGTATGCCGATATTGTGTCAAAGCCTAGGCAGATTGGGACGGCAAAATCCGAACCAAGATATAGCGTCATCGTAACCACTAATGCCGACACACCAACTTATGAGGACACGTTTAAACACGTAAGAGAGACGCTGAAGGCAAGAGAAACGGGACACAAAATTGAGGGAATCCGAAAAATAAGAGATGGTAAAATCGTCATCAGCTGCGCGTCTAAGGCCGAAATTAACAAGGCGGCAGAGCAGTTGAGAACCAACGGAGTGTTAAAAGTACAGGAAGCAGTGAACAGGAATCCACTAGTGGTGGTAAAGAACGTCTTAGATTACAACAAGATAGATGACATCAGAGAAGCGTTACAGACGCAAAATAGAGACTTAA
Source organism: Lymantria dispar (assembly GCA_032191425.1). NCBI lineage: Eukaryota > Metazoa > Arthropoda > Insecta > Lepidoptera > Erebidae > Lymantria > Lymantria dispar. Next base: position 28,650 of record CM063454.1, read on the forward strand.
TAGAAGGCCTAACCGAAAAGGAAATAAAAATAGAAGAGCGATATAGAAGAAAGGCCCGAAATCCACTTCAAAGCCACGTTATCCTTCAGGTCTCCCCACAACTATGGAGGCGAATGACCGAAAAAGGGAAACTATTCGTGGATATAATGTGGTCAAAGGTTGAAGACCAGACGCCGCTGCTGCAGTGCTCAAACTGCCTAGCCTATGGGCATGGTAAGAAGCACTGCAAGCAAACAGAAAAGACGTGCCACCACTGTGGAGGAAATCACACCAGAGCACAATGCCCGAAAAGGGAGACAGAGGAGAAACCGACTTGTGCAAACTGTAAAAAGACGAACCATTTGAATGCAGACCACTCCGTATTTGGTCCCGACTGCAGTATAAGAAGGAAATGGGATGAGTTAGCCCGGGCGGGCACTCTGTACTGCTAAGGGCAGCCAAGCGGTAAATAAGCATAGGGACACCCCGCCATACAATATCCTCCAAGCGAATCTCCAGAGGAAAGAGTTGGCAACCATAGAGTTAATGACAGAAGCCCGCAAAAGGAAGGCGGCGTTTGCGCTCATACAAGAGCCTTATGTGGGAGCGCAAAGGCGAATGAGGACGTATGGCACTGCAAGGACGTACCAAAACATCAACCATGGAGACGGTACAGTGAAGGCGGCAATTGTCGTATTTAGTCCGGCAATTGTCGTCTCACTGTGCACAAAATATACAACTAATAATATTGCAGTAGCAAAATTATACACCAATACATGGGAAATCCTTGCAGTGTCGTACTACTTTGAGCCAGACCAAGATATAGAGCCGTATCTACAACATATAGTCAAAATATGTAAAGAATGTAATATCGGGAAAATCTTAATAGGCGGAGATGCCAACTCTAAAAGCCTATGGTGGGGCGGGAACAAGACAGACAAGAGAGGCGAAGCAATGGTAGATGCCCTTCTGGAGGTTGACTTACAGGTACTAAACAGCGGCGATACCCCTACATTTGATACCATAAGGGGCAACAAAAGACTCACTAGCTACGTCGACGTCACGGCATGTACTGGGGAACTTCTGGGTCTGATAGACGACTGGCAGGTCGATGAGGGACTGGTTGGTTCGGATCACAATGGGATCACCTTCAAACTGCATCTTACAAAACCACAGGGCAAGCAAGTTCAAAGAACCACGCGTAAATACAAAACGAAAAACACTAATTGGACTAAATTTCGTGAGAAATTGAGGCAATTAACAATAGATAAAAATTTAAACATAACCACTATAAACACAATAGTAAACACTGATGACATAGATACATTTATTAGAGAATATACATCGGCAATAAACCAAATATGTGATGAACTAATGCCTAAAAAGAAGGCGGTGGAAAAACTAGGGATCCCATGGTGGTCCGACGAACTGGAGGCCCTAAAACGTAGCGTCGTCATCAGAAAGAGGAGAATCAGGTGTGCAGCCCCAATTTATAGACGTCAAGCCGTGGATAAGTACCTCGAAGCGAAGGACAAATACGAGAAACAGGCTAAAGCTTCACAGATTGAGAGTTGGAAAAGCTTTTGTGCCAGGCAGGATAGAGAGGGTCTGTGGGAGGGTATCTACAGAGTTATCCGGAACACAAGTAGAAGGGAAGAGGACCTGCCACTGGTCGTGGGAGGTGTCCAATTAGGATACCCAGAATCGGCACGACTGCTAGCCGAAACATTTTACCCGAAAGACAGAATTGAGGATGATAACTCGGACCACAGTCGGATCAGAAAGAAAGCCGAAGAGAAGGAGAGGCAGCATGATACTCATGAACCAATCTTCACTAGGACGGAACTGAAATCGGCTGTGGCCGAGTTCAACCCTAAAAAAGCTCCGGGCATAGATGGCCTAACGGCGGACATATGCTCGCAAGTCATTCAGGCAAATACAGAAATGCACTTGGCACTGATAAATAAATGCTGGGAAATGACTTATTTTCCCAAGCAATGGAAAGAAGCAGTCGTTATAGTACTGCGGAAGCGCGGAAAGGAGAACTATACGCACCCCAAGTCGTATAGACCCATCGGACTTCTCCCGGTACTCGGGAAAATCTACGAAAAAATGCTCATAAAAAGGCTCACATATCATATGGTACCCCGTATTAGCCCCCACCAGTATGGCTTTATGCCCCAGAGATCGACTGAGGACGCCCTCTGTAATCTGGTGGCCCATGTGAAAGGCGAACTTCGTAAGAAGAGGCTTATCACTATGGTGTCGCTGGATATAGAGGGCGCCTTTGATAGCGCCTGGTGGCCCGCGATAAAAGTCAGGCTGGAGGAGGAGCAGTGCCCAGAGAGCCTACGACGAACCATGGCCAGCTACCTAAGCCAAAGAAAGGTCAGGGTAAGGTATGCTGGCGAGGAGCACATCCGAGTAACCGAAATGGGGTGCGTGCAGGGATCCATAGGAGGCCCCATCCTTTGGAATCTCCTGTTGGACCCCCTGCTGAAAAGCCTCATTGGGAAGGGTGAGTACTGCCAGGCTTTCGCCGATGACGTGGTTCTCATCTTTTCCGGGGACACAGCAGAGGAAATCCAGAGAAGGGGCAATTCAATCCTCGAGCATGTTCGGGAGTGGGGCGTCAGAAACAGACTCAGGTTTGCACCTCATAAAACCACTGCAATGGTGCTAACCAATAAATTGAAGTATGACGTTCCACGACTGTCCATGGGCGGGGAGGGAATTGCCTTTTCGAAGGAGATTAAAATCCTGGGGCTAACGGTGGACAGCGGGTTGACGTTCGGCGCCCATGTTGTAAATGTTTGCGGCAAGGCGCTGAACGTTTGCAAGCAACTATCGAGAGCCGCCAGGGTGAGTTGGGGTCTCCATCCGGAGGTGGTACGCTCCATATACGAAGCAGTGATAGTGCCAATAATCACTTATGCAGCCGGTGCGTGGGCTCCCGCGACCAACAAAAAATACATACAGAAACACCTTAACATGGTGCAACGCCTCTTTGCACAGAAATTAATCAAAGGGTACAGAACGGTGTCCCTCAATGCCGCCTCGGTGTTGGCCGGGGTTCTCCCTCTTGATATACGGGTGAGGGAAAATGCTTCCCTCTACGAGATCAGGAGGGGCTTGCGCTGGCCGGCGCCGGACAGGGAAGTGGAGACGCCATTACCATACGCAGCGCGACCGCACCCGGCGGAGCATATGGACCACAGTTTCATTAATATTTACAATGAACAGGAAATTGAGGACAAGGTGGACAGTGCAGTACAGTTGTATACAGACGGCTCGAAAATTGAAGGAAAAGTGGGAGCTGCTATCTCCATATGGGAGGGTGATATGGTAACAAAAGAACTGAAATTTAATTTACCAACATACTGCACTGTCTACCAGGCTGAACTGCTGGCCATATGCGAAGCCGTTGGTGTGGCGCTGAGGAGTGGATATGACTCATGCGCAATTCTAAGTGACTCAAGAGCGGCTCTAGAAACGGTTACGAACAATAATTCTACCCACAGGCTGGCAACCAGGACAAGATTTTATATGAAAGAAGCCGCAAAACAGAATAAGAAGATTGATTTATTTTGGGTCAAGGCCCACATGGGATTGCGTGGCAACGAAAAGGCAGACCAACTGGCCAAGGATGCGGCACTGCGGCTGAAGAGGAAGCCAATATACGACATGTGCCCAGTCTCGTTCGCCAAGCGGGAAATCCGTAGAGCCGCCCTTATAGAGTGGAATAGACGCTATGTCGAGGGAACATCTGCGGGAGTCACAAAACTCTTCCTGCCAAATATTATTGAGGCATACACAATTATAAGAGGTTTAGACATAAAAGGTACGTTAACACAAGTACTAACGGGGCATGGGGGTTTCTCCGAGTACCTGTACCGTTTCGGGTGCAAGGATAATCCTTCATGTGCCTGCGATCCTGAGGTGGAGGAGTCGGTGCTGCACCTGATACTCGATTGCCCTATACACATGAGAGACAGATGCACCGCCGAACATATTATAGGTACACAAATCACATACCAGAATGTAGGTCAAATCATGATAGATAAGAAAAAACGAAAAGCATTTTTAGAATTCTGCGAAAAATTAGCAAATCAGGTAATTAATAGGAATAAAACAATATAGTATAAAATAAGAAGTGGAGATTTGGGAATAATTTGTAAAATGGAAATAAAAATTGTGAAGTAATTTAAGAATGACAAAATTTATAAAGCTTGTAATTATGCTTAATACTGATAACCTAATCATAAGACTAGTAGATATAATAAAGATAAGACATCCCTAACAAGGGAGATGAAAAACTAATTACCCCGTAATCTTAAGTTAGAGAATAGTCAATCTCTGATTATGTCAGAGGCTTCGCGGGCCGGGTCATTGCACCCGGACATAAAAAAAAAAAAAAAAAAAAAAAAAAAAAAAAAAAAAAAAAAAAAAAAAAAAAAAACTAACCTAACCTAACCTAACCTAACCTAACCTAACCTAACCTAACCTAACCTCAGTCCCCCGCTGACCGCGCTTCAGTCAGCAGCTTTTTCAACCTAGCTCCGCAGTAAAAAATTCATTTTGCCGGGTTTTTCTCGCGATATAGTAACGAGTGATATCTTAAAAGTTGCGCGTTGGCGAGACGCACACGCCGATATATCACAAGCGAACTTCTGTGAAAACCCCTAAAAGTTATTAAGGAATAAGTGCAATTTTCGAGGTTAAGTGGTGGTAATTTGTGAAGTTTTTTGAAGATTGTGCTTCAGCCTAGGTGCCTCCACGCGATTTTCTTTTATCGCCGTGTAGGCCTCGGCGGCCCGCACCCGCTGGCGGTTTTTTCACGGAAATCGGAGCAGCGCAACCTGGTGAAAAGTGAAGAAAACTAAGTTTTTCAACATGTGCGCGTCACCACGAGGTCGGTGAAATACTGTTCCTGGGAGGCTCAAATTTTTATGAGAGCAGCGGGCAAGTACCTGAACTATTTTTCCGCAAAAAGAAAAATTTTTGACCCAATAGTTTTTTATATATTATCTATTTAATGCCTCAACTTTGACACTGAATAGCCAAGCCGTTTACCGGCCTATAACTCTGATTTTTGCGCCGTTGCTTGCGCGCTCATTAGTTCTACAACGCTACAAAAGAAGAGATTCCTGAGGCGCATAGTCGAGGAGCTGCTGGCAAAAAACCAAAAATTTTGGTTTTTATCAAATATTGTTTAGTCAAAAAATCCTAAAAATAGATGGACATTAGCCTAGCGTAGTACACTATTTATAGTAAATTATAGTGCTTTTTCTAGATTTTTAAGTCATATATTTAAGGAGATATTGAATTTTATGTGTATTTTCTAAATTAATTAAAAAATATTAGTTCTAAAAATAATTACACACTGTAATTAGCTCTAGGTGACCTTTCGGCACACCCTGAGCCCAAACTCGGGTGGTCTAGGGTCAAAAACAACGAATTTTAAAAATCCGGGGGGTGTTGGATGAGTTGGGGACTTCGCGCAAATTTTTAGTTTTTCGTGTAACTCCGCGACTATACGTCGTAGAGAGCTGTGGTTTTCGGCAAAAATAGGGGCTTGTAATCGTCTATCAGTTCAGATAGCCAATTGCCCAATTGGGCAAAAAATTTTATTTTCGCGTTTTTACCACACAAACAGGTAGCCCTGGTAGCGCCATTAACTACACCGAAAACCGCATTCTCCTGCGGCGAGTATTTGCCGAGATATACACATTCAAAGTTTGACTTTGACAGTTAGGCGGCCATCTTGAATTTTTTCAGGAAGCCATATCTCCGGAGATATTTAACGTAGAGCGCGGAGATTTTGCAGGTGGGTTAAGGGGGGAGTCTGGAATTGGGGGGACTTAGAATTTTTCAAATTGGGGGTAAAAAATTTTGGCTGTGTTTTTCTAATTTCGTTTGGTAAAGCTCCCAATTCCACACCTGTAAGTCCAACCGCGGTCTCTCTGCGACTCATAGATCCGGAGATATCTCCGGTCAAAGTTATAGCCGGCGGCCATCTTGAAAGGGTTCAAGTGGCCGTAACTCCGCCGCATATTAAGCTAGCGCGTCGCGGTTTTCTGTGTTGTGGGTCCCAGGTGAAGGAGAATCGATCCCCTGGGGTTAGGAGGGGATAGCACCCCACAAAATTTTGATTTCAGTAGACGGTGCCGGTGTGTGCGGGGCAGTAGGGGAAGCCCCATAGTTCAAACCGGAACTTCCTCCGACCGATAGGGCCGAAGTTATCGGCGTTCGAAAATTCCCTGGAGGTGTTGGGGGTGTCTGGGTGTGATTTTCGGACTGCTGTAACTCGGGAACTATTGGTCGTAGCGACTTGCGGTTTCTTCTATTGTCAAGCGCACGGGGAGCTTCACCTGAAGCGGTTATCACCTTACTTCTGGCTTTTCTTCTTCTATCTTCTTCTTCTTCTTTTTTCTTCTTTCTTTTTCTTTTTCTTCTTTTTGGCCAAGGACGTTCTCCGAACACGCTTAGTTGGCCCCCGCAGCAAGCCGCGACCGCTATCTTCCAGAAGATACGGACTTCTGACATAAAAACTTTGTATTAAAATTGTTTTTAAAAAATTTTCTAGTGTATTTTAGTTTGGGCTTCCCCCGCCGAGTCTTCGGGCCGGTGGCGACAATTGATTGTTGTCTTTGCAACAAATCATTTTGTGCCGCAGCCTGGGGGCTTGTGGGAGAGCCAAAAATTGACTTTGCTAACCGTAATATTTTCTGGCGGAGGTATTTTAATATATTTGACAATCTTAATTTTAAGTTTAATATTAGGACACGGGATTTTTACACCCTGCTTTAGCTATAGACTGTTGGGAATTTTACACCCATTGTATATATTTAGTTTTAAGACTTCGGGCATATACCCCAATTACTGTCACATTATTTTAGTTCATTTTACAGTTTTATTTTATTTTAACACTACTTTTGTATTTAATTGTAATATTTGACGTGTATAAAGATCAGGGCCCTTTACACCCATACTCTACAAACATAAATTAACTAATCAGTATATACACAACACCGATTAATTCAGACATTTAACTGACGTACCGAACCCTATACACTCGGACACTATATTGACACCCGCAGACCCCGCTATGTATAGGTCTCCACCCCCAGATAGGCGCTCGAAAGAGACGTCAAAGTCCCCCAACGAAAAAGCCCCATGCCCGATGAACTCAACGACCATGTTCATCGAGAACACCCCTAAGGCTACGACCTCAGCATTAGCGAAAAAAGGGGTATTTGATGCAAATAGGGCAGCCCTTAATCGCACAGTAGTCATTGACCAACCGACTTCCCCCCAAAACTCATCTCCCCCAGTAGTCTCCACCACTAGACTTATGATGGCAAAACACGCCGTCAAAAAAGCCAAGATCCTCCTGGGCATGTCCAGAAATTTAAAGACAGAGGTGAAAAATGGGGTTATCGACGTTATCGATAAGTTAGTTCTGTGCATCCAAGAAGGGGAGACGGAACTCGCGGAGTATAAGAAAGGGCCTCACGAGATACGACCTGAGGTTGCCGTAAGAGATAAAAGCGAGTCTCCAAAGCCTGAGGAGGCCGTAAAAGATATAGACTACTTACCACAACTGGAGAGGTGGAAGACCATGATCAGGGCACATAGCGAAATTGTTACTGAGAATACGGAGAAGAATGAGAGATTAGAAAAGGCCCTCAAAGAACATGCCACACTCCTCGACAGCCTGGATCAGTACAGGCAGCAAATAAAAGAAAATGCCGATGCAATGAGATGCCTGGAGGGTGTCGTAAGATATCATGCGGTTACTTTGGAAAAATGTAAGGACACCATGACCACCCCCGCAACAGAAGTCGATGCTGGTCTCCTGCAAGAGTTAAGGGAATTAAAGTGCGCTACCCAGGAGATTAGCAAACAGGTTGGCGATGCTAGTTGCGGGCCGCGTACGTACGCAGAGCCTAACCTAGCACAGATGGACAAGATTCTTGCTCTTCCCAATGTTATAATTGGTGGAGACAGTAACGCTAAGAGTGTACTGTGGGGAAGTAAAAGGACAGACAGAAGAGGGGAAGAGTGGATGCACTACTTAGCAGAAAAGGGCCTTCACGTGCTCAATAGCGGCACAACGCCGACCTACGACACTGTGAGAGGAGGAATTAGATACACCAGTCATGTGGATGTCACAGCGTGCACTGAAGATCTCCTAAACCTTGTGGATGACTGGCATGTGGCCGATGACCTGACAGGCTCGGACCACAATGGGATCGTCTTTAAGCTGGGATTGCAGAAGTCCTCGGGCGTTATTATTCTTCGCACAACAAGAAGATTCAACACCAAAAAGACTAATTGGCAGGCTTTTCTTGCGAAAATGAGCCAATTGAAAATAGACAAAAAATTCAATATACATAGAATAAATGCGATAGAGAACACCCCAGACCTAGACTCATATATTGGCGCCTACACAAAAGAAATAACCCAATTGTGCGAGGAGTTGATGCCCAGGAGGAAGCGGTCCCAGAGACTGAGGATCCCGTGGTGGTCTGAAGACCTAGAGAGGCTAAAGCGTGGCGTCGCTACAAGGAAGCGGAGGATAAAATGCGCAGCTCCCATGAACAGGAACTGTGTCGTTGCGGAGTACCTGAGGGCAAAGGAAAACTATGAGATCCGAGCCAAAAAGGCTCAAATTCAGAGCTGGAAAAACTTCTGTACCCAGCAAGATAGGGAGGGACTCTGGGAAGGAATTTACAGAGTAATAAGGAACACCTCCAAAAGGGAGGAAGATCTGATGCTCCACAATAATGGGAAGGAACTTGATAGAGAAGAGTCGGTAAAACTGTTGGCCCAAACCTTCTATCCAGAGGACACCACCGATGGGGATAATGAAGACCACCGCCGAATCAGAAGCCAAGCAAGCACAGCTGTAAACTTTACGCATGATATTCATGAACATAAATTTACAGCTACAGAGCTACGGCTAGCGGTGGCCGACTTTAACCCCAAGAAGGCTCCCGGCGCTGATGGCCTGACAGCCGATATCTGTGCCAAGATTATTAATCAAGACATAGATTTACACCTGGCGTTGCTAAATAAGTGCTGGGAACTAAATCACTTCCCAATACCCTGGAAGGAGGCAACCGTGGTGATGTTGAGGAAACCGGGAAAAGACACCTACACGCACCCCAAATCATACAGACCCATTGGCCTACTTCCGGTCATGGGTAAAGTCCTAGAAAAAATGCTGGTTAAAAGACTTGCATGGCACTTCATCCCCAGGATGAGCCCACGGCAATATGGGTTTACGCCACAGCGGTCTACCGAGGACGCCCTCTGTGACCTAATGGCCCATGTGAAGAGCAATCTTCTAGAGAAGAAGCTAATCACAATGGTGTCGCTGGACATAGAGGGCGCCTTCGATAGTGCCTGGTGGCCGGCCATTAAAGTCAGGATGATGGAAGAGAAGTGCCCTGAAAAACTATGCAAGACCATGTCCAGCTACCTAAGTGACAGGACAGTCAGGGTAAGGTATGCTGGCCTGGAACATCTTAGATCTACCAGCATGGGGTGCGTGCAGGGGTCTATTGGGGGGCCTATACTATGGAATCTTCTTCTGGACCCTCTGCTCAGGAGCCTCACGGAGCGGGGCGATTATTGTCAGGCATTTGCCGACGATATCGTCCTGGTCTTTACGGGTGACAGGGCAGAGGACATCCAGAGACGTGCCAATGCTACCCTCGAGCATGTTCGGCAGTGGGGTGTCGTGAACAGGCTGAGGTTTGCACCGCACAAAACCAGTGCAATGGTGATAACCAATAAGCTTGTCTACGACACGCCACGGCTAACCATGGGCGGGGTGGGCATTGTCATGTCTAAGGAGATCAAACTACTGGGCCTAACGATAGACTGCGGGTTGACGTTCGGCGCTCACGTCGCAAATGTTTGCGGGAAGGCGCTGGGCATCTTCAAGCAGCTATCGAAGGCAGCCAGGGTCAGTTGGGGACTCCACCCCGAAATTATCCGCACTATATACATCACCGCGGTGGAGCCGATAATCTCTTACGCAGCCGGAGCATGGGCCCACGCTACTAGAAAGCTGTACATACAAAAGCAACTGAATACCGTACAGAGATTGTTTGCCATCAAGATCACTAAGACCTATCGCACAGTATCCCTGAACGCAGCACTGATACTGGCTGGCCTGCTCCCACTTGACATCCGAATCAGGGAAAATGCCTTCCTGTACGAGGTTAGGAGGGGGCGGACTAGGCCGGTGTCTGACAGAACTGTAGAAACCCCACTTCCATTTAAGGATAGGCCATACCCAGCGGAACATATAAGTCGGCACTTCGTGTGTCTCAACACCGCCGATGAAGTGGAGGAGATGGTGGGCGGTGCGGTTCGAATGTATACTGACGGCAGCCGTATTGAGGGTAAGGTTGGTGCCGCTGTATCTATCTGGGAGGGAGCGGTCGAGATCAAAAACCACAAGCTCAGTCTGTCTTCGTACTGCACCGTATACCAAGCCGAACTGCTGGCTATATGCAAAGCGGTGGAACTGGTCACTGATGGGCACTATGACAACTGTGCGATTATTAGCGACTCTCGCTCTGCGCTGGAAACAGTCATAAACTGCAACTCTACACACCAACTCGCTGCTAAAGCAAGACACAACCTCGCAAAAGCCAGTGACCAAAACAAAAGTGTCAAACTGTTTTGGATCAAAGCACACGTGGGACTTGCCGGTAATGAGAGAGCCGACCAACTTGCTAAGGAAGCGGCAAAAAAGATCAAAACTAAACCAGCGTATGATAAGGTTCCAGTTTCCTTCGCCAAACGGAATATCCGCATGAGCGCAATTGAGGAATGGAATTGCAGATACAAAGAGGAAACCGTTGCTGGAACAACGAAAGTGTTCTTCCCAGACGCTGCGAAAGCGTTTAGGATAATAAGAGGCTTGGATATTGACTCGACGCTTGGCCAGGTTCTTACGGGACATGGTGCCTTCTCTGACTACCTGTATCGCTTTAAATGCAAGGACAACCCGTCATGCAGCTGTGACCCTAACATCAACGAAACCTTAATGCACTTAGTCACCGAATGTCCACTATACAACACACTTAGACATAACACTGAACATGAAATCGATACCAACATTGAACACAACACACTCAGTAGTATTATATCTGACAGGGACAAAAGAAGTATATTTATAGACTTTTGTAAAAGAATAATAAGAAAAACTATAATAAAAAATAAGACATAGACAAATAAATAGAGAATGTCCATATAGCCCTTAAGCCTTAATACAAGTGTGATAAATGTCAATGTAAATATAAGTGATGAGATTGAAATGTGACTAACTATGTGTACATAAACTAATTATATACTATCAAAGTAATATATTGAACGAACAAATGTAATATGTATAATGAGAATGTAATTAGAATATGAATACTATAACTGTTATAAGATATAAGGAATATATAAATTAATAAATAATGTATGTAACTATAGCGAATAAAGATAAGAATCCCTTACAGGGATCTGAAGAACTTATTACCCTAAAATAATTAGTTAGTAAATCTCTTTTCACGAAAGAGGCATTCGCGGGCCGGGTCAAAGCACCCGGACATTCAAAAAAAAAAAAAAAAAAAAAAAAAAAACCTAACCTAACCTAACCTAACCTAACCTAACCTAACCTAACCTAACCTAACCTAACCTAACCTAACCTAACCTAACCTAACCTAACCTAACCTAACCTAACCTAACCTAACCTAACCTAACCTAACCTAACCTAACCGTCCCCCGCTGACCGCGCTGCCGTCAGCTGCTTTTTCAAGTGAGCTCCGCGCTTTTTAATTGTTTAAAGTGGGTTTTTCGCAAGTTATCGTAACGTGTTATACCTCAAAAGTTGCGCGTTAACGAGGCGCACACGCCGAAATTGTTCCTGTGAGTGTGAGTGCGATAACCAGGAAGTTATTAATGAAAAACCTCTAAAATTAAAGGTTAAGTGAGTGAAAATCAACAGTTTTTCGTGAATTGTGCTTCGGGGTAGGTGCCTCCACGCGACATTTTTGTGTCGGCGTGTAGGCCCCGCGGGCCCGCATCTTTTGACACCTCGCAAGCGGAAATCCGTGCAGCGCAACACACCAAAAAGTGCAGAAAAACAACATTTTTTCGCACGTGGCGTCACCACGAGGTACCCGATATACGCCACCTAGAGAGCTGGGATTTTCAACATACCTGCGGGCAAGTACCCAGACACTTTTTCCGAAGCCAGAAAAATTTTAGGTGCTGTACTTTTTAAGATAAAACATTTAACTTTTTCAAACTTTGACACCGTATAGCTCGGTTCCATACCGGGCTATAATTTCCGTTTTTGTGCTGCTGCCTGCGCGCTCGCTGGGACAACATAATATTACAAGCCGAGCACCCTGGACTATATAGTCGAGGAGCCAAGGACGAAAAACTAAAAACTTTGGTTTTTAGAAAGTTTTGTTCGACCGGAAAAATAGTAAAAATACCTGGACCTTACTGTGTTGTAGAGGCTTCTTTGTACTTAATTTACACATTTTTTACAAAATTTTATGTCAAATAGTTTAGGAGAAATCGAATTTTAACCGAATTTCTTAAATAAATCCGTAAATAATATAAATAATTAAAATTTTAGGTAATAGGTGGCTTTAGATGACCTTTGGGCACACCCCGAGCCCAAACACGGTGGCCCTAGCCCCAAAAACAACGAATTTTAAAATCCTGGGTGTCTCGGGGGGTGTTTGGAGTTGGCCGCGAAAATTTTCAGAGTCACATATCTCCGGTACTATTTGCCGTAGAGGACTGGGGTTTTCGGATTAGCATAGAGCAAGACTCAGGCTATCGTTTTTTATAGCCAATTGCCAAAAAGGGCAATATTTTTTATTATTGAGATTCTGACCACTAGGCTGGTAGTCCTAGTCAAGCCATTGACGGCATTGAAAACCCCAAGTTCCTCCGACTAATACTTTAGGAGATATAGTGGGTTAAAGTTCGATTTTGACAGCTCGGCCGCCATATTGGATTTTTTCAGGAGGCCATATCTCCGAAGATATTCAACGTAGAGCGTGGAGATTTTGCAGGTGGGTTAAGGGGGGAGTTTGGAATTGGGGGAAATTAGTTTTTTCCAAATTGGGGGTAAAAAATTTCGGTTGTGATTTTTCAATTTGTTGTGGTAGAACTCTCAATTCCCCACCTGTGAGTCCAAACCCGATATCTCTGCGGCCAATAGATTCGGAGATATTACCGACCAAAGTTATACCCGGCGGCCATCTTGAAAAGGTTCAATTGGACATAACTTCGCCGGAAATAGAGATAGCGCGCTGCGGTTTTCGGATTAGTGGATCCCCTGGTAAGGAGTTTCGACCCCCTGGGGTCAGTTGGTGATACAGCCCCACAAAATTTTGGTTTCAGCTGACGGTGCCGGCGTGCGCGGGGCATCCGGGGAAGTCCCTTAGTTCAAACCCGAACTTCCTGCGACCGATAGAGCCGAAGTTATCGGGGTTCGAAAATTCCCTGGAGGTGTTGGAGGTGTTAGGGGGTAATTTTCGGACTGCCGTTACTTGGAGGCTATTGGTCGTAGAGACTGGGGATTTCTTCTGCTGTCAATCGCACGGGGAGCTCCACCAGACGCTGATACCACCTTCCTTCTGCCTCTTCTGCTTCTACCTTCTTCTTCTTCTTTTCTCTTCTTTTATTTTCTTTTTCTTCTTTTTGGACGAGGACGATCTCCGGATGCCTTGTTGTGATCCCTGCTAAAGGCCGCGGCCGCTACCTCCAGAAGACTAGGCTCTTCTGAAATAAAAAATTTTTTCTTCCTGTACTTTTCGTGATTAGAAATTGCTTAGGCTTCCCCCGCGGAGTCATTGGGCCGGTGGCAACAATTGGCCGTTGCCTTAGCAACCAGCCATTTTGTGCCGCAGCCTGGGGGCTCGTGGGAGAGCTATTAATTTGTTTCCATTATAAATTCATACTCCTGGCGGAGGTATATGTATATAGGTAATTTAATTTTATTTCAATTTTATCTTAATTTTAATTTAGCTGTAGGACACGGGGCTATACACCCCAACTCTAGTAATTAAGTCTTTATTTTAATTTTATTTTATTTTATTTTGACAAATTGACTTTTACCTGTTAACAATAATTAGATCTAACAATTTGTCGACAACTGGGATTTTTACACCCCACTATATTTAAATATAAGACCCTGGGTTTGCACATTTTTGTTGGTTTAACCCATTATTGTATTTTAATCATTATTAATAGGAAACTTATTGTAAAATAGACCAGGGCCTTTACACCCAAACATCATAATACACATACAAAATTACATAATATACCTCAATTATTGACTACACCTATTGATTAACACATTATACACCCACACAACATTATATTGGAACCGAGCCATATACACTCGGATTCCAGTATTATTGACACCCGCAGACCCCAAAAACAACATGCTTAGATCTCCACCCCAGGATAGGCGCTCGAAAGAGCCGTCCCAGTCCCCCAGTAACAAAGCCCAACATCTAATGAACCACACCAGCATGTTCATAGAAAATACCCCGAAGACTACTACGTCTGGAGCAACCAGGAAAGGGGTATTTGACACGAATAGGGCAGGCATGAACCGCACCGTAGTCTTGGACCAGCCGACATCCCCCCAAAACTCTCCCCCTCCAGTAGCAGATTCCGCCAGACTCATGGGGGCAAAACTAGGCGTTAAAAAAGCAAAACTCCTCCTAAATATGTCTAAGAACATAAAGACGGAGGTGAAAAGAGGGGTCATAGACGTATTGGACAAATTAGTCTTATGCGTTCAGGAAGGGGAGAAGGAACTCGTGGAGCATAGGAAAGGGCCCCAAAAACCACTGCCCGAGGATAACGTAAAAGACCAAGACAAAGACGAGTTACCACAGCCCGAGAGTATCGTAAAAGATGACAAAGGCGAGGTCCCTGAACTGGAAAGGTGGAAAACTATGATTAGGGCTCATAGTGAAATCCTTACAGAGAGCATGGAACAAAACGAGCGATTAGAGAAGGCGCTTCAACAGCACGCCACCCTCCTGGACGGCCTGGAGGAATACAAAAAGCAGTTTAAGGAAAACGCGGATGGCATGAGATGTTTAGAGGGCGTTGTACGATACCATGCAGTGACATTGGAAAATCAAAAGGACGTCACCACCACCCCCGCAACTGAGGTCAGCGCAGAGCTCCTGCAGGAAATAAGACTTTTAAAGGGTACCACTCAGGAGCTGAGCAGGAAGGTAGAAGAAGTCAGTTGCGGGCCGCGCACTTACGCGGAAATGGTCGCCGCACCAAGGCCTCAACAGACACCCAAGTCACATGCCATTATGGTATCAACCATCGACATCTGCCCCAGCGACGTCCTGGAGGAGGAGGTTAAAGGCACCTTAAAGGCTAAGGAAAACGGATGGAGAATCCAGAAGATGAGGCGGGTGCGGGGGCCTAGAGTCGTACTCGCATGCGCCTCAAAATCTGAGATCGACCAGTTAGCAGGGAAGCTAATGGAAAATAATAAACTTAAAGTGGAAGAGGCGAAGTATCTAAACCCACTCGTGGTTCTGAAAAACCTGTGTCGGAAGACCACGGAAGCAGACATAAGAATCGCACTGTCCCAGCAAAACGCCGACTTGACGGAGGGACTGTCGGCCGAGGAGGTCGCTGTGATGGAGAGGTACCGGAGGAGGGCAAGACACCCTGATGAGTGTCATGCCGTCCTCCAGGTGTCGCCAATCCTCTGGCAGAGGCTTACCTCGGCTGGCAGGCTATTCGTTGATGTGCAATGTGTGAGGGTGCTAGACCAAACGCCCCTCATACAATGCATGCGTTGTCTGGGATACGGCCACGGAAAAAAGAGCTGCTCCGCGGTCGAGGAGGACCGCTGTACCAGATGCGGTCAGCCGGGCCATGTGAGGAAGGAGTGTAGCCACCGCACAAACTGCTACAACTGCACAAAGGCCAAACAACCACACACAAATCACGATGTGTTCGGCGCAGAATGCCCCATAAGATCTAGGGCAGACGCCCTCGCAAGGGAGGCAGTAGCGTATAGCTAGGGTGCGCTCCCCGGCCGACTATCTTTCGTCACGGCCACGAACGCGACAGACAAACTACACATACAAGCACGATAAACTCAACACATAACAACAACTACACCTCATCATCACAACACAAACCACTATACAACAACACACTCATCAACTGTATTTCAAAATTTTTGACCCATACCTACGAAACATCAACACTCACATAAATTACACTGATTACAAAACAACAATTAACACACAATTACCCAGTAAATACACCAACACAGTCCAAATATTTACACTACATAACAAATACATCCACAATCAAAGCAATCATCACAAATTATCAACAACAACTATATACAATACACGCAAGAGTATAGTGCGTGAACATGGACGCTGATGCAATGATTGTATTTAGCGTGCATGCAACCCACGTACATATATACAGCACACAAAACGGCTACATTAACACACACCATACATCTCAATTTAACACGTAACAATCTGCTATGCTGTATGCATAACAGATTTTTACCAAGGAAATAAAAAACGATGCATAACAATCGCACAATCACCAGTACAACCTTAACACACAACCTGCGTCACAATAACAACACACTAAACACCCATGTACACAAACCACGGACTACATCACATCACATACGCTCATGAACAAACCATAACAATCATCATTCGATGTCATGCACAATTATAATTTATATGTATCAACATAATAAATTATAATATCAGGTATTAACAATGACACACCAAAACCACCACGCAGTACAGCAAAATGTAAAACAACCACAAGTCACAACAACACTAGGAATTAACAAAATGGAATCATCACAATTAATAGTTTATTTTGTTGCAACAAAATAAGCAATTAAATAAAGTACAATGAAATTTATCCGCAAAATAAATAGCATACACACAACAATACTAATAATGTTCACACAAACTATATACAAAATAAATATTTATTAACACAATACACCAGTATTAGTAAAAATATAACAACCCACCACAGTTTAAACAAATGTCACGCACAAGGCCAAAATGAGCAATTATGCTAGCACCGACGAATGTATAATACGGATAGGGGCCATAGTTAGCCCTCTTTAAGTTTTAACACATATTGTAATAAGGAAATGTAATATTAATAACCAACAATGTAGTAATTTTACTAAGCAAGATAAAATGTAAAGCAGTACAATAATAAATAATAATAATAATTGTAAAACACAAAACACTATAGTAGACATAAGTATATACATAAGTATAGAAATACATTGTAAAATTTTTTTGATAATAAATCTTCCCAGCGCCAATATTCATTCGACACAATCCCTGATTATGTTAGGGGCTTCTCGCGGGCCGGGTCTGGCACCCGGACACAAAAAAAAAAAAAAAAAAAAAAAAAAAAAAAAAAAAAAAACCTAACCTAACCTAACCTAACCTAACCTAACCTAACCTAACCTAACCTAACCTAACCTAACCTAACCTAACCTAACCTAACCTAACCTAACCTAACCTAACCTAACCTAACCTAACCTAACCTAACCTAACCTAACATAACCCAGTCTGCCGTGGCACGCCCCGCCGCACGCGCACGCGCAAAGTCGATATAGAATGCTCCGTAGCAAAAATTCGCAGTGAAAAGTTTGAAAAAATCAGAAAAGTGGTTCAAACAGTGAAATAATATAAGTGTTATATATCGTTAGATGCGCTATTAAACCAGCCATCGAATGGTGAAACAATCAAGTGCATGTGATAAAACCACGAATTTTGGTAACAACATTTGTGCGACAAAAAATTGTGCTGAAATATAAAATCGCAAACGCTGCTGCAAAACGATCTTTGAGCCCCATATCCTGAACTGCTGTTCGAAGCGCCCTCAAAAGACGCTTCTTTGGACACCTTTGCCAGATTTTTATGGTAAATAACAACGAAGTTATTGACGAAAATATCCAAAAATTCCTGACTAAGAAGACCCTTGTCGACCAAATCGAGGCAGTTGGAAGGACACCATATAGATAAGTTGGTGCCGGGAGCCTGGAGGATCACGGAGGCGTTTCCCCTATAAAGCTAAGACTTATAGTTAATTAGTTATTTAATTTTAAAGTTCACAAAATTTTTATCAAAACTTCAAAAAATCATATCTCAGTAAATACATCATAAATATATAAATATTAAAATATTAATAGATTTGTACTTATTTTATGCTCATCCTGTAAAAATTTCAGCCAAATTGGCTTTATAACAACTGAGATATCCCTATTTACAAATTTTGTATAATTAAGTTTCCCGCAGTAAAATCGTAATTATAGCTTTTTAATTTAAATAGATAGAAACTCGTAGTAAACGGGAAAGGGGGGAACTTGGGCCACAATTCATATCACCGTTTAAATTTTTGCAAAATAATTAATAGTATAGGAGATATAAGCACTTAAAATTTCTTAAAAAATTTCATTACTTTCGACGCTAACGCCATCTCTGTAAGGAATGTGGAACTAAATGGCTTAATTTGGAAAGTATTGATAATTGTTTTATTTTGAATATAGCCGTGAACTTTTAAAAATATAGGGATACACATCTCCAAATTTCATTCAAAACAGATTGTTAATTAGGGAGATATTGACATTTTAAAATACAAAGTTATAAGTGAATGAAAACATTAAAATCGACTTTGGAGCGATCTGATTGCGGGAAAGGTGTGCCTCCCTATCCCGTCAATATAACCCCGAAAACCGTTTCCCTCTAGCTACTTTACTTTTTGAGAAAACAAAAATTATAGATAAGTTTCCAAAATTTTTTCAAAAATCATTATCTCGGCAAGTAGATAATTAACACATAGTTATTATAATTGCATTAGATCTGTATAAAATAAAGGTATATCCTGTAAAAATTCCAGTCAAATTAGTCTTATAATAGCCGAGTTATCCCTACTTATATATTTTTAATAATTAATTTTCATAAGATTGTAATTTTAGCCCTTAACTTTAATAAATAGGAACTTGCAATAAGTAGAAAAAGGGGGAACTTAGGTCCTGATTCATAATACCCTTTAAATTTTCCCAAAATAACAAATACTTTAGTAGATATAAACATTTCAAATTTCATATAATATTTCATTACTTTCGATAGTAACGCCATCTCTGCAAGGAATGCGGAACTAAATGGCTTAATTTGGTAAATATACACGATTGCTTTATATATATTCAAGCCGTGAACTCTTAAAAATATAGAGATTTACATCCCCAAATTTCGTCCAAAACAGATTACAGATTAGGGAGATATTGATAAATTAAAATTCAAAGTAATAAGTGAATGTAAACATAAATATTGACTTTGAAGTGACCCGATTGCGGGAAAGGTGTGCCCCTCCACTTCATTAGCACAACCCCGAAAACCGTTTTATTCTAGCTACTTTAGTTTTCGAGTAAACTCAAATTATAGATAAGTTTCCAAAATATTTATTCAACATCCGACATTTCCTTATATACTTCCTAAGTATATAAAACTAATGACTAGTGTTGTGGTCACACAGTTTCCGTATTTTGGTATGAATTATAAACCAATTAAATATAATTATTGTATAGACTCCTAGATTTATCAATAATATAGATTTATCAATAATATTAAATTAACTTGTATAACCGAATTGACATAGACATAGGATCCGCCAAGGCAGACTACATATCTAACTATAGAATAGTATTATAACAAGATCTGACATATTATATAGAATAATAGTGGAATAAATATAAGTCTAACACGACACTACACCTTACTCTGATCGGGTATACAACTTATACCGACTATACCAATACAACACACCTGACATAGTAACTCATACCTGACTAACACTAAATTAATAGTGCAGACATACAACACAACATCCACATAACACACTCACGTAACAATACGCACCAAAACACACCAAAAACACTAAAACAAAATAACACTAAAACTATAACATATAATTGATACGCAACATAACCACACCGAAAAAACTAGTAACTGCACCTTTCGTATAGTGGGTGAAAATACACAAAAATAATATAACACCAGAACTATAACATATAACCGACACACAACACATTCACACTGAAAAATTAATAACTGCACCCTCCGCATAGTAGGGGAACGTACCGAACATCACACATATTACTAACACGATTATAGTCATACCCATATACACCCTGGTTGTGACAAACAATTAAACCAAAACAGGCATAATAACATCAACCCGATTTGTGGACCATATACCAAAAATTACAACGGGAACATCACTAAAGAATAACGAAATATACCATCATTAGCCTATATACTTACAATAAAACCAATCAGAGAACGACCAAGTGAAGTTCGTCCAAAGTCGTTGTCGCTCGGCCCTAGTGGGCGGAGCCAACTTGACAAACATATTATAATATTAAATATTATTTAGTTTGTTCTAAAAATTTAAATTGTTCAAAAGTGTAATAATAATTGAAACTTTCACATCTAGGGCATTTATAGTAAGACAGTAACCAACTTGCACCAAACAGGAATACGCACACACAAACACACACTCATTTATCTATACATAAACATTGATATTTTAACTGACACAAACATTATAACGCACACTAATACATACAGTACTATCAACCCTCCTAACCACATAATACATATTAGCACTTCACAAAATTCGCAACTACGGAATCAAACCCGGAGTAGCACAAGATAGCTCTCTTACCAACCAACCACCCAACCATACAGGATAACTATTTAAATAATCATAGCACAGAACCCTCCCATTGCAATATATTAATTGCTTAGGGGCGGAGCCAAGATATTCATATTGACCAATACATATAACTATATATCTCAACTATTTAATTTGTTCTAGAAATACACTTTTTTATTATTAATATAATATACACTTTTATAGTCTATTAAATTAAAGAACCCCCTTAAAAACACACACCAATAGGTTTCATAGTAATAAATTATATAACCTTACAGTAAAATTGAACATAAGTCTCACTATACAAATAAATTGAAAAACCAGTAAACAGACATAAAACCTGAAACTTTAGTACATAAACAATTTCTAAAACGCATTGACAACACGGATAAATATTTAAACTTAGATTCAGACTAATATTAAAAAATCAAAGTTTCCTAACAAACTAAATATTTACAATAAATTGACTGGAGTGGGCGGAGCCTAACTATCGTTCGAATTTGTCCCATCCAATAACAACGCATGAACATTGTGTACATAATAGCAATTTCCTAGGAAATTTGTAAGACTCGAATAAATATATTTATAGGCAAACTTGGACGATCACTTATTTTAAAGGAAAACTTGGAATTGAATTATAATTTTTGTATTATAAAGAAATATTTTTTTAATTGACAATTGTAAGTTGGTGGACATATCGTGCACAGTTGTGCGGATAACAACTCATAGTCTTAATCTAATTTCAATAACAAAGAGACTTAGTTACAGTACTTAACGGGTCCTTTTACAACCCCTAATAATATAATTAATTTACAACTTTGCAAACCATTGATTAACAAGTGGAGACAATTACAGACTTACATTTTCAAACACAGAGACACTGAATAAACACACGCACACCAATACACGCGCTTAACGCACCACAAAACAAATAACACTTTCAATACACTACCACTTCATCTCCTCCTGGTGACCCTCACCCACGCGTGGGTCCTGAGCGCGACGGCTTGGCCGGCGGTGACAACTGGTTGTTATAAATATAACATACCATCTTGCGCCGCAGCCGGTTGGCGTGCATAAGGGACCTGACGCGACGGTTGAGGCGCTATACGAGGAGATATAGGTACACAAGTTTAAACACATTATTGACACATCACCTACACAAACAAATAACTATTGACTAGGGCTCTTTACACCCACAAATACTATACCCTTTAGATATTCCACTCTATTAACATACATATTTCTGACATTCATTATACACAATTTTGACAATCGTACAGACTTATACGCAATACAGTTTCAACTAACGCAATAAATTAGGGCTTTATACACCCAATAATCTACTCCCATTCAATCACTATATATATACATTTTAATTAATTATATACACCAATTGACAATATACACTCAATTGACAGTAGCCGAACAACTTACACTCGGCTACTCTTACGATTGATACCCGCGGACCCCACAGACAACATGTACAGATCACCACCACAAGGTAGGCGCTCAAAAGAGTCGTCCCAATCTCCCAATAAAAGAGCCCCACATCCAACGAGCCACACCACAATGTACATCGAAAATACCCCTAAGGCAACGACATCCGCAATAGTTAATAAGGGTGTGCTCGATATAAATAAACCAGGTTTCAACTATACGGTGGACCTGGACCAGTCGACATCCCCCCAAAGCCCTTCCCCTCCGGTAGCGACCACCACCAGACTCATGGAGGCACAACATGGATTTAGAACAGCAATGAACCTCCTAAGTATGTCGCGTAATCTCAAAACGGAGGTAAAAAAAGGGGTAGCTGACATACTGGCAAAACTGGTGCTATGCATCAAAGAGGGGGAAAAGGAACTCGCGGAGCTAAGAAAAGGGCCCCACAAATCACGACCCGAGGAGGTCGTAAAAGATGAAAAAGACGAGTTACCACAGTTGGACAGATGGAGGACTATGATTAGAGCCCATAGCGAGATAATCAGCGAAAACACCGAACGAAACGAGAGGCTGGAACAGGCGCTTAAGCACCACGCCACCCTTCTAGACGGCCTAGAAGAACATAAAAGCCAAATCAAGCAGAACGCAGATGGCATGAGGTGTCTAGAAGGTGTAATAAGATACCACTCTGCTACATTAGAGCGGCAAAAAGAAGCCAATACCACCCCCACAGTGGACACCGGTGCCGGCGCTGAGCTCCTGCAAGAGATAAAGGCGCTTAAAAGCACCGCACAGGAGCTCAGCAAACAGGTAGGTGAAGCTACATGCGGGCCACGTACATATGCTCAGATGGTAGCCCAACCCAGGCCCCAAGCAACCAAAAAATTACATGCGATCATGGTCTCAACCACTGACATTCGCCCTGTCGAGGTACTGGAGAGCGAGATCAAAAACACCTTAAAGGCCAAAGAAAATGGTATAAAAATTCATAAAATGAGGCGAGTAAGGGGGCCCAGGATAGTACTCGCTTGCGCCACCAAAGACGACATCGAACAGGTCACGGGGAAGTTAACTTCTAATGAACAATTAAAGGTCGAAGAGGCAAAGTTCAAGAACCCCTTAGTGGTATTAAAAAACTTGTGCCGAACGGTTACAGATGAGGAAATAAAGACAGCGATCGCCCAGCAAAACGCAAATCTGGTGGAGGGGCTGTCGGCCGAGGAGGCCAATGTGGTGGAGAGATACCGGAGGAGGGCGAGACACCCAGAAGAGTGTCATGCCGTCCTCCAGGTGTCTCCAAAGCTATGGCAGAGGCTTACTTTGGCCGGCAGACTCTTCATTGATGTGCAATGTGTGAGGGTCCAAGACCAGACGCCCCTCATACAATGTATGCGGTGTCTGGGCTATGGTCACGGGCGCAAAAGCTGCATGACAGAGGAAGAAGACCGCTGTACCAAATGCGGGCAACAAGGCCACGTGAGAAAGGAATGCGGCCATCGCACTAGTTGTCACAACTGTGCGAAGGCGAAACTACCGCAAGTTAACCACGACGTATTTGGTGCCGACTGTCCCATTAGAACAAGAGCGGACACTCTCGCGAGGGAGGCGGTCGCCTACAGCTAGCCCTGCTCCACTCGGATGTCTCACTGCCATGACACATTACACCATTACAACACAATACACACTACATAACCTTATACACAACACAATCACATCAACTTACGCCAACACAAATCGTCATAAAATACTAACATATTATTACACAACTTACGTTTTTATGTTAACAATACATTATCACACGACACTTACTCACCTCAATACTATATCTATGATATAAAACAATCTACACACAATTACATTGCTCACACAACATCAACTAACACTACCCAATAAAACGTACTACAGACATGCGCGATAACACACGTATAGTACAAACACGAGACATGTGTGCCGGTGCATTGAATGCACTTTAAGCACATGTAACTGCGTGCACGTACTGCATACAACACAATTAATCTGTCACACTACACGCACTATATACATGATATTAACACGATAGTACTTTGTTATGTTGTTTGCATAATAAGCTATAAGAAAATAATAAACAGTAATTAACAACCGCACAATCATCAGAGAACAACATCGTACAAACAACATTACACAAACGTCATACACATAGGCCTGGCACACAATGATACATTACCACCCACACAATGTCGTCATATATTATGCAGTCACACACAATGTCGCTACACACCATACATAAACACAATAACAGTTTGCTATGTTGTTGCATAACAAACCGTATAATAAAATAAAAAACTATAACAATTACGTAATCACAACAACGTCACCACACGCACCCATAAATACCACTCAACTAACCATGTACACAACTATTAAACATACGTCAATTACACTAATACTCAACCAATTAATTCTCCACACCCATCTCTACAAGAGTTTATAAGCACAAAAATCACATAACATTATTCACACAAAGATACACCATACAACACGCTATGTCGTCATATATTATGTCGTCGCGCACTATGTCATTACACACTATACATTCAAAACACAATAACAGTTTGCTATGTTGTTGCATAACGAACCGTATAATAAAATAAAAAACTATAACAATAAAGTAATCACTAACAACGCCACCACATGCACTACATAAATACCATTCAACTAACCATGCACATAACTAATAACACACGTCAATCACGCCACTACTCAACCAATTAAATCCTCACACCCATCTCTATAAGAGTTTATAAACATTAAATCACATAACATCATTTACACAAATATACTCACATCATATACTATGTCATCATATATTATGCCGTTGCGCATTATGTTACTACACACTATACATAAAACACAATAACAGTTTGCTATGTTGTTGCATAACAAACCGTATAATAAAATAAAAAACTATAATAATTATGTAATCACCAACAACGTCACCACACG
Organism: Lymantria dispar; assembly: GCA_032191425.1. NCBI lineage: Eukaryota > Metazoa > Arthropoda > Insecta > Lepidoptera > Erebidae > Lymantria > Lymantria dispar. Next base: position 53,862 of record CM063454.1, read on the forward strand.
CACCCACGTAAATACCACTCAACTAACCATGCACACAACAAATAAACATACGTCAATTATGTCACTACTCAACCAATTAAATCTTCACACCCATCTCTATAAGAGTTTATAAACATTAAATCACATAACATTATTCACACAAATATGCATCACATCATATACATTGTCGTCATACAATATGCCGTCGCACACTATGTCACTACATAATATACATAAAACACAATAACAATTTGCTATGATTGTTACATAAGAAATTGAATAAGAAAATATAAAATTACAATAAATATGTAATCACCAAAACAACGCCACCACACGCCGCTACATAAACATCATTCCATTAACCATGAATAACTAATAAATACACGTCAATTACGCTATCATTTAATTAATTAAATCTCTACACCCACCACCATTAGAGTACTTATATAACACTAAATCACAAAACACTGAATACAAAACTCACTATACAATAAAATAAATGTTGCAATTAATATGCGGTCTAACTGGTATTGCATCATAGTGATCAGATTGGAATCACCTGACTGACTGGTGGCCGCAGCACTAAATCTCACAGTATACACAAATAATTCGCGGACATAAATGTACATGTTACATCACGGTACATAAAGTGTTTAGCAACGCACATCATGTAACAGAAAATTTTCTTAGATACAAATCATGTAATTACACCTCAATATACTAAAGTATACACCAAGTACAACCCACACGAATGGGACATACACTCAAGCAGGGTTAAGTATATAACTGTAAATCACTACATAACACAAATAACACATATAGACAAACACATAATTACAAAACGGCTACGATATACAACAATTTGCCTCACATCACACTAGCAGATAGACATCAACAGCAGAGTAGAATGACGGGAAATAGCAATAATACAAAACCTGGACACATTGCAGAAGTACAATGTTAATTAAAACTGCGAACTATTGAAAAAATTTTTTAAATGATGCCTAACGTAACCTTGTATAACGTGAATGGGCGATCCACAATATAAGTGTATCCACCTCTTAAGTCAAATGTAAAACCGTAAAAAATTGTACTCTCTAATAGTGAATATGATGACTATGTAAAATATATATATAAGTAAAATAAGATATAGCAACATGATACATTGTAACAAAATTATAAATAAACAATAATTAAGATTTCATTAAAAATGTATAAAATTAAGTTAACCTTTAATCACTATATAGTGTAAAGTAAGAGTAGACAAATAAGTGAAAATGTCAGCGTATTTTTTAGAATAAATAACTCCCTGCGCTTTATTATCCCGTTATGAAATCCTTGATCAAGTTAGGGGCTTTTCGCGGGCCGGGTCTGGCACCCGGACACAACACAAAAAAAAAAAAAAAAAAAAAAAAACCTAACCTAACCTAACCTAACCTAACCTAACCTAACCTAACCTAACCTAACCTTTTTTTTTTTTTTTTTTTTTGTTCACGCAGTGGCAAAATGCTATTTACGCACCGCCCCCCGCCAGTTACAGACAGGGGGTTGTGTGGGACTCGCCAGTCCTGCGACTGGAATACCCACTAAAATCCACTGCGGTGCCTCTTCCGCGCTTTTACAGGGTGCCGGAGAGATCGTCTTCGACATTCGATCCCCGACACCCCAACGCTTGGCTCTCTGGCCGCATCCAATAACCCCTCAAGGTGGTGGGAGCAGATGCGCGTATAAGCGCCGTCTGCCCCCCAGCCGCCGCCGTCGGAGCGAGTTTGCGGGCGCTGCAGTCTCACGCTCCCGCTCCTTGGCCTCCTTCTGTGCAATGACCTCTTCGCAGAAGGAGGCCATCGACGTCCAACCCCTGTCGCTATCAAGCATCACCGAAACGATGCTCGACAGCGACAGGTCGTCTCCAATTACCCCGGACAGGATGCGGCGCTCAGACCCCCAGGCGGGGCACTCCTCCAGGGTGTGACGCGCATCATCAACTAGCGCGCCACACTCGTGGCACCCGGGAGTCTCCTCCTTCCCAATCCTGTGCAGGTACTTACCGAAGACACCGTGTCCGGTAAGTACCTGCGACATCCTAAACGTAACGTTGCCGTACCTCCTTGTCATCCAGCGGTGGAGAAGGGGAGCGACCGCCTGAACAGTCGCTCGACCAGCTACTCTGGGTACCTCCAGTTCCTCCCTCCACCGCCGGATGACGTTCCTTTGAGCCGCCTGCTTTGCCCTACGTAATTCCCTAGGGGAAATACTTGTGCCCCTTGCACGCGCCGCAGCGCAAACCCGGTAGACCTCCGCCTGTGCCCCAGCCTGGAGAGGCCAAGGCGGGTCGCCCGCCAACAGTGTTGCCGCGGCCCATGACACAGTACGGTAGCCCCTGATAGACCTCACCGCCATGACCCGCTGCGGCTTACGCAGCAAAGTCTTATTATGGGCGGTGAGGGACTCCGCCCAGATAGGGGCCCCATACAGCGCCATAGACCGCAAAATTCCGGCATATAATCGTCGGCAGGACGACCCAGGACTTCCAGTATTCGGCAGAAGTCTACCCAGCGCCGCGGCGGCTTTGGTAAGCCTGGGCACAAGTTGGGCAAAATGCGGCCCAAAACTCCACCTGCTATCAAGGTGCAGACCCAGATATTTCATCTGGGCCCGCACCGGCACGACAACGTTAGACACCCTGATCTGTGCTCCTCGGGGGACACCCTGACCCGGGCCATGAAACAGGAGGGCCTCTGTTTTGTCTAAAGAGACCCTCAGACCCAGGTCATTTATCCGGCCCACGACGAGCGCAACTCCAGCCCTCGCCAGCCGAGCGGCCTCCCCGAAGTCAGCCCCCCTCACAGTGACGAGGGTATCATCTGCATAACAGATGACCCCCATCCCAGGAAGGAGCCGGCCTCGCAGAAGCCAGTCGAACCCGACGTTCCACAGGGTCGGACCGAGGACCGAGCCCTGCGGGACGCCGCATTCCACCCGGCGGCGATGTAAGCGCCCGTCGTCCCCCTCCCAGAGCACGTGCCTTTCCTCAAGGTACGCTTCCAACAGCCTCCGGAGGTATGGGGGCACTCCATGGAACCGGAGCGCCTCCCTTAATGTCTCATGCGGGAGGCTGTTGAAAGCGTTTTTGATGTCAAGCGAGACTGCCAGCATCACGTCCCTATTGGCCACCGCTTCGGTGGCCTGAATTTTCAGGGCGGCCAGTGCATCAATAGTTGACCGGCCGCGCCTGAATCCGTACTGATTTGCTGACAGCCCCGGCCCGACATCCTCGAGGTGCTGAACGAGGCGGTCCGCGACGACCTTCTCAAACAATTTGGCCGCCTCGTCCAGCAGCACCAGGGGTCTATATGCAGAGGGAGAGTCCAAAGGACGACCCTCCTTCCGCAAAAGGCACAACCTGCCCTCTTTCCAAATCGACGGGAACTGCCCAGACCTCAGACATTCGTCGAGCAGTTCCCGTAGCATGTTCCCACAGACAGCCGCAGCGATGCCGTACACGAGGCCCGGGACTCCGTCCGGGCCGGGCGCTTTCTTCTTTCCGCGAAGACGGAAGAGGGCTGCATCCAATTCTCGGTCAGCGATGGGCGGAATGGGAACTTCCGCCTCTATCGCTGACGGAGGAGCCATCCTTGGGGGAGCATGCCCCGCTGAGTTCGGAAAAAGCTCCCCCAACAGTCCCGATAAGAGATCAGCATCCAGGGTTTCGATGATGGGGGCGCCGCAGGCTCGGAGCTTGTTCCGTGCCCGTTGATAGGGGCGCCCCCACGGATCTCTATCGAGGACCGCAAGCAGCTCCTCCCGCGCCCTCTCCTTCGCCCGGCTGATGGCCAGCTGCAGGGTTTTCTTTCTTCTTTGGTACTCCATACGCAGCTGGCCCTCAAGGACTTCATCCCGGACCGTCCTCTGGCGGCAGCGAATGTACGCCCGCCGCGACCGGTTGGAGGCCACCCGAAGACCGGCAATCTCAGGTGACCACCAGTATACCTGTCGTCGCGGAGGCCGCCGCCGCGCCCTTGGCATCGCCGCATCGCAGACCGTCTGCAGGCAACTTCTAAAATGGCCCGCGAGCTCATTCACCCCCGTGACTCGCTGTCCCGCTGAGCCCCAACGCTGGACTATTGCGGACTCCCGGACCATGTCTAGGTCAATTTGCCCGATGGCCCATTTCGGGAGTCCACCCCTTACTCTGCGCCGGGGCTGCAGTGGACCCGGAGGGGCAGAGACCTCAAACCGTATGTAGCGGTGGTCTGATAGAGTCTCCACCCCTTCCACCACTCTCCAACCTCTCACCATGCTAGCGACACTGGGGCTGGCAAACGAAAGGTCCACCACAGACCCACCCCAGTCCCGCACGCACGTGAGTACCCTCCCCGTATTGAGGAGGGACAAGTCAGAAAGAATGGTCCACTGTTCTACGGCCCTTCCTCTGGGATCCGTGGCAGGGTTTCCCCACGCCTGAGACTTTGCGTTGAAATCGCCGAGGACCACTACTTTCCTCGGCGACTGTCGCCGAACCGCAGCGCCGACAGAGTCCAAGAAGATCTCAAACTCCGCCAGCGCGCGGTTGGGAGAGAAATAGACCCCTACAACTGCAAAGTCTCTCCATCCCGCCACGGCATACCCATTACCCCTCTCGAGTACGGAAAGGGGGGGGCCGATATCTACTCTGACGAGGACAGCGACGTCACCATTAATGTCTCCCACCCAGTTGGGTGAGGAAGGGACGAAATATGGCTCGCAGGCCACCGCCAGGTCCACACCCCACTCCGCCATAGATTGCAAGAGCAGATCTTGGGCAGCGGCAGTGTGGTTGATGTTCGCCTGGAGGAAATCTACTTTGTCTCCCATTAAGGAGACATTTCAATTTCCTCCTGAACCTGACGGCTTAAAGTCGTTGTGGTGGTCTGAGGTCCTTGGACCACCTTGCCTTTCGAGGAGGGAGGTTTACACAACCTCCCTCCCATAATGTGCGATGATGCTCGACCGGCGTCAGCACAGACTGCACAGCGGTACTCCGCCATGCACGAGGCCGCCTTGTGCCCTTCAAAGCCACACCGGTAACAAAGACTGGAGCGGTCGACTTCTGAGGTGCACAAAGAGGTTGTATGCCCCAACCCTAGGCACCTAAAACACCTAAGAGGTAGGTTTTCTAGCACCTGGACTCCGGCGGAGCTCCAACCGACTAAGAGCCTCCCCGCATCCGCCAGAGTCTTCGCAGTGGCGACGGGGCACCTTACCTTGGCTACGCCCATGCCACGTGCCCCACGCTGGATCTCCCCAACCTGCACCTCCGTTGCAGCACATCCTCCTACGCGGACCACGGCCTGTTGGATCCTCTCTTGGGTGACAGAATCATCAAGACCGGTCACCCGAATGTCCGCCCGTTTAACCGGGCAGACAACGTCCACCATTCCAGCGAGCGCTGTGCGAAGGCTAGTGGCTAGTTTATCGGCGGTCTCCCTAGTCTGGTCCTTAGGTAACTGGAGCACCCTTGCCCCAGTCACAGAGCGTCTGACCTTTAGACCCCCCTCAATTCCAAGCTCCTTAAGGTCCACCTCCTGTTCAGCACGGAGCATAGCATCGGCGTATGTTAGCCCCCTGCTTTCGGCCCCGGGCTGCAATTTCAAAATTACAGCCGAAGAGCGAGGAGCAGTCAACGCCGACTTTACTTTCCTCCGTGCCACTTCTGCTGCACTGGGAGCGACGGGGGGCACAGCCTTCGCTGGGGTGGTTGAAGAGAGTGCCGCAGAAGAGGTGGCCTTTTTCTTGCCCTTTTTAACAACAGTGACCCAACTCTCTACAGGCGCGGATGGGGTCACTGGAACATCCTTGGACGTCGTTGTTACTGCAGCAGGTGTCGTTGCAGTCTTGGGTGCAGCAGGTACAGCAATCATACCTCTCTTCTTATCCGCTGCCAAGGGTGGACGGACTCTCTGGGCGGGGAGGAGACGATCCTCAATCCCGTCAAATCGAGCCGCCATCATCTCACCGAAGGAATTTCGGAGAGAGGTCTCCATGTCCTCAAACATGTGCTTAAGCACATCCGCATCCGGTGTCGACCTTTGGGCCACCGCTTTAGGGGACTTAAATTCGTCAAACTGTCTCCTATAAGATTTGAGTTCCATCTTGAGGGTCTCGTTTTCCTTACGGAGTTTAGCAATATCCCTCCTAAAGGACTCAAGACTGTCTTCTTCTACCGTTTTTAACAATACGTTAATGCATTTCATCAGGTTTTCCGTCCCTTGATTAAGTACTTTAATAGTAGTCCCCTTGAGATTTTTTGATTTTCGGATGCTTTGCTGAACCTCAGCAAGTACGCTCATACTGTATTTTTTAACTTCCTGGGTTGAACAGAGGTTCAGCGTCCCATCCGAAAATTCCATTACCTCCGAGCATGTACTGTCATCTGAATCCCCATCCATGGCTCGTTGCTCCAACATATCATGTAGAGAACGAGCACATGCAAGTCCAGCAGAATGTCCTCTAACCGGTGTTTTGCCTCTGCGGGCCGCACTAACTTTGGCAGCAGAAGCTGCACTAGCCCCGGATACCTCCTTGCGGTACTGCTCTATGTCCCCAGCAGAACGCTTGAGACTGACCGAACACGGTTTCGTGAACATTATAGGCGATGCAGGCGGGGGCATAACTGCCCCAGATGCCTCGCTTTCACTCCCACTCATTACTGTCGTTGTTGGGCCACGCGTCTCCATCATATGGACTTTAGTGCTCTTATCTAACTTGACCTACCCTAACATAGCCTATCTAAACCTAACCTATCTAAACCTATCTTACTCTAATGTAGCCTAATCTATCCTAGCTTACCCTACCTTACACCTATCCTAACTTATTCTCACTTATCCTAAACAAACCTAACCTATTCCTAGCTTATCCTAGCCTATCCTACCGTATTCTAACTGATCCTAACCTATTCCTATCCTATCCTAACTTGTCCTAAACAATCTTTACTTATCCTGGCCTATCCTAACTTATCCTAAAGTAACTTAACCTAAATTAACCTAACTTAAACCCTAGGTACTAAAGTCCATAACCAACTTCCTTCTAACTCCTTCTCTTCCTTCTTTTTATCTTCTAGAGTCTCTGCTCCGTTAACGTATAAAAAATATAATTATCCTTACCACCTGGTTCTATGGTCACTGTCACTAAACACACAAATTCACAAAATTGAATGGTGTAGTCCGGACGACTTAATGTATAAAATCTGAACAAATTCTATACACATTCCCATCACTCTCAAAATTTGAATACTGCAGTCGGACGACGCGATGTAGGAGTACATACAGTGAACTCTACTACACGTTACTGACGTCACGACGACACGGACAGAGCGCGCAAGTGCAGCTCTCAGCGCACGACGCGTCGTGGGAGCGCACACCGTGATCACCACACTATACGCGGACGATGCGATGTACCAGTGTATAACCTAACCTAACCTAACCTAACCTAACCTACCCTAACCTAACCTAACCTAACCTAACCTTTTTTTTTTTTTTTTTTTTTTTTTTTTTTTTTTTTGTTCACGCAGTGGCAAAATGCTATTTACGCACCGCCCCCCGCCAGTTACAGACAGGGGGTTGTGTGGGACTCGCCAGTCCTGCGACTGGAATACCCACTAAAATCCACTGCGGTGCCTCTTCCGCGCTTTTACGGGGTGCCGGAGAGATCGTCTTACGACACTCGATCCCCGACACCCCAACGCTTGGCTCTCTGGCCGCATCCAATAACCCCTCAAGGTGGTGGGAGCAGATGCGCGTATAAGCGCCGTCTGCCCCCCAGCCGCCGCCGTCGGAGCGAGTTTGCGGGCGCTGCAGTCTCACGCTCCCGCTCCTTGGCCTCCTTCTGTGCAATGACCTCTTCGCAGAAGGAGGCCATCGACGTCCAACCCCTGTCGCTATCAAGCATCACCGAAACGATGCTCGACAGCGACAGGTCGTCTCCAATTACCCCGGACAGGATGCGGCGCTCAGACCCCCAGGCGGGGCACTCCTCCAGGGTGTGACGCGCATCATCAACTAGCGCGCCACACTCGTGGCACCCGGGAGTCTCCTCCTTCCCAATCCTGTGCAGGTACTTACCGAAGACACCGTGTCCGGTAAGCACCTGCGACATCCTAAACGTAACGTTGCCGTACCTCCTTGTCATCCAGCGGTGGAGAAGGGGAGCGACCGCCTGAACAGTCACTCGACCAGCTACTCTGGGTACCTCCAGTTCCTCCCTCCACCGCCGGATGACGTTCCTTTGAGCCGCCTGCTTTGCCCTACGTAATTCCCTAGGGGAAATACTTGTGCCCCTTGCACGCGCCGCAGCGCAAACCCGGTAGACCTCCGCCTGTGCCCCAGCCTGGAGAGGCCAAGGCGGGTCGCCCGCCAACAGTGTTGCCGCGGCCCATGACACAGTACGGTAGCCCCTGATAGACCTCACCGCCATGACCCGCTGTGGCTTACGCAGCAAAGTCTTATTATGGGCGGTGAGGGACTCCGCCCAGATAGGGGCCCCATACAGCGCCATAGACCGCAAAATTCCGGCATATAATCGTCGGCAGGACGACCCAGGACTTCCAGTATTCGGCAGAAGTCTACCCAGCGCCGCGGCGGCTTTGGTAAGCCTGGGCACAAGTTGGGCAAAATGCGGCCCAAAACTCCACCTGCTATCAAGGTGCAGACCCAGATATTTCATCTGGGCCCGCACCGGCACGACAACGTTAGACACCCTGATCTGTGCTCCTCGGGGGACACCCTGACCCGGGCCATGAAACAGGAGGGCCTCTGTTTTGTCTAAAGAGACCCTCAGACCCAGGTCATTTATCCGGCCCACGACGAGCGCAACTCCAGCCCTCGCCAGCCGAGCGGCCTCCCCGAAGTCAGCCCCCCTCACAGTAACGAGGGTATCATCTGCATAACAGATGACCCCCATCCCAGGAAGGAGCCGGCCTCGCAGAAGCCAGTCGAACCCGACGTTCCACAGGGTCGGACCGAGGACCGAGCCCTGCGGGACGCCGCATTCCACCCGGCGGCGATGTAAGCGCCCGTCGTCCCCCTCCCAGAGCACGTGCCTTTCCTCAAGGTACGCTTCCAACAGCCTCCGGAGGTATGGGGGCACTCCATGGAACCGGAGCGCCTCCCTTAATGTCTCATGCGGGAGGCTGTTGAAAGCGTTTTTGATGTCAAGCGAGACTGCCAGCATCACGTCCCTATTGGCCACCGCTTCGGTGGCCTGAATTTTCAGGGCGGCCAGTGCATCAATAGTTGACCGGCCGCGCCTGAATCCGTACTGATTTGCTGACAGCCCCGGCCCGACATCCTCGAGGTGCTGAACGAGGCGGTCCGCGACGACCTTCTCCAACAATTTGGCCGCCTCGTCCAGCAGCACCAGGGGTCTATATGCAGAGGGAGAGTCCAAAGGACGACCCTCCTTCTGCAAAAGGCACAACCTGCCCTCTTTCCAAATCGACGGGAACTGCCCAGACCTCAGACATTCGTCGAGCAGTTCCCGTAGCATGTTCCTACAGACAGCCGCAGCGATGCCGTACACGAGGCCCGGGACTCCGTCCGGGCCGGGCGCTTTCTTCTTTCCGCGAAGACGGAAGAGGGCTGCATCCAATTCTCGGTCAGCGATGGGCGGAATGGGAACTTCCGCCTCTATCGCTGACGGAGGAGCCATCCTTGGGGGAGCATGCCCCGCTGAGTTCGGAAAAAGCTCCCCCAACAGTCCCGATAAGAGATCAGCATCCAGGGTTTAACCTAACCTAACCTAACCTAACCTAACCTAACCTAACCTAACCTAACCTAACCTAACCTAACCTAACCTAACCTAACCTAACCTAACCTAACCTAACCTAACCTAACCTAACCTAACCTAACTCATTTTCGATGATAGAACCACGAATCTTTGTATTAAGACACCTAATAATAAATAAATAAATATTTGTTCAAGCGTTTTGGAAATTTCATTTACATGAGGATGAAATTCAACCCCTAAAATACCAAAAAGCATACAGCTGAAACCACTGGGCCTAGAAACGTATTTTTTTTTTACACCGTCGTATTTCTTGGGGTGCACGAGCACTAGCAAAGGATTTTTGGAAATTCACCCCCTTAAGGGGGGTGAAAAACATATAGTCTTTCACGTCTAAACCGATTTTGATGAAATTTGGTACAGAGATGGACTGAAGCTTGAGAAAGGATATAGGCTACTTTTTATCGCAAAAAAATGTGTATAAGGGGTTGAATAAGGGGATGACATTTTGTATGGAAATTCATCATTTTCGATGATCGAACCACGAATCTTTGTATTGAGGCACCTAATAATAAATAAATAAATATTCGCTCAAGCGTTTTGGAAATTCCATTTACATGGGCATGGAATTCAACCCCTAAAATACCAAAAAGCAAACAGCCGAAATCACTGGACCTAGAAACGTATTTTTTTTTACAACATCGTATTTCTTGGGGTGCACGAGCACTAGCAAAAGATTTTTGGTAATTCACCCCCTTAAGGGGGTGAAAAACATATAGTCTTTCGCGTCTAAACCGATTTTGATGAAATTTGGTACAGAGATGGACTAGAGTTTGAAAAAGGATATAGGCTACTTATTATTGCGAAAAAATGGGTATAAGGGGCTGAAATAGGGGATGACATTTTGTATGGAAATTCGTAATTTTTATGATAGAACCGTGAATCTCTGTATTAAGGCACCTGATAATAAATAAATAAATATTCGTTCAAGCGTTTTGGTAGTCTCACTTACATAGGGATGAAATTCAACCCCTAAAATACCAAAAAGCATACAGCCGAAACCACTGGGCCTAGAAACGTATTTTTTTTTACACTTTCGTATTTCTTGGGGTGCACGAGCACTAGCAAAGGATTTTTGGGCATTCACCCCCTTAAGGGGGTGAAAAACATATAGTCTTTCACGTCTAAACCGATTTTGATGAAATTTGGTACAGAGATGGACTAAAGCTTGAGAAAGGATATAGGCTACTTTTTATCCCGAAAAAATGGGTATAAGGAGTTGAAATAGGGGATGACATTTTGTATGGAAATTCGTCATTTTCGATGATAGAACCACGAATCTTTGTATTAAGACACCTAATAATAAATAAATAAATATTTGTTCAAGCGTTTTGGAAATTTCATTTACATGGGGATGAAATTCAACCCTTAAAATACCAAAAAGCATACAGCCGAAACCACTGGGCCTAGAAACGTATTTTTTTTTACACCGTCGTATTTCTTGGGGTGCACGAGCACTAGCAAAGGATTTTTGGAAAATCACCCCCTTAAGAGGGTGAAAAGCGTATAGTCTTTAACACCTAAACCATTGAACCGATATTGATGAAATCTGGTACAGAGATGGATTAAAACTTGAGAAAGGACATGGGCTACTTTTTATTGTGAAAAATGGGTATAAGGGGTTGAAATAGGGAATGACATTTTGTATGGAAATTCGTCATTTTCGATGATAGAACCATGAATCTCTGTATTAAGACACTTGATAATAAGCAAATATTCGTTCTAACGTTTTGGAAATTTCATTTATATGGGGATGAAATTCAACCCCTAAAAGATAAAAAAACATACAGCCGAAACCACTGGGCCTAGAAACGTAATCTTTTTTTACACCGTAGTATTACTTGGGGTACACGAGCACTAGCAAAGGATTTTTGGAAAATCACCCGCTTAAGGGGGTGATAAGGGTAATAAGCCTTTAACGCCTAAACCACTGAACCGATTTTGATGAAATCGGGTACAGGGATGAACTAAAGCTTGAGAAAGTACATAGGCTACTTTTTGTCGCGAAAAAATTGGTATAAAGGGTTGAAATACGGGATGACATTTTGTATGGAAATTCGTCATTTTCGATGATAGAACCATGAATCTTTGTATTACGGCATTTGATAAGAAATAAATATATATTCGTTCTAGCATTTTGAAAATTTCACTATCATGGGGATGAAATTCAATCCCTAAAAGACCAAAAAGCATATAGCTGAAACCACTGGGCCTAGAAACGTATTTTTTTTTTACTCCGTCGTATTTTTTGGGGTATACAAGCACAAAGGAATTTTGGAAAATGGGATGAAAAGCGTATAGCCGAAACTATTGGAGCTAGGAACGTGAAACTGTGTATGCGATTCTCTTTCTTTTGTTGTAAATGAGCTCTAAGAAATTAGTTTTTGAAATTCAAAAATGTATAGCCGAAATCATTAGGCCTAGAAACGTGAAATTATAAAGTTGTCTTTCTTGGGGAAAGTGCTCACTAAAAAAGAGATTTTTGCAATATTACCGCTGAACGATAGGAACGATCATTTTAGTACACGGTCAGCTTTCTTGGGTTACCCCAATATTTTTTCTTTGTGCTCGCTTAACAAGATTACTTTGGATCGACGCGATATGTAGGAACTCCTCTGCCATTGTAGATATATTGCAAAGGTTCTTCTAGCAATATTTTATGACCAGCTGCCTGCCAGACGACATTGCTGACTAGACGGCATCACCAATAGGTCCAGGTCGATGCAAATCTTTGTCTTAATAGTATTTTTCAACACCCACGAACAATGAAAGCGTGATAATATTCCTAGCCGCTACCAGACAGTAAGTTAAAATCAAGATATTAATCCAATTTTCTATCTCTAGAAATAAACAAATTTGAAGCGTCTATTTGTCTGTTTAAATAATAGGTTTTATTTATGCTCACACAATTATTTGCACGATACCTATGTCTAAAAACCGGCCAAGTGCGAGTCGAGGTCGCGCACAAAGGGTTCCGTACCATTATCTATAAATAGGGGGAAAAATTGCGTTTGCCTTAAATATTTATTTTATTTGGTTTTTAATATTTATTGTTATAGCGGCAACAGATATACATAATTTGTAAAAAAAAAACAACTGTCTAGCTATCGCGGTCCTTGAGATACAGCTTGGTGATAGACAGACGGACGGACAGACAGCGAAGTTTTGGTAATAGGGTCGTTTTTGGGTACGGAACCCTAAAAACGGTTCTTTTTATTGTCTGTCTATTCGTTACGGATAATCTTCAAAACGGCTGGACCGATACTGATAATACTTTACTACCAGGTCTACCAACCTTACATAAGGAATAACTTAGCCTATAATTATTTTATCCCGGTGTGGCTGGGAGCAACTGTGAGAATATAGTCGATTTTAAAAATGTCATAATGGAAAGCTATTTTTAAGCGAGTAAGATATTTAGGCTATTTTTTATCCCGATATTCCTACGGGACCGGCCACAATGTCGGTGAAATCGCAGGAATTTAATGGATATAAAAATTAATTTACGAATGAAAATCTATATTATCAGTGAATAACAAATAAAGGAAGGAAGGAAGGGGGGGGGGGGAGTGGTAGACCTACCCATCCTTCCATTTTAAAATAAAATAAAAATGGATTTCTACTATATATCGCCTAATTCAATCAATTATTCAATCAATTGACAAATAAAGGCTATTCTCATCCCAGTGTTTGCCCAGGAACAAGAACTCCGCGAGTGAAACCGATAGATGTTGACCAATTTTTAAAATTCTTTCACCAATAAGAACCTACGTTATCAGCGAGTAATATTGCCTATGTATTTATCTCGGATATTTCTATGGGATTTGATTAGAATATTTTTTTTTTTCACCCATGTATGTAACTTATAATATCAGCGAGTAACATTGGTAATTTTTATCTCGGCATTCGCATGGGAATGGGGTCTACGTGGGTGAAACTACGGGAGTTAACTATCATGGATAATGTATTATCAGTGACTAAGGAAGGCCATATTTAACAAAATTTGTGAAGATATTCGGATGTTTGTTACTCAATTACGCGTAAACTGTTGAGCAGATTTGGATGAAAATAGATACATAGATATTTATTAAATTAAGAAATATGCAAGTTAACTTTTACGTGGGCGAAGCCGCGGGCAAAAGCTAGTAATATATACTAAGGAAAACAAATGTTTATTGAATAAAAATCTTCCGTGTGGTGACGTATCGGATTATGAATACAATTCACCACTTCCTATTTTGCCCGTGGATTATCTAAAAGACGACTAAGGGATATAATATGCACATAAGGTCTGTGCAAGAGAAGAAAAACTCGAAATAAAATCTTATGCCAACATGTCGTACCAGTATGGTATAGTAGGTTAAATTCCCTCCCATTGAGGAGGTCCAAGCCCAATAGTGGGACGTATGTGGGCTGCGATGATAAATAAAAATCATCATTTTCTTGGAAATAATCATAATATTATTTTTAGTAATATTTTATGCTATTTTAATTCCTGACGTAATCTATTCTTTTATGCATATATACTTTTTCTATAAAAAAATTGGGTGCGTGTACTTATGTACGCGCGTGAGAAGTTATACTTCTTTGGCATCATTAAAAAATAGTTTTTAATTGCATGCAAATAATTAATTACAATAAAATAATAGAAGGATTGGAAAAGGATAATCAACAAAGTTCAGTTTAATAGTCATTAAAAATTTAAACTAAAAGAATCTTAGATTGATCTTAGATATCAATAATTAATATTAAAAATTGAAAATTAATATATTTATATAATAATATATTAAATATATATATTTCAAATATATATATTTAATATAAATTTATATAATATATAATTAATATATATATATATATATATAATTATTAAAAACAAAATTTAGAGAATAATAAATATATAAGACATAATTTGTACTAAATATTATAAGATTCTTAATTTTAAATGTTTATTATTGATTATTTAATATTTTAAAAATAAATTTAATAATAAATTCAAAAATTGAATTTAAGGTTAAGCAGACAGCTTCATACTGTTAATTTTGTGTCACAGATGCGCGCGCATCTTAAAATTTCACTCTCATCATTTTGAATAACGCGCCTAAAGAAGTATAACGTCAATAATGTACAATTCTCTTTCTAACATAAGTATACCATACCTACATTACTTACACGTACGAAAACTGGACAACCGCTTTTTATAGGCTTTTTATTAGTTTCAGCTGTATATTTGTATGTTTGTATGTCACCGACTCCTAGAAATTAGATTTTGACTCACGTTAAACAGTCAGATTTCATTTAAAAATTTGTAGACTACAAGCACTTGTGACGATAAAATAATTTAAATAGCATGTTTCATTATCATTACAGGATTGAAGATTTCGTTATAAAATATATTTCGTAGCTGAGATTTAGGCTTGGCTCGATAGATGTCGCTAATTCTATTTTGTATCTTCTAGATTGCACTTTTTTATTGAATTGTCTCATTTGAACTCGATTTTTATCCAATCGGTTAGATTTCATTCAAACGTCTATAGACTTATCAAGTAGACATACACGAAACAGTGGTTCACGAAGTAATGTTTTTTTTTTTTTTTTTTTTTTATTGCCAACGGTGGCAAACGAGCAAGCAGCACACCTGATGGTAAGTGAAACTGCTGCACATGGACCATTGCAATACCAGGGGCACAGCCAGGCCGCTGCCTACCGTGAAGGAAATACTCTTCTTAAACCTCGTTTAAAGAAGGACATGTCATAGCGCTCGGGAAACACAGCAGCAGGTAGTTCATTCCAGAGCTTGCACGTACGTGGGAGAAATGATCGCTGGAAACGTACAGTTGAAGACCATAACGTTTCCAGGTGAAATGGATGAACCCTGCTGCGATGTCGAGTGGTACGTTGGTAGAATGGTGACGGTGGTACCAAGTCAAACAGTTCCTCGGAGCACTCCCCGTGAAAGAGTCGGTAGAGTACACAGAGTGACCCAAAGTCTCTCCGCTGCTCCAGCGACTCCAATCTGTCCGTAAGATTGGGATCCCCGACGATTCGAACAGCCCGTCTTTGCAGGGAGTCAAGTGGGTCTAGCTGATATTTGGGCGCACCTGCCCAGAGATGTGAGCAGTACTCCACATGAGGACGAACTTGTGCTTTGTATAGTACAAGACGCTGTCTCGGTGTGAAGTACCGCCTGGCTCTGTTCAGGACGCCCAACTTTTTGCTTGCCAATTTGGCTTTGTCCTCCAAATGACTCCCAAACTGGACTTTGCTCGATATTTTGACGCCGAGAATCCCAATATTCTCAGAAATTGGAAGAGTTACTCCTTGGAACTGAGGCGCCATGACAAATGGGTCCTTCTTTGCAGTGAACGCGCAAACTTGTGTCTTTGTGGGGTTGAACTGGACTAGGTTCCGTTCACCCCATTCCGAGGCCCGCCCCAGAGAGCGCTCGACTTCAGACACAAGTTGAACCCTTCTTTCCTGAATACTCCGAGGGATATTCCGTTGCTCAGTGTACCGCTCATCACCCGTACTGTCATCCGCATAGCAACGCATATTCTCGATAGAGAGCATGTCATTGATATGCAGGATAAACAACGTCGGGGAGAGCACCGAGCCTTGTGGTACACCAGCATTAATGGTCATGGTATCGGAGCAGGAGCCATCTACGACGACTTTTATACTCCGACCATCCAAAAAGCTGGCAATCCAATTACAGAGTCCCTCGGGGATTCCGTATGATGGTAGCTTCGATAGAAGTGCCCTGTGCCAGACCCTATCGAACGCCTTTGCGATATCTAGGCTGAACGCCAGCGCCTCACCCTTGCCCTCCAAGGCCTCTGCCCAACGGTGTGTGAGGTACACAAGAAGATCACCAGCCGACCGACCATGACGAAAGCCGTATTGGCGATCACTGATAAGCTGGCGATCCTCAAGGTACTGCAGAAGCTGGCGGTTTATAACCTTCTCCATTATCTTGGAGAGCAAGGATGTTATCGCAATTGGCCTGTAATTCGATGGGTCAGACCGGTCTCCCTTTTTAGGGATCGGGTGGACATGGGCTACCTTCCACGAAGACGGAACCCTATTAGTAGCGTAGGAAAGTCGGTATAGGCGCGTGAGGATGGGAGTCAATTCAGGGGCGCACGTCTTTACTACCACTGCAGGGATGCCATCCGGTCCACTCGACTTATGGACGTCTAAAAGCCGCAGCTCCCGCCTAACCGCTCTCTGCGTGATGCGGATTTCGGGCAGTGAGCTTTCACACCGTGGGATGGTAGGTGGTGTGGCAGCTCCGGCATCCAAAGTCGAGTTACAGGCAAAGAATTGACCTAGAAGATCGGCCTTCTCCTTTGCGCTGTGGGCCAGACTACCATCGTGTTTCTGCAGTGGTGGGAGATTGGGCTGGCAGAAGTTGCCTTGTGCAGCCTTGGCGAGCGACCAGAATGCACGACTCCCAGCGGGATAGCTTTGCAATCGCTCGCCAATTCTGGCAACATGTTCCGCCTTGGCTCTGGCAATAGCCTTCTTACTAGATCTAGAAGCGGCGTTAAATTTCCGCTTCACCTCTTTGGCGTTCGGGTCCTGGCATTTTTTGGCCCTATTCCAGGCCCGATATGCGGACTGTTTCTGGCATGCAGCCGTCCTGCAGGTTTTGTTAAACCAGGGTCGGCTGCGGCCACCGACGGGTATTTTGGTGTTGGGGATGAATAATTCCATCCCCGTAATAACCGTTTCGGTAACGCAGTCCGCACAGACGCCAGGGTCCCCAGAGGCGAAGCAAAGCCGCTTCCATGGGTAGGATGCGTAAAACTCGCGCAGTCCATCCCAATCTGCTGACTTATATTGCCAGACTCTGCGAGTCCCAGTCGCCTTAGAACGACTAGGCCTTACAACAGGGGCACTGCTACGGACCAAGCAGTGGTCAGAAGATCCAAGAGGCGCTTCAACCACTACCTGATATCCGTGCTGGTGTGTAGTCAGCAGAAGATCCAGTAAAGAAGACTCATGGCTCTCAATATCTGGGATACGGGTGGGCTGTGTCACCAGTTGTGAGAGACCATAGGCCGAGACCATATTGAAGAGATGTCGACCCTGGAGGTCAGTGGTTCGGGACCCCAGCCACTCTTTATGATGAGCGTTGAAGTCTCCAAGAACCACCACCTCCGCTGATGGACACTGCTCCAATATTTCGTCAATCCCCCATTGGACGTTCTCAAATAATTGAATTGACCCCGGATCACTGCCATGGGACCTGTAGAGGCATGCGTAGATGCGGGTAAGCCCTCCATAGTCTACGCGTAGCCACAGGATTGACAAGTCACCATGTTCGAGGGCCCGAAGGCGGCGACAGCAGATATCACCTCGGATGAATACGCACACCCCGGCTTTACGACGGAAGGTATGCTCCAACTCGTAGCCGGGGTAATTTAGGTACGAAATGTCATCCGGAGCACCTATCTGCGTCTCCGTTAAAAAGAGTAAGGCAGGCCGCGCCGTCTCGAGGTGATGATGGACGGCGTCGAGATTGCTATGTAGACCCCTGATATTGCAAAAATCCACATCAAATGTGGATAAGGGGACCGCCGTAGAAAACGTTCTCTTTTTATTTTTCTTGGCCATGAGTTATTGTTTAAGAAGAGGAGGAAGGGAGTGTGAATGTGTATAACGGAGTTTGGTGATACCAAAAAAAAAAGGCAGGGCATAGTGCATGGTCGAGGAGTGAGTGTTGTGAGGAGCTGACACGAAGCACGGAAGGGCCCCCGATGCCCCCCCGTGTGTAGCCGCCGAGGTCCACTCCGGTTTCCCACACCGGCACGACGACTACCCAACGGGATTTTCGCCGGTTGGTGGGACAGCCTCCCAGGGAGGATGATCCTGGGTTCGGGTCCCCTGCTGACCGGCAGGTGGCCGGCGGTGACCATTCCCATCGGGTCTCCCTGTACACCATGCCAGCCCCTCACGCTCAATACCCCGACCAAGACCTCACCACCGCAGGTTTCAGGCCTCACCAAAACCCGCCACACACAAACACACCCAGAAAGTTGGGCTCCCGGCTCTCTCGCTCACCGAACGAAGTGCAGCAGCAAATTGCTACTACTCAAACGTCGATCTTCTGCGAGAGTGTGGTACTGCCCCGGACGGACCGGCCCGCGACTGCAGACAAAAGACTGTCTACAGTGTGGTCCTACCACCAATAAGTGATATGGTGTTGTATTACCTGCCGAGTAACTTTACATTTTAGCATCAGTTCAAACATCTCATATGACAACTCACGTCGCGTAATGCGATAGCGCCCCGTAACTCCAGGTGACTCGTATTGTTGTGTAATAGTCAGATATATGTTCTATCATACATAAGGTATGATAACATGGCGGTGAGTGATGACGTGATGTTACTCATCGTTGACACGCGACTTGATGTGAAAGAAAAGTAATACGCCACCGCCCGCCGCGCCTTATTTTACATAATCTATGTCTAAATTTAACAAATTTGATCTCCCTTCGTACTTAAAAACCCAACATCAAATCTGTAACAATGGATTTTCCAGGCTTAGGATTGGCAATATTCATGGGTCAACATTATAACCACGAATTTATGAGACACTGTAGTAATTACTAAATTTAATGACCCATGAATATTTTATATATTTAAAAAAAAGTGAGCCGTCGCTCAGGACGCCTGTCAGATACCAGTGACGATACAATAATTTAAATACTTTATTTTAATAGCATAATTTTCCTGCTCTTTGACCAAAAAGGGAGTGGTGAATTTTACATTATTTTCAGTTTTCTTAACAAAATAAAGGTTCGTTATTATTTTTTTTATAATATATTGTTTTTGTCTTATTAGTATTATACAGTAATCGCAATTAACATACATATATTTATTTAGACTTGTATAGTAATAGAACTTTGTATTCACATTACCACCATAACTTTTAGGAGCGTCTACTGTAAAATTACTAACTGTATCATTCTTAACAAACAATAACATAAGTATGTTATGGTGCGTGTGATGCACACTTACCATAACATACTTATGTTATCCACACATTGCTGTGTGGTAGCGGCTTCGAATACTACCAACCCTTGCTTTGCTCGTGGGTGTCGTAAAAGACGACTAAGAGCCCTAGATTGACCCGGACCAACTCCATCTGGTACCATTTGGGTCAACGATTACATTCCCAAGGAGGGTTGACGTCAGGCAGGCGGCCGGTCATAAAATTCATTGCCGAAACTTTTTGCAATATGTCAAAACAGATGACATATTGCGTCGACCCCAAGTAATTGGGATAAGAGCAAGATGATGATGATGAAGTGTGATGCACAGATGTCAGTGGTATGACCCCGCGTGGTGACGGAGTAAGAATACAATTCACCACTCCCTATCTGACCCGTGGATGTCGTAAAAGAGAACTAAGGAATTACCAGAGAAGGAAAACTCGATATAAAACCCTATACCAACCCGTCTGACCAATGTGGTATAGTAGGTAATCCTCCTATTACGAAGGAGGCTCGAGCCCAGCAGTGGGACGTGTATGAGCCGAAATGATGCTGTTATAGCTGGTATGTTGAAGCGCCCGCGTTAGAGTCAACCGCAAGTATTCACAGTACACATTTCGGGCGCTACGACTTTCTATCTCTGCATCTATACCAACAAATAAAATTGTGGTGTCTGTTTGTAATGTCAATAATGTCTTTTTTATGGTGACATGATCATTTGCACGTCACCTACTGCTGGCGCCTACCTTAGTATACGCCGCAACAACGCATTTCTACAGACTACATTCGATTTAAAGTACTTTTAGTTAATTTAATACATTGTGTGTAAATACCGCCACCAATTACCTTTTTTATAAAATTATAACGTACGCTACCATTCGATGCGGCATCATTGTTAATCTTGTAAAATTATTAAAAGTAATTAAATACAGCACAAAAAACGTACACGAGGGCTTTCATTTATGTGCGAACGAGACGTAAAGTATTGGTGACCGAGACGTCACGTATCTGTAAACGGATTATATTCAAGATATATTTTTTTTTTGTGGGTGGGCTGCGGTCGGCGCGCCTCCGCACCACTCCGTCCGGGGCGACAGAGGGGCTTAAGCACGCAACTCCCGCAACCCACCCGAAAACCACGTCGCCTTCGTCGTTGGGCCGACCACCGGAGCAGGGTTACTTGACATCAGTGGTCGGCCCGACGGAATACCCCCTATTGGAGTACCCTCCCATCGACCGACGTCCCCCCTCGGGGAGGACGTCGGTCTTTCCTCACGCGGTCGGCCTCTCGGCGGGTGACGGACTAATCCCCGGTCACGTCACCCGCGGCCTCGGCTAGGGCGGCATGAGGCGCAGGTAGTTGCGACTGCGCCGCCCAGTCGCCGGATTATATTCATATTCAAGATATACGAAGCACGGTCAGCGTGACCTTCAAATATACTACTTGATATTTTCAATCTTTGATTATATACTCGTCTAGATGGCTCACTCGCCGCACAAAACGGCCCCAATGATGTCTGCTGTATTAAGTAGACTCGCTTGTTCCTTACATCAGTGTCGTTTGAACTACATCGCGGTAACGTGCTCGGGAAAAAGTAATAATATGCCGGTGTGCGCTGTCAAACTGTGTCGCAATTATGTGGGAAAACCTTATAACAATATCAAAATCACTTTTCATCGGTAAGTTTTGTTATTTAAATACATTCTTTCAAGATATCATGATTTTATTTCGATATTTTTAAATTAATGGAATTGAACAGTGTTGGCAGTTTATTCTCGGAAGATTTGCCGTAATAATGGGAGATAAAGGAAATTCAGTACTGACCATAGCCATGCCATATTTGCATACTGATTGTGTTTGATCTTATAATTTTGATATGCAAATCATGAATCTTGAGTTTTCTAAACAAAAAAAAAATGATAAAGTTTTTAA
This sequence comes from Lymantria dispar, assembly GCA_032191425.1. NCBI lineage: Eukaryota > Metazoa > Arthropoda > Insecta > Lepidoptera > Erebidae > Lymantria > Lymantria dispar. Next base: position 75,594 of record CM063454.1, read on the forward strand.
AGTGAAACTTCTTTATCGGCGTTGGAAAAAAATTTACCGTCACACTTTTCGGTTACGCGTCACATTTTTTCGTTACGCGCCATCTTTTTCTCGTCCCCACCACGGTCGATTCGAATAAAGAGTACTTTCTCCAGTGGAGTAGGGATAGCATGTCGTTTAAGCGGACATAAAGGGATAAAGGTATAAAAGTATAAAGGTATAAAGGGATAAAGGTATAAAGGGATAAAGGTATAAAGGGATAAAGGAATAAAGGGATAAAGACATAAAGAGATAAAGACATAGAGGGATAAAGGGATAAATGGATAAAGAGATAAAGAGATAAGGGGATAAAGGGACAAAGAGACAAAGGAACAACGGAACAAAGGATAAAGAAGTTTCACTTCTGCTATGCGTACTTTGTACACAGGTTAATTTTTTTAGTATAGTTTGTTAGTATACATAGTTATTGGGCAGCTAGAAATTGTATATATATATATATATATATATATATATATATATATATATATATATATATATATATATATATATATATATATATATATATATATAATTTTTATATCTTTTACATGTTTTGCGGATTGAATTCGTGTCTCAATATGTCAAAATATGAGATTTACCTACAGTGACGTAAAATATATATGTACTAGTAGTAGATAGTAGTAGATTCTGGTAACTGTGTACCGTTAGAAAGTGTCAGTATCCCAACTTGCACTTCTGCAGTAAAATGCATAAATGAAACTACATCTCTAATGCGAGCAGATGATGACAATGAGTGTGATACTGTAAGCGATATTCATTTAATAATTTAACACAGGCTGACATTTTTTTAATGATTAGTCCATCCGAATATTCGGATTATTTTGAACAAGTAGTAGGATACATAGCGGGGTTTGTCGTTCGACGTATTTGTGGGTAGATTAAATGTTCTAGTTGTATTCAGGCAATTAAATCGAATGAACTACTCAATTGCCATAAATTAGTTAGTGTTCGAGATGAAGGCGGTCTTGTGTATGCGTCGGAAGACGCATTTAAAATCTGTAAGGCAGCGGAGTATCTAATTAGGGATTTCATAAAACAGGGACATATAGTGACATCGTCTTGTAATTATAAAAAGATGTCATAAAAAAAATGAACGTGTGTACAAAGTACGCATAGCAGAAGTGAAACTTCTTTATCCTTTATCCTTTATCCCTTTGTTCCTTTGTCCCTTTATCCCTTGATCCCTTTATCCCTTGATCCCTTTATCCCTTTGTCCCTTTGTCCCTTTTCCCTTTGTCCCTTTATCCCCTTATTCCCTTATCCCTTTATCCCTTTGTCCCTTTGTCCCTTTATCCCCTTATTCCCTTATCCCTTTATCCCTTTGTCCCTTTGTCCCTTTATCCCCTTATCCCAGTATCACCTTATCCCTTTATCCTTTATACCTTTATCCCTTTATGTCCGCTTAAACGACATGCTATCCCTACTCCACCGGAGAAAATACTCTTTATTCGAATTGACCGTGGGGGACGAGAAAAAGATGGCGCGTAACGAAAAAATGTGAAAATCCTTTGTTTTTGTATTTGTAATATTTAAATAAAACACTATTCTATTAATTATATTATTATTATATTTAACCTCCATCTTATTAAATATTTGAAAAAATAGGGCAAATAATTTAACAGTGGGTATCCTTAAACGCACACATTGACAGTTTAATTACAGTAAGAACACAAAGCGTACTCACACACAGCGCATAACCGAGGCCACTTTTTGTGTATCGTTTGTTCTGCATTACTCCATCGGGACGTGTATATCAATCAATCAAAGTTTTCAATATACGATATTCTGGAGAATTTGAAGAGTGAGCTATTGCAGTCTAAACCTGTTGTACGACCTAGGTACCTATAAATAAAGTCGAAGATAACCGAAGTCAACGTACTGTACATGCCTGGCCAATTCAGTTAAGTGACTATTCCTTTGATTCCCTCATATTTCCATATAAATCCTTGTAATCAATACCTTTCTCGTCGTACATGTGTACATTCTTAATACAAAGCTAATTAATCTTATTTATAGAGAATAATTATTAACTTACACAGATTGCAACAGTTAGCTACCAATCCTTGTTTTATGTTTGTTAAAGTAAAGTAATTGTAGTATTTACATCTTATCCTTTTGAATAGATGTATATCATAACATAATAAAGAACATTATTAAATCATTAGGGCACCATATATTGCCCAAGCTTGCAGCGTAATAACAGTATTTTACACAATTATTAACATTATTTGCCGAACATTCCAGACGCGGATTACAATAATATAGGAGTGATTCAACGGGCAATAATGAAGCCCTGATATTACCGGACACTACCGTGACCTTCCCCCTGTACTCCCAGCGCCAGGTAACACTACCGTGACCTGCCCCCTGTACTCCCAGCGCCAGGTAACACTACCGTGACCTTCCCCCTGTACTCCCAGCGCCAGGTAGCACTACCGTGACCTTCCCCCTGTACTCCCAGCGCCAGGTAACACTACCGTGACCTTCCCCCTGTACTCCCAGCGCAAGGTAACACTACCGTTACCTACCCCTGTACTCCCAGCGCCAGGTAACACTACCGTGACCTGCCCCCTGTACTCCCAGCGCCAGGTAACACTACCGTGACCTTCCCCCTGTACTCCCAGCGCCAGGTAACACTACCGTGACCTTCCCCCTGTACTCCCAGCGCCAGGTAACACTACCGTGACCTTCCCCCTGTACTCCCAGCGCCAGCTAGCACTACCGTGACCTTCCCCCTGTACTCCCAGCGCCAGGTAACACTACCGTGACCTTCCCCCTGTACTCCCAGCGCCAGGTAACACTACCGTGACCTTCCCCCTGTACTCCCAGCGCCAGGTAACACTACCGTGACCTACCCCTGTACTCCCAGCGCCAGGTAACACTACCGTGACCTGCCCCCTGTACTCCCAGCGCCAGGTAACACTACCGTGACCTTCCCCCTGTACTCCCAGTGCCAGGTAACACTACCGTGACCTTCCCCTGTACTCCCAGCGCCAGGTAACACTACCGTGACCTACCCCTGTACTCCCAGCGCCCGGTAACACTACCGTGACCTGCCCCCTGTACTCCCAGCGCCAGGTAACACTACCGTGACCTTCCCCCTGTACTCCCAGCGCCAGGTAACACTACCGTGACCATCCCCCTGTACTCCCAGCGCCAGGTAACACTACCGTGACCTTCCCCCTGTACTCCCAGCGCCAGGTAACACTACCGTGACCTACCCCTGTACTCCCAGCGCCAGGTAACACTACCGTGACCTGCCCCCTGTACTCCCAGCGCCAGGTAACACTACCGTGACCTTCCCCCTGTACTCCCAGCGCCAGGTAACACTACCGTGACCTTCCCCCTGTACTCCCAGCGCCAGGTAACACTACCGTGACCTTCCCCTGTACACCCAGCGCCAGGTAACACTACCGTGACCTACCCCTGTACTCCCAGCGCCCGGTAACACTACCGTGACCTGCCCCCTGTACTCCCAGCGCCAGGTAACACTACCGTGACCTACCCCTGTACTCCCAGCGCCAGGTAACACTACCGTGACCTGCCCCCTGTACTCCCAGCGCCAGGTAACACTACCGTGACCTTCCCCCTGTACTCCCAGCGCCAGGTAACACTACCGTGACCTTCCCCTGTACTCCCAGCGCCAGGTAACACTACCGTGACCTACCCCTGTACTCCCAGCGCCCGGTAACACTACCGTGACCTGCCCCCTGTACTCCCAGCGCCAGGTAACACTACCGTGACCTTCCCCCTGTACTCCCAGCGCCAGGTAACACTACCGTGACCATCCCCCTGTACTCCCAGCGCCAGGTAACACTACCGTGACCTTCCCCCTGTACTCCCAGCGCCAGGTAACACTACCGTGACCTACCCCTGTACTCCCAGCGCCAGGTAACACTACCGTGACCTGCCCCCTGTACTCCCAGCGCCAGGTAACACTACCGTGACCTTCCCCCTGTACTCCCAGCGCCAGGTAACACTACCGTGACCTTCCCCCTGTACTCCCAGCGCCAGGTAACACTACCGTGACCTTTCCCCTGTACTCCCAGCGCCAGGTAACACTACCGTGACCTTCCCCCTGTACTCCCAGCGCCAGGTAACACTACCGTGACCTTCCACTATACTCCCAGCGCCAGGTAACACTACCGTGACCTTCTCCCTGTACTCCCAGCGCCAGGTAACACTACCGTGACCTTCCCCCTGTACTCCCAGCGCCAGGTAACACTACCGTGACCTTCCACTGTACTCCCAGCGCCAGGTAACACTACCGTGACCTTCCCCCTGTACTCCCAGCGCCAGGTAACACTACCGTGACCTTCCCCCTGTACTCCCAGCGCCAGGTAACACTACCGTGACCTTCCCCCTGTACTCCCAGCGTCAGGTAACACTACCGTGACCTTCCCCCTGTACTCCCAGCGTCAGGTAACACTACCGTGACCTTCCCCCTGTACTCCCAGCGTCAGGTAACACTACCGTGACCTTCCCCCTGTACTCCCAGCGCCAGGTAACACTACCGTACCTTCCACTGTACTCCCAGCGCCAGGTAACACTACCGTGACCTTCCCCCTGTACTCCCAGCGTCAGGTAACACTACCGTGACCTTCCCCCTGTACTCCCAGCGCCAGGTAACACTACCGTGACCTTCCCCCTGTACTCCCAGCGCCAGGTAACACTACCGTGACCTTCCACTGTACTCCCAGCGCCAGGTAACACTACCGTGACCTTCCCCCTGTACTCCCAGCGCCAGGTAACACTACCGTGACCTTCCACTGTACTCCCAGCGCCAGGTAACACTACCGTGACCTTCCCCCTGTACTCCCAGCGCCAGGTAACACTACCGTGACCTTCCCCCTGTACTCCCAGCGCCAGGTAACACTACCGTGACCTTCCCCCTGTACTCCCAGCGCCAGGTAACACTACCGTGACCTTCCCCCTGTACTCCCAGCGTCAGGTAACACTACCGTGACCTTCCCCCTGTACTCCCAGCGTCAGGTAACACTACCGTGACCTTCCCCCTGTACTCCCAGCGCCAGGTAACACTACCGTACCTTCCACTGTACTCCCAGCGCCAGGTAACACTACCGTGACCTTCCCCCTGTACTCCCAGCGCCAGGTAACACTACCGTGACCTTCCCCCTGTACTCCCAGCGCCAGGTAACACTACCGTGACCTTCCACTGTACTCCCAGCGCCAGGTAACACTACCGTGACCTTCCCCCTGTACTCCCAGCGTCAGGTAACACTACCGTGACCTTCCCCCTGTACTCCCAGCGCCAGGTAACACTACCGTGACCTTCCCCCTGTACTCCCAGCGTCAGGTAACACTACCGTGACCTTCCCCCTGTACTCCCAGCGCCAGGTATCCAGCATCCTTCACTCGCACTCCGAATGAAAGAGAAATTAACGGTCTGAACACTGAGAGAACGTTCATTCGGGTTCGGCCATTATGATTCGAGTTCTGTAGCCGAAGGACGTCACGTGTTGATATTGTTTCTGCAATGCGTTGCACTAGTTGCACGCGAAAAGATGGTTTTCAAGTGGAACGATCAAAATACATTGCTTTTTTTGGAGATCTTTAAACTATCATTGCCTTTGGAACCACAAAATTGATGAATATGTTTCTTCCTAATAAATTTCTTCTTTCAATCCACGGTGGCACCCGTCGACATTTTTTTTGCTTCTTTTTTGTCAACTCTTTGATTAAATGATCACACATTAAAGTAATTACAAGACGCACGACTTAATTCGATGACATATTGTAAGAAATAAACAGTGAATGTTCTTTTTTAAATCGTTCCCGGCTATCGTTATCGGCTAAGAAGCCGTGTGAACATATGTAGAATGAAAAAAAAATGAACATTCACTCGAGTGAAAAATTATTCGAATGAACCGTCTGATATCAGCTTTACTTACCTCCTGGTAATCACGAGGCAGGTTTCAAATTGGCACGAATACAAATCGCAAAATTAAGCGGGACATACTTCCATTGGTTCTAATTCCGTGACACTTTTAAGTCTGTTATACATAACTAGCAACCCGCCCTCGCTTCGCTTCGGTTTCAGTTGCCTTACCCGCGCAGTTCCCGTTTCCGTGGGAATACCGGGTTAAGATATAGCCTATGTTATACTATCTACTATTATAGCTTTCCATAGGTGAGAGAATTTTTTTAAATCGGCACAGCAGTTTTTGAGTTTATTCATTATAAACATACATACATACAAACTTTTCCTCTTTATAATATTAGTATAGATAACTATTAATATGCGCTAAATATTGAAATAATAATTATATACGGCACACATATTTAATTACGTAATAAATACGAAAATCGTCTACACTCTTCGCTACTAGTACCAAAACTAATGTTTAGATTAAAAAATAATAATAAAAATTAGGCGCGGTGTTTCACTCGTTATAATTATTCACGTGAAGATTTTAAAATCCACGTAAAGGCCGGCTATCATCAATTTTGATTATTGGTTTTACATTACAGCCAGTATAAATAAATGTCCCTAATAGAATCAATTAGTTGAAAAATTATAACAAAATGATAAAATATTGCTAATTTGTGATTAATTGAAATAGTTTTTGATGTTTATATGAAAATGTTTTTGAGTTATAAGAAGGTTTAGAGCGAATCATAGAGAAAATGGACAAAATTGGCAACTCAATGATAAGAGACATCAATAAGGTTACAAACGCTTTGATTTTTGCTCAAAAGTTGAAATGCCATTTAGCTGACCATGTAGCGAGAATGTCTAACAGAAGGTGAACCCAAGCTACCCAGTGGAGAGGACCACAAGACAAGATAGGCAACGGGGGACCCCTGACATGCTAGGAGAATGATCCGAAAAGATCAGCTGCCATAAACTGGTGCTCCGTAGCACAAGACCGACAAAAATGGCCGTGTTTGGAGGAGAGGCTTTTATCCAAACGCAGGCTCCTGTTAATTTATAAATACAAACTATTACAAAAAAAAAATGTTAAACTAACTAATCTCACTGTAATGTTGATGTCTACAGGCAGGGGTAAACTTGATCGGTGACGTGGCGTTAATGTCATGCTTGAATATACACTCATTTGCAAAAAAAACGGGCACCTAAGCAATGAACCATTTCAAATGTTAATATTTCTTTGTTTGATAATTATAGGTAGTTTTATCCACACAATTTGCTAAATTAATAAGAAAATAATCGTTTTCATCAGTATTTCATAAAATTTAGATACAATTTATGGGAAATAATGCTAAACCTCGCTAGTAGTGTATATTCGCTAGTAGTGCATATGCTCATGAAGTAAAAATAAAAAAGTTTTTTTGTTTGTTTTTCTTTAATAAAGTAAAAGCAGATAAATGTTTAGTATCGAGTGTGACCCCCTCTAGCTAAAATCACAGCTTGAATTCGTCTGGGCATGCTAGCGAGTATATCCCGGATACTTGCTTGCGGAATACGTTCCCACTCCGCAGTAATCACATTCTTCAGCTCTCTGATGGTCTGCGGAGCCGGGTGTACTGATCTCACACGCCGTTTCAGAACGTCCCAGACATGCTCTATGGGATTGAGGTCGGGACTTCGAGCTGGCCAATCCAAACGACGAATGCCGACCTCTTGCACATACGCATTAACATCACGGGATCGGTGGGCGCGAGCATTGTCGTCCATAAAAATCGAGTCTTCACCTAGAGCGGCCAATGCGGGTTGTGCATGAGAAATTAGAACTTCCGTTATGTATCGATGCCCAGTCAGTGAGCCGTTTTCAATGAAGACTAACTCTGTACGATCCATTGAATTTATTCCTGCCCAAAACATAACAGAGCCCCCACCATAAGGTGTGATTTCTTCGAAACATGCCTCTGCAAAGCGTTCTCCTTGTCTTCTTAGCACTCGCCGACGTCGATCTTCACCGAACAGAGATATCCTGGCTTCATCAGAGAACAAAACCCTATTCCAATCGTCTTGAGTCCATGATTCACAATTTCTAGCGAACCTAAGCCTGTGAACTCTGTGCTCACGGAGTAATTTGGGGCCGCGGGCCGGGCGGTGACTGCGTATATTGGCAGCGAGAAGCCTCCTCCTGACCGTCCATAGACTAATATGCACATTTCTTACTTCTTGGAGGTTGTTCTTAAGATCCACATACGAAGATTTGCGATTTCTCAATGCGCGACTCACAAGAAAACGATCATCCCGTGGTTGGGTACATGGTTTTCTTCCAGAACCAGGCCTTCTCTCGACGGAACCAGTCTCCTGATATCGCTGCCAGGTCCTTTGGACTGTCGAGCGACTAACATTTAGCCTCCTAGCCACGAAACATTGGCTGCAACCCTCTTCAAGCAGCGCGATAATTTTGGTAGCTTTTACCACTTTATCTACCATTTTTGATACAGCCAAACAGCATTAAATAAAGCTTTGACAGTCAAGGATATGAAATTAATCGATAAAAATTGAATAAAAGTTATGAAAGTCGATGTTAACTTCTGGAACTTCGCGCCAAAAATGTAGGATAAAAAGGGGTTTTCTGTAAAAATGAACATCAAATGAAAAATTGAATTTAGAACGTACTTTTTTAAATACCACAGCATTTTTAAAACCGGCCAGTAACGTGTACAAACGATTGAAACCTTTTTGGTATTGTATCTTTTTAAATATGAATGAAAATCAAAACCGCCCGTTTTTTTTGCAAATGAGTTTATAAAATAAAAAAAGGATAAAAAAGAAACGAAACCGTAACGCGACATCGCCAGCCGCCACGCCATCTCAAAATAAATTATTGCCTAAAGTGTATACTAATAAAAATAAATGTTTATTGAATAAAATACACCATTTCTTGGAAAAAGCCGTGTGGTGACGGAGTGCGACTACAATACGCCACTCCCTACCTCGCCCGCGGGTGTCGTAAGGGCGGCTAAGGGACGTAATATGCACATAACGTATGTGCAAGAGAAAGAAAACTCGTAATCAATGTCTAAACCGACCTGTCTGACTAGCATAGTATAGTAAGGTCAATTTCTCTCGTGTTATGGAGGAGGCTTGAGCCCAGCAGTGGGACGGGTACGAACTGACATGATGATGATGAATGATGGTGTATCTACACCTATTATTCCGTTCAGCATTCAGCCTATCACCGTTCACTGCAGGACGTAGGCTGCCCTCATGATTCACCACAAAGTGCGGTACAGTGCCGCCTGCCTCCAATGACGCCCAGATACTTTTACCAGGTCGTCGGTCCACCTGAATCGGCGTTCGTGGGAGCTCGTGGCTGTGCGGGCGGCCACTTCGGCCCTGAGGGTCCCGCCGGGGTGGCGCTGACGCGCTGTTCCAGCGGGCGCGGGGCGAGAGGTGTCTGCGACGAGTCGGTGCCTGATGACATTACGGTACACCTCCTCTTCGCTGGTCTCCTGGGCTCCTTGGGCGTCTGGCTGCCACCAGTTGTCCTCCGTGTTCCGACGACGCGAACACTGAAACCAGTGAAGGTGTGGACGGAAAGCCGCGTATCTTACGATATTCGGCTAGGTCGTTTTGGACATCTGTGCTGGGTGAGCGGCTCAGGGGACTAGCGCCAGCGCGCGCACCTTGCCTCCGAGAAATCTTCTTCTTCCTCATCGGGGTGGCAGTAGGGGTGGTGCCGCCTAGTTTTTCATTGCTGCGAAATAAGCACTAGTGCAAGCATCGAAATTAGATTGATTTGTTTCCAGGGTGGGTGTGCTAACACTGAGCGACGCGTCTGTGTGAGTAGAATACACCAATGTGTGGTCCACCGCACGCGCCGCGCTGGAGGACCACCGCGCGGTCTTAATACAAACAAATAATGACATTTGTTAGCCGCTCGGAGTGTTCATGGTGTACGAGCGTATTACTTAACAAATGTAATGACACAACCAATCCTAGCTAATATTATAAATGCGAAACAAATTTATTTTTTTATTTGTGTGGGTAATAACCCACCGCGGAACTGAATAACATTTTTGTTCTACAAAAGGAGCGGTCCGCGCGACATATAATTTAGATCCAAGAATATCACTAAGAGAAGAATTTAAAGAAGTAAATATTCTGACTGTATCCTGTACACGAAAATGTATTATACTAGTAACCCGCCCTCGCTTCGCTTCGGCTTCAGTCGCCTTACCCGCGTAGTTCCCAATCCCGTGGTAACACATTATAGCTTTCCATTCGTGAAAGAATTTTAAATCTGTCTAGCCGTTTAGAAGGTTACCCGGAACAAACAGACTGTCAAAAAAAAATATAAAGTGATTTTTAGGCATATGTATAGCGCAAACAACCGCGTAAGCATGAAAAAGGTCGATTATTTTGACATTACAAACAGACACTCCAATTTTATTTATTGGTATAGATGTAAAACATTATAATTTTTGATAATTATCAATAATTAAAAATTATAGTTATTGATAATTATCAATAACTTTGAAAAATATGACATTCATCATGTAAGTACTCTGAATAAGGATGAATTAGTTGTACACAGTACTCGTCTGCAGCGAGTTATCAGATCCTTCACGCGGCAGTGTGTACGCTTCTACAACTAATTACCTGTTAATACTCGAGATATGCCAGTTAATAAGTTCAAAAAAGCAATCAAAAGTAGATTTTGTAGAAAAGGTTATTATATCGATATTAAATATCCAATATCGAAATCGAATCAAAAACGATTTTTTTTTGTTTGTGTAAATCAAGTCTAGATTCTAGAAACGTAAAAGATAGGAAATATAAAAGTATAGCATTAACTGTATACATACTCTGTGATTAGTATGTTTTGATTGCCACTACATTAGTATGTTTTGATTGCCACTACATTAGTATGTTTTGATTGCCACTACATTAGTATGTTTTGATTGCCACTACATTAGTATGTTTTGATTGCCACTACATTAGTATGTTTTGATTGCCACTACATTAGTATGTTTTGATTGCCACTACATTAGTATGTTTTGATTGCCACTACATTAGTATGTTTTGATTGCCACTACATTAGTATGTTTTGATTGCCACTACATTAGTATGTTTTGATTGCCACTACATTAGTATGTTTTGATTGCCACTACATTAGTATGTTTTGATTGCCACTACATTAGTATGTTTTGATTGCCCCTACATTAGTATGTTTTGATTGCCACTACATTAGTATGTTTTGATTGCCACTACATTAGTATGTTTTGATTGCCACTACATTAGTATGTTTTGATTGCCACTACATTAGTATGTTTTGATTGCCACTACATTAGTATGTTTTGATTGCCACTACATTAGTATGTTTTGATTGCCACTACATTAGTATGTTTTGATTGCCACTACATTAGTATGTTTTGATTGCCACTACATTAGTATGTTTTGATTGCCCCTACATTAGTATGTTTTGATTGCCACTACATTAGTATGTTTTGATTGCCACTACATTAGTATGTTTTGATTGCCACTACATTAGTATGTTTTGATTGCCACTACATTAGTATGTTTTGATTGCCACTACATTAGTATGTTTTGATTGCCACTACATTAGTATGTTTTGATTGCCACTACATTAGTATGTTTTGATTGCCACTACATTAGTATGTTTTGATTGCCACTACATTAGTATGTTTTGATTGCCACTACATTAGTATGTTTTGATTGCCACTACATTAGTATGTTTTGATTGCCACTACATTAGTATGTTTTGATTGCCACTACATTAGTATGTTTTGATTGCCACTACATTAGTATGTTTTGATTGCCACTACATTAGTATGTTTTGATTGCCACTACATTAGTATGTTTTGATTGCCACTACATTAGTATGTTTTGATTGCCCCTACATTAGTATGTTTTGATTGCCACTACATTAGTATGTTTTGATTGCCACTACATTAGTATGTTTTGATTGCCACTACATTAGTATGTTTTGATTGCCACTACATTAGTATGTTTTGATTGCCACTACATTAGTATGTTTTGATTGCCACTACATTAGTATGTTTTGATTGCCACTACATTAGTATGTTTTGATTGCCACTACATTAGTATGTTTTGATTGCCCCTACATTAGTATGTTTTGATTGCCACTACATTAGTATGTTTTGATTGCCACTACATTAGTATGTTTTGATTGCCACTACATTAGTATGTTTTGATTGCCACTACATTAGTATGTTTTGATTGCCACTACATTAGTATGTTTTGATTGCCACTACATTAGTATGTTTTGATTGCCCCTACATTAGTATGTTTTGATTGCCACTACATTAGTATGTTTTGATTGCCACTACATTAGTATGTTTTGATTGCCACTACATTAGTATGTTTTGATTGCCACTACATTAGTATGTTTTGATTGCCCCTACATTAGTATGTTTTGATTGCCACTACATTAGTATGTTTTGATTGCCACTACATTAGTATGTTTTGATTGCCACTACATTAGTATGTTTTGATTGCCCCTACATTAGTATGTTTTGATTGCCACTACATTAGTATGTTTTGATTGCCACTACATTAGTATGTTTTGATTGCCACTACATTAGTATGTTTTGATTGCCACTACATTAGTATGTTTTGATTGCCCCTACATTAGTATGTTTTGATTGCCACTACATTAGTATGTTTTGATTGCCACTACATTAGTATGTTTTGATTGCCACTACATTAGTATGTTTTGATTGCCACTACATTAGTATGTTTTGATTGCCACTACATTAGTATGTTTTGATTGCCACTACATTAGTATGTTTTGATTGCCACTACATTAGTATGTTTTGATTGCCCCTACATTAGTATGTTTTGATTGCCACTACATTAGTATGTTTTGATTGCCACTACATTAGTATGTTTTGATTGCCACTACATTAGTATGTTTTGATTGCCACTACATTAGTATGTTTTGATTGCCACTACATTAGTATGTTTTGATTGCCACTACATTAGTATGTTTTGATTGCCACTACATTAGTATGTTTTGATTGCCACTACATTAGTATGTTTTGATTGCCCCTACATTAGTATGTTTTGATTGCCACTACATTAGTATGTTTTGATTGCCACTACATTAGTATGTTTTGATTGCCACTACATTAGTATGTTTTGATTGCCACTACATTAGTATGTTTTGATTGCCACTACATTAGTATGTTTTGATTGCCACTACATTAGTATGTTTTGATTGCCCCTACATTAGTATGTTTTGATTGCCCCTACATTAGTATGTTTTGATTGCCCCTACATTAGTATGTTTTGATTGCCACTACATTAGTATGTTTTGATTGCCACTACATTAGTATGTTTTGATTGCCACTACATTAGTATGTTTTGATTGCCACTACATTAGTATGTTTTGATTGCCACTACATTAGTATGTTTTGATTGCCACTACATTAGTATGTTTTGATTGCCACTACATTAGTATGTTTTGATTGCCCCTACATTAGTATGTTTTGATTGCCCCTACATTAGTATGTTTTGATTGCCCCTACATTAGTATGTTTTGATTGCCACTACATTAGTATGTTTTGATTGCCACTACATTAGTATGTTTTGATTGCCACTACATTAGTATGTTTTGATTGCCACTACATTAGTATGTTTTGATTGCCACTACATTAGTATGTTTTGATTGCCACTACATTAGTATGTTTTGATTGCCACTACATTAGTATGTTTTGATTGCCCCTACATTAGTATGTTTTGATTGCCCCTACATTAGTATGTTTTGATTGCCCCTACATTAGTATGTTTTGATTGCCACTACATTAGTATGTTTTGATTGCCCCTACATTAGTATGTTTTGATTGCCCCTACATTAGTATGTTTTGATTGCCACTACATTAGTATGTTTTGATTGCCACTACATTAGTATGTTTTGATTGCCATTTGATTGTCACTTTTTATTAAGGACAATTATTGTTATATATACATGACACACATGATAATCGAATTATTCCAATACATACATCCAACTCATCATCATCTTGCTCTTATCCCAATTACTTGGGGTCGACGCAATATGTCATCTGTTTTGACATATTGCAAAAAGTTTCGGCAATGACTTTTATGACCGGCCGCCTGCCTGACGTCAACCCTCCTTGGGAATGTAATCGTTGACCCAAATGGTACCAGATGGAGTTGGTCCGGATCAATCTAGGGCTCTTAGTCGTCTTTTACGACACCCACGAGCAAAGCAAGGGTTGGTAGTATTCGAAGCCGCTACCACACAGCAATACATATATCCAACTGTCGCTTAGAATTCAAATGATAAATCGTTAACCGAATAGTTTTATATCACTTATTTTTTTCTATACAATTGACTTGTTATTAAAAAAAAATAGACACAATTCCCCGGCAATTAAAGTGATTTCGTTTTTAATAATTTGATCTTAACTAAGTTACGTATGGCGTCGGGTTAAGAATATAATTGTCACCACCCCTTTCGAGTATAAGGGTTTACCAGGGGAGTGGGCAGTAGCTCTCTCCTGGGACATGTATAAATATATAATATGGGTATAAACATATAATATGGGTATAAATATATAATATGGGATATGAATAAATATATAATATATAATAAGTTGAAAAGTATTGGTTCGAAAATAGCTTTTTTGTTTTTGATATTTTTGTAATTATTGCTTAATAAAAAATAATTTTGATTGAACTAAATACATTATTATTTTAAAAACACAAACTTTTAAAAATTTGACCGATATATCGATATTTTTCCTTAATATATCGACGTCGATATTGATATTTTGGTAAATATAGATATATCTATATATTGATATATTTTTTCATTTCCGACATCCCTATTAAATACTGTACTATTTAATAAACGCATTTTTTTTAAAGACCGATTTATCGATATTTCTTTTTCGATATATCGACGTCGATATTGATATTTTTATAAATATCGATATTTTTTTCACTTCCGACATCCCTAGTATATATGAATAAAAGCATAGATTACGACAGGAACTAATATGTAAAGTATTGAATAGAATAATACGATTTCTACTATTATCTAAGATATTACAAAGAAATGATATTAATTCACCGCTCGGCTGCTTACGACCTAACATAGCGTCGCTACGTCTCCCTCGCACACTTCTGCGTAGTTCAAATCAAAAGGATCGGTTAAGAAAATGAGATTTAGCAAACAAAAATAACGACATCTATCGAGCTAAGGCTAGATCTCAGCTACAAAATATATTTTATAAAGAAATGTCTAATCCTGTAATGATGATGATGATAATGAGACAAGCTATTTAAATTATTTTATCGTCATTGGTTCTTGTTAAATTAACAAATTTTAAATGAAATCTGAATGTTGAAAGTGGGTCAAGATCCAATTCCTAGGAGTCTGTAACACAAACAAATAAATATACATCTGAAACTAATAAAACACCTATAAAAAGCGATTGTCCAGTTTTCGTACGTGAAAGTACTGTAAGTAGGTATGGTATACTTATATTGGCAAGTTAGAGAATTATACATTATTTTATAGATTAAGTATGTATGCATAAAAGAACAGATTACGACAGGCACTAAAATAGCACATTAATAAAAATAATATTACGATTTTTTTTCCAAGAAAATGATGATTTTTATTCAATAAACATTTATTTTCATTAGTATACATTATAGGTAACAATTTACTTTAAGCGCACTAGATGGCGTTGTACAAATTTTAAATCGCACTATGGTTTCGTTATAAAAATGTACACATATGTATTCGGATTTTTATTTTTCGTTAATTGAAAGGGTGCTGCGAAGCGTGGCGTTAACGCCACGCGATGATCGGGATCACCCTCGCCTATAGATGTTTCACTTCAAAAAAGCAATATTTAAAAATAGAACTGCAGTAAAGCAAATGAATATAGCCGGGCAAAGAAAATTTACTCGTAGTATCAGATTTGCGTGTTATTTATAGCAAAGTTTTAAAATTGATTCTTATTGATTTTTTATTCTTTTGTCAATTGAATTATTGTTACCAGCAGAATTGTTGGGTTAGCTTTTCAACTCATCGAGAGTTTCTGAACCATAATATGGATACTTCGTCCGAACAAGCTGCTCAAATTGTAGCATTGTTGCGGGAGGGCTTGGATCAACGAACGATTGGTAAAAATTTAAATTTAAACCAGTCTACGGTTTCTAGAATATACAGAAGGTTTGTGGAGACAGGTTCTTACAAAAGGAGACGTGGTACAGGCGCAGACTCGAGCACCCACCGGTCGTGATGACCGATTTATTGTTACAACTTCCCTGCGAAATCGTTTCCTCTCAATTTTACGCGTTAAGGCCTCGTGGGCCGTGTAGGCGCCCTACGTTGAGCGAGTGTGATTGTGTCGTTCTCTTTGTCGGATGGAGAGTAATCAATAGTACACTGGGGCAGGGGCTATACTTTATTACAACATGAAGTGTTCGGCACGCACACACGCACATAGTGTTGCCCAAAAAAGTCTTGGTCTTGCAGTCTTGGTCTTGGTCTTGCGAGAAATGCGAGACCGAGACCAAGACCAAGACCGCTTAATTTTTGCAAGACCAAGACCAAGACTGGCCCTGCAAGACTTAAGCAAGACCAAGACTGAGCCTGCAAGAGTCTCGCGGTCTTGCAGTTAAGTCAAATCACCATTTCAGCTTATTCACGTCCAACTGTTGGGCTCGTGTCTTCTACTTAATAAGAGGGAAATTGACCTAGTATATCAAGGTGATCGGACGTGTTGGTACAGGGTTTCATGTCAAGTTTTCCTTGTCTTGCACCGATGTTATATACCTATATATATTATAGCCCTTGGTCGTCTTTTACGACACCCACGGGTAAAATAGGGGGTGATGAATTTTATTCTTACTCCGTCATTACACGGTAAGTGAAATAGACCCTGTACCAACATGTCTGACCAGCGTGGTATAGTAGGTCAATTTTCCTCCTACTGGGAGGCAGCTTAAGCACAGCAGTGGCACGTTTATGAGCTGAGACGATGATGACGAATATCATACATTTGGTGACCCTCTTCATTATAATTCATTATTAAAAAAATTATTCCAAAAGAATGTTATTTTGTTAGATAGTCTGTTTATCTAGAAAAGTTTTAGGCTCTAATTCATAACACTGCGACATTGGTCCGGAGCAGTGTCTATAAAGGTTAACAAATCGGACA
Organism: Lymantria dispar; assembly: GCA_032191425.1. Classification (NCBI taxonomy): domain Eukaryota; kingdom Metazoa; phylum Arthropoda; class Insecta; order Lepidoptera; family Erebidae; genus Lymantria; species Lymantria dispar. Next base: position 92,766 of record CM063454.1, read on the forward strand.
AAATTATAAAGCAATAGCCGTCAAGCGTTCTCCATAGTAGCCGTTGTTACGGCACCTACCTACTAGATAACTAAAATTGTGATTAAAGTAGGTATGTTATGGATATTATAAATAGTGATATTATTTTTAGTGATTCGTTAATAAATTAGAGTTATGTAAAGTTTTCAATTTTGTCATCGCTTTTTCTTGTAATTCTGATTGAAATGTATACCTACAGTCAATAATTCTGCAACATATTCATACTTTGTTAAATGTTCATTAGAAATTGAATAAATCGATCATCATCGGCAGCCCACATACATCCCACTGTTGGGCTCGGGCCTCCTCCACAATGGGAGGGAATTTGATCTACTATACCATGCTGGTCAGACATGTTGGTACCTATAGCGTTTAATTTCAAGTTTCCCTTCTCTTGCACAGATGTTATGTGCATATTATATCCCATAGTCGTCTTTTACGACATCCACGGGCAAGATAAGGAGTGGTGAATTGTATTCTTACTCCGTCACCACACAGAATATTACTATCTACGACATATACCGACGTATAGACGTTATATTAATCTCAAATCATGTCAATACATAAATGTTACGTTGCAAAGACCATAAATTATTTCCTTTATGTAAATAATTTGACAATTACAATTTAAAGTCGGACTTATAAATAACACACACATATAGAAGAAGAAAAATAAGCAATTTTACTTTAAATTTATCACAATATTATACGTTCTTCTTATAAATGAATATGCAATTTCGTTGTACGACACAAGACGACTAGGGAATATAATATGCACATAAGATCTGTGCAAGAGAAGGAAAACTCGAAATGAAACCCTATACCAACGTCTGTCTGATCTTACCAGCATGGTATAGTAGCTCAAATTCCCTCCCATTGTGGAGGAGATCCGAGCCCACCAGTGGGACGTATATGGGCTGCGATGATGATAAGTAATATTCCACGGTATAATTAGGTAGGTACTGTAACACATTGTAAATAGGTAGGTACCTAAGCGCAACTGAATTTAAATAACGACAGAATTATTAGTAGATAGGTAGGTATGTTAAATCCTTACACGTGCTAAATTTCTATAAGTCAACGTACCTATTCGTCGACGTTTATAAAAAAACCGTCTTTCAAGTCAAAGGGCGCCGACATTTAATATACCTATTAGCAGTAGTTGAAAGTGATCATAGGTATGGATCTAAAACATCATCGGTTTGATATCAAGTATTTCTGTGTACATAAACTTATTTTTATTGTTAGTTGTTAGATTACCTACCTATATATTTTTTGATTTAAAATTTGATACGACGTAAACCTTACTAATATTATAAATGCGAAAGTAAGTTTGTTTGTTACTTTCATGCTTTAACCACCGAACCAAATTCAAAAATTCTTTCATAAATGGAAAGCTATAATATCAGGGCGTAACATAGGCTATATATTATCCAGGTATTCCCACGGGCAAGAGAACTACGCGGGTAAGGTGACTGAAACCGAAGCGAAGCGAGGGCGGATTGCTAGTTTTAAATAAAAATGGTAAATGCTGATCGGCATACTAAATTATTTTGTACTAAATACATATAAATATTATTATTTAATTCAAATATTAGTCATGACGATACTACTTAAGTATTTGAGTACGAGATGAAAACATATGTCAATAAACCGTCGTAATGTATTCGTCACCATAACGTCATCATAATCGCTTTTATCGAGGGGTCTAAGTCCCATAGTAGTCACCAATAGGCAGATGAATGGATGAAACGACATAGGTATTATATTGAATTAATAGGTCAAGTACCTAGATAAAAAAATCATTTTAATTTATAATTCATCCGCTTGTAAAATCACTCAACTTTTAGTTGATAATTTATGTTTCGAAATTATTATGGCACACAAAGATACCTAGTTTATCCACAGCCAAAGCAGCAGTCTATGACTATTTGGTTAGGTACCTACCTATATGATTTTTTTTGTGTGACGGAATAAAAATACAGTTCACCACTTCCTATTTTGCCCCTGGATGTTGTAAAAGACAACTAAAGGGTATAATATGCATTTAACATCTATGCATAAGAAGGAGAACTCGAAATAAAACCCTATACCAACCTGTTGGACCAGCGTGGTAGTACCTATGTAAATTTCTCATGAATTATGGAGGAGGCTCGAGCCCAGTAGTGGGATATATACGAGCTCTGATAACGATGATACCTATAATGTGACAATGTTGATACAAAAAGTAAAATAACTGTTCTTCAAGCATTTTGACATAAACAATAAAAAAATTAGTCTTTATGCTTATATACTCGTAGTATAAGTATATCATCGTTGATTAAGTGAAAAAAACACGATGTAAATGGTTTACATGCAAAGATGCACAGTTACTTTTCATTATTATGTAGGCACAAAATAGATTGTTATTTCTGTTTCTGTAAGTCATACTTTTTATCAAAGAAGTTCCGAACTGATAGTGCTATATGTATACACATTGGCTGTTGCCCGAAACGTATGTACTCAGTTAATCATTCTTAATATCCCCACATAACTAAAACATAAATAAAATGTCTGGTAATTAGACATTCTTAAGTTTGTTTGATATGCAACGGTATTGTTCCCAACATGCCTACGTCATAGCATTCGTATTAAATCGCAATAATAGTAAAACAAAATGATTTTAGGCATAGTACTTCGGAACTCAGTCACAGCTCACCTCACGCCCCGCACCTCTTTCTTCCTTTGTGATGCTCCCGCGCCGCGCGACCTTGGTCTATGTTTTAATAGGTCAGTTTGCATGCTACAATGTCAATGCCCTTAATCACCATAGGTATAACAAAATTAATACATACAGTTACAGTTATGCAAAAATGCTATTAGGAAACGTCCGGGATTGACACAACAAACATATGACAAGTAGGTATTTATGTTTTTATTTTATTGAATAAATGCTATGGTATGGTTCTATATCATTAACTGAGTACATAATATATACGTTTCGGGAAAACAGCCAATTAGATTGCACGGTGTATACAATAGTTGAAATAAAAATACTTTATAAATGGGGTAATGGAGGAGTGACGTCATTATGTACCTAGGAAATTAGAAATCTGAAGTAGACCTATTACGTCGATTAGCGACCGTTTAGTGGAAGACTTAACTTTACGGCACGTAGATTGCCACCCACAGAAGACCCACACAGTTTGTATTCCCGCACATAGCAAACTAATTCCCTGTCCGATCATCCCTGACAAGGCCGGCTAGGCTGTGTAAGTAGGTGTTACGCATTTTAGTAGATATTAGGTACCTACGGCCTACATCGCCTCACATGCCTCTGGTACAGCATCAGTGTAGAATTTTATTGTCTTGACTTGCCCCACAATCTTGTTCTGTGTTATTGGCAAAAAAGTGTCGGATTGCAGCTGCATGCGATATATCGCGTATGGCTGACGAGCGTGACTGATGCAACAATAGTCAGAGTAGGTACGTATGAAAATGTATAGCACAGAGTACATCAGTCGTCGCATACTTACCTCAGAAACAGCGCCATACATTATCATAATCTGGCTATTATTGCATCAGCCACATCTCATCCAAGTCGCATGGTTGCGATCGACCACGACGCATTTACAGACTTTTATAGTCGTACAGTGCTATGAAATCATCCCCGTGTACAGTTGCTGGCACGTTGCGCTGGGTCCGTCCCCGTGCAGCGTAAGTCGAGACCAGACGGACATGAAGCCGTGAAATAAAGCGACGGCAATGATCCCGGAACTAGTATAAATTATTATAGCTATATTTTTTTTGTGGTGGGCTATGATCAGCGCAACCGCCGCCTGGCTCCGTCCGGGGCAACAGAGGGGCGGCGCGCGGCCCTGTAAACTACCCGTGGCACGTCGCCTTCGTCGTTGGCCCGACCACCGGTGCAGGGTGACTTGTCGTCAGTGCTCTGCCCGACGGAATACCCCTAAGGAGTACCCTCTCCTCGTCGCCGTCGCGCGGTCGGTTTTTCGACAGGTGACGGACTAACTGCCCCCTCGGTCCAGTCACCCGTAAATTATTATACCTACCGACCTAACAAAATGAACTTCGATTTTCAATGCCTTTAAACAATAATACCTATACGTGAACGGTATTTGACTAATTGGTGAGATTTAAACATAGGTACGTAACTCACGATAACACATAATTAATTCAAGTTCAAATTCATGTAAATAGAATTGAATTTGTCGTACGTACCGTTGAATCCCTATGCAAAAATTTTATCACTGTACCTATGTAAGAATAAGATACATTGAGAGCGTCAATTGCGTTACTTCTTCATTTATCGCATCAAACCAATTCGAGTTAGGGAGAATTTAACTTGAATTGACTCGATCTTAGAGCATTTCGAGTTAGAAAATCAATTTATACATTCCTATATGTATAGGATATACCTTGCGTAAGTACGTATGCGCGCACAAATACACATCTAAGTAGATACCTAACTATCTGGATGGATGTCGAATAAAATTATGTGTACCTACCTACAACCATTTCATTGATAGAGTATGTACAATTTTGATCTCAAAATTCACGATGAATCTTACAGTAAAATAATTATAGGTGGTGACGGAGTAAGAATACAATTCACCATCTACTTTTTTGCCCGTGGGTGTCGTAAACGACTAAGGGATATGATATTGAGATATGTAATGCAAGAAAAGGCAAACTCGACATAACACCCGATATGTCAACGCGTCTGATCAGCGCGGTATAGCAGGTTAATTTCTCTCCTATTGTGGAGGAAACCCGAGCTCATCAGTAGGACATATGTAGGTTGAAGGTGACACCTAGGTAGGTAGGTACCTACCTATTTCGTTAGAAAAGTGTTAGCAACAAATAGGTAACGAAAATATCTATGAAGTAGCAACAAGTCCTAACTGTGATGACTGCGGGGTGATAGAAGATATGCAACATTTTCAACATGTCCGTATCTCCACATTAAGAGCTAACCTTGATGTAAATTTTCTGGACGTCAATATTTACCACAGTAGGTATAGGTACCTATTAGCCTTTCCTCTACGTAATAGTGCAAGAGAATTACCTGTAGGTATAAGATGATTGAACAATCTTAAAAATAACTAGGTAATTCATGTATTTTACTTTATGGGGTGACATTGTCGCTGCGCGATAAAACCTGAATGAGGTTTTATTATACATATATATATACACTCATTTGCAAAAAAAACGGGCACCTAAGCAATGAACCATTTCAAATGTTAATATTTCTTTGTTTGATAATTATAGGTAGTTTTATCCACACAATTTGCTAAATTAATAAGAAAATAATCGTTTTCATCAGTATTTCATAAAATTTAGATACAATTTATGGGAAATAATGCTAAACCTCGCTAGTAGTGTATATTCGCTAGTAGTGCATATGCTCATGAAGTAAAAATAAAAAAGTTTTTTTGTTTGTTTTTCTTTAATAAAGTAAAAGCAGATAAATGTTTAGTATCGAGTGTGACCCCCTCTAGCTAAAATCACAGCTTGAATTCGTCTGGGCATGCTAGCGAGTATATCCCGGATACTTGCTTGCGGAATACGTTCCCACTCCGCAGTAATCACATTCTTCAGCTCTCTGATGGTCTGCGGAGCCGGGTGTACTGATCTCACACGCCGTTTCAGAACGTCCCAGACATGCTCTATGGGATTGAGGTCGGGACTTCGAGCTGGCCAATCCAAACGACGAATGCCGACCTCTTGCACATACGCATTAACATCGCGGGATCGGTGGGCGCGAGCATTGTCGTCCATAAAAATCGAGTCTTCACCTAGAGCGGCCAATGCGGGTTGTGCATGAGAAATTAGAACTTCCGTTATGTATCGATGCCCAGTCAGTGAGCCGTTTTCAATCAAGACTAACTCTGTACGATCCATTGAATTTATTCCTGCCCAAAACATAACAGAGCCCCCACCATAAGGTGTGATTTCTTCGAAACATGCCTCTGCAAAGCGTTCTCCTTGTCTTCTTAGCACTCGCCGACGTCGATCTTCACCGAACAGAGATATCCTGGCTTCATCAGAGAACAAAACCCTATTCCAATCGTCTTGAGTCCATGATTCACAATTTCTAGCGAACCTAAGCTTGTGAACTCTGTGCTCACGGAGTAATTTGGGGCCGCGGGCCGGGCGGTGACTGCGTATATTGGCAGCGAGAAGCCTCCTCCTGACCGTCCATAGACTAATATGCACATTTCTTACTTCTTGGAGGTTGTTCTTAAGATCCACATACGAAGATTTGCGATTTCTCAATGCGCGACTCACAAGAAAACGATCATCCCGTGGTTGGGTACATGGTTTTCTTCCAGAACCAGGCCTTCTCTCGACGGAACCAGTCTCCTGATATCGCTGCCAGGTCCTTTGGACTGTCGAGCGACTAACATTTAGCCTCCTAGCCACGAAACATTGGCTGCAACCCTCTTCAAGCAGCGCGATAATTTTGGTAGCTTTTACCACTTTATCTATCATTTTTGATACAGCCAAACAGCATTAAATAAAGCTTTGACAGTCAAGGATATGAAATTAATCGATAAAAATTGAATAAAAGTTATGAAAGTCGATGTTAACTTCTGGAACTTCGCGCCAAAAATGTAGGATAAAAAGGGGTTTTCTGTAAAAATGAACATCAAATGAAAAATTGAATTTAGAACGTACTTTTTTAAATACCACAGCATTTTTAAAACCGGCCAGTAACGTGTACAAACGATTGAAACCTTTTTGGTATTGTATCTTTTTAAATATGAATGAAAATCAAAACCGCCCGTTTTTTTTGCAAATGAGTTTATTATATTTTAATAAAGACAAGAAAAAATGTATGAAGTAATAGGTACATAATAATATACCTACTGTTACCCGAGTTTGGGCATCATGTGTGTGCGTAGATTTGGTCATACAAAGGACAGTGCTTTGGTGACACGACCTTTTTTATTTTTTGGGGGGTTGTGTTAGGGTCGGTGTACTCCTCGCTCCGCTCCGTCCGAGGCGGCAGAGGGGTGCAAGCACACACGGCCCGACGGAATACCTCCTGAGGAGTACCCTCTCTTCGACCGACGTCCCCCCCTCGGAGAGGATGTCGGTCTTTCCTCGCGCGGTCGACCTCTCGGCGGGTGACGGACTAACTACCCGGTCTGGTCACCCGTGGCCTCGGCTAGGGGGCGACACGACCTAACACGACGTGAACAATATTTTGTTTTTAGATTTCATTTAAGTAGGCATAGGTATTTGTATCAATGTGTTATTGTCTATCTTTGTTACGTAAATAGGTACCTACCTATATCTATCTATACCAATAAATAAAATTGGAGTATCTGTTTGTAATGTCAAAATAATAGACTTTTTCATGCTCACACGGTTATTTGCAAGACACCTATGCCTAAAATACAGTTTAAAAAATTTTTGTCTGTCTGTCTGTTCCGGGTAATCTTCAAAACCGCTGGACCGATTTCAAAAATTCTTTCACCAATGGAAAGCTATAATATCAGGGCGTAAACTAGGCTATATTTTATCCCGGTATTCCCACGAGAACGGGAACTACGCGGGTAAAACGACTAAAACCGAAGCGAAGCAAGGGCGGTTGCTAGTAAACAATATGCTCAAATTAGTTTTGTATAGGTACTTACATTCCTAGTATAAGTCAATATCAAAGTCGATTAAGTGAATAAGAAAAACACGATATACCTACCTAGGTAAATGATTTACATGCAAAGATACTTTTCTTACCTATATCTTCTATTATGTAGGCACAAAATAGATTGTCATTTCTGTTTCTGTAAATCATACTTTTTATCAAAGCGCTCCCGAAAGATGCCGACCATGCTGGTGCGTCGTGTAGTGCTATGAAATCATCCCCGTGTACAGTTGCCGGCGCGTAGCGCTGAGTCCGCCCCAGTGCAGCGGAAGTCGAGACCAGACGGACATAAAACCGTGAAATAAATAAAAGTGATGGCAATGATCCCGGAACTAGCATAAATTATTATACCTACCGGCCTACTTCTAATTGGGTTTCGATTTTGAATGCCCTTAAACAATTAGGTATAACCTAGACGTGAACGTTATGTGAGTAATTGGTGAAATTTAAACATACTTAACTCGACATAACACATGCATATTTATTTCGAGTTTGAAATTCAAATAAATTGAATTGAACTCGTCGTACGTAGGTACCGTTTAATCCCTATGCAAAAAAATTATCACTGCATAAGAATAAGACAGATTGAGAGCGTCATCGTTGTTGAGCCGACCACCGGAGCAGGGTGACTTGTCGTCAGTGGTCAAATAACTCCGTCGCTTGCCAATCAAATTGAAAAAATCTTTTTTGTTGGAAAGGGTACTCTTCCCAAATGGTTTCATGAAAATTTTATCGAAATTGGACAAGCGGTTCATGAAAAGCCGAGGCCGCGGGTGACGTGACCGGGGAATTAGTCCGTCACCCGCCGAGAGGCCGACCGCGTGAGGAAAGACCGACGTTCTCCCCGAGGGGCGGACGTTGGTCAGTGGGAGGGTACCCTACTAGGGGGTATTCTGTCGGGCTGACCACTGAGGACAAGTAACCCTGCTCCGATGGTCGGTCTAACGATGAAGGCGACGTAGTGTTCGGGTGGGTTGCGGGTGTGCGCGCACACGCCTCTCCGTCGCCCCGGACGGAGTGGTGCGAGGAGTGAGCCGATTGCGACCAACACCAAAAAAAGCGGCTTATGAAAATACAACAAAAATCTAAAAATTTATCTACATTGTCTACATTAACGATCTTTTTGTTTACTCTGCATTACGTTTTGCGGTCGGGTTCTTTTTTGAAAAAAAAATTTTTATAATCTATCATATCGTCAAGAACAAGAGGAATTAACTGCTGTATTCTCAATTATCTCAGCCATAACTGTCTGCGTAGATATATGATCTTATCTCAAGCATCTCGTACATGTCCCATTCCTGGGTGCGAGCGTCCTTCAACTGCGACTGCACAGATGGCGTAGTGGTTAAGATAGCGACCTACTAGCGCCAGTGTCGGGGGTTCGAATCCCACGCGGGACAACACTTTGTGCGATCCACAAATTGTTGTTCTGAGTCTGGATGTAATTTGTGTCCGTTAATTATATGTTTGTAAAGTCCCCCGCAATACAAGGATTATTTCCTTAGTGCAGGGTTGTTGTCAAAAAAAAAAAAAAATGAAAGAGAAATTGACCAACTATACCGTGCTGATCAGACGGGTTGGAATAGATAGGTCTACTTAGATAAGAACATGCTAACATCCGTCCTGTTGTTGAAAAGGGTCATATATGATTGTCGGATTATATGCAGTAATATTGCCATGCCGTCTTTTTATTCGAAAGTTTATAAGGAATAAATCACTTTAACCAAAACTTGACAACTCACTCACTCATATCAAAGTAGGTCTCTCTCACACGCTAGTATGACACGAGTAAACAATTCGTAGCATTGTAAAAGATGTAGGTATTTCTTTTTAACGCATTTTAATAAACAAGTCAAAGCGATGTATTATAAGCTATCAACTCGTAGTAACTTACGAGGCACTTCTGTTGACGCAGTAGGTAACACGCTTCACAACGAGTTAGAGCTAGTATCTTGCACTGTAGTACTAGACGCATCCTTTTTTTCTATTTTCTCTAGTCTATTTAGGTAAAAACGAGATGGACCTAGACTTTCATAGCACTTTAAATTATTAACAAAATTTGCTAGTTAATCTTTCTCTGATATATTGAGTTTAATAAAAAAATTGTAATTTATCACAGTCGCTGCTTTTTATCAATTACAAGGCTGCTACCACTGCTGGTATAGTCAGGTCCATTGACTCGCATGGTATAGTAAGGTCAATTTCCCTCCTATTACAGAAGAGAATCGAGCCTAACTGTAGGAGGTATTTGAGCTGAAATGATAATGATGAATGATGAGGCTGCTACTAGGTGCGACATAGCATCCAGTTTTGTTTATAAGATATATCGTCTTATAACACTCGCTGCTACTAGTATTTTGTTGACGCTATTACAAGCTATGATTTAATATTATCTATAACAGTCACGATAAATACGACCCACTATCATTCAGGTTATATTTAAGTTACTTAGGTTATATATTATTTGCCATAAAGAACCTGCGCAAAGCCGGGAACGGGTTGAAAGTTTTTTTTTGTAAAACCGGCAAGTATTAAAACCATGAAATATTTAAATCAATTTTATATATTCTTGAATAAATAATATACCTAGTAAGAGCTACATGGATCGCAGCCGCCAAAGTATTTATGTAGGCAATAGTGCAACAGGTTTTTCAATTATCTAGAGTATCAGTAACTAAACTGGAAATACAATAGATACATACCACTTAACCTGTAAAGGAATATAAATAATCCCATTTATTACATAAGTATTTAAAATGACATTAAATTTATTGTATCAACTGCCCCGTGTGGTGACGTCTTAAGAAAACAGGGTCGAAATTCCTTCCTTTGTCATAGGAGTAGTAACTCTGTCTAATGTAACACTAGGAGAATAGGAGAGTAATTTTCCAAGTGGTAAGGGTAATATTCAACAGTGGACTATAGGCTAGCAGATGAATAGATAGGATAGGATGATATTTGATTAATTTAGTTGGATTTTTCCTTGCCATGATAAATGACTATTACGTTATTCTAACTGCAAGACTTGCGAGACTCTTGCTGCAATACCAAGACCAAGACCAAGACTCGAGTGCGTAAGACCAAGACCAAGACCAAGACTGGTCCAAGTCTCGTCTTGGTCTTGCGTTTGGGCAACACTACACGCACACACGCGCATGTCTAGTACATGTGTGTGTGCGTGCTCGCTCACACGCGCCGCTCGCTGCGGGGCGTACGGACGCGCCGCACTCGCACTCGCAGTGAACAGTCTAGCTATGTTCCGCGCGGTGACGCTCGCACTGGCGCTGCTGAGGGGCGCGCACTCCCTCGCCACCCTCGACCTGCCCCTGGGTGAGTACAGAGTGACCGGCTAGACACACGACACTGACACTTCACTTCAGACACATCCCGCTACCTGACTGCCTCTCTCCCACAATGGGGAGTGCTAGTGGACGCTCCGACGGGTAACTTACAGTTTTATCATTGAGTTGTCTCTTACTACACCCAGTGTTATTATATGTTGAGTGGTCCCGTGACCTTGTGAGTGTGTGAGTGTGCCCGCACGACATACTACACCAGTGCAGCGCGCGCACACACACACACACACACACACACACACACACGCAACACTTATACATCATATACACCACCATATAACATTTATTCATATTATATTTTGAAAAAAAAAATCCTTTACTATAAAGTTATATTATATATTTATAAATGTAAGTTATTTGCTGACGACATTTCTCTTACTTTGAGTTTATATCAAAACACGTAACACTCCGGCGAGGTCTGCGTTAGTCCCGCAGTGAGGTGCGCTCGAGACGCGCTCAAAGGGTAAAGGTTGAGGTTAGCTTTTGTTATCATTATATTGTGGTATTTACTTAGTTCCAAGTGTCTCTACTCGCAACACGGACGAGTCAAACTAGCACACCCCACACCTAATGTACTCCACATTGTGTAAAATAAACGAAATCATTTCATTTCGCTGTTTGCAATAAAATACAAGTTATGTAAATATTGTTATTGATAGTCGTACGAACTTGTTTTGTTTACTCGAAGTCGTCTAACTGGTGTTAGAGGTCACGGCGAGGTCAGGTTTGGGTGTACCGAGGTGAACATCACTCAGTTCGCGACCGGTTTGCAAATATAACACCACTGTATTTCGGTTGTTCCTCGCCTGTTACCGGGGGCCCACATTCAATCGTACTCAGTTTGGATTTACCCCGGGGACGTGCCGTTACAAAAACTGTTTCTCTATCAACTTTTAAATATATACCAGGTATCTTGTTGAATATCTCAGGTGCTTTAGACAACGCATGGCGGTCGGTATTACTACTGAAGGTAAATGCTCGTGGATGCTTTAGGAACACCTATCAACTCGTGCGGTCATACTTTCTGTAAGTTTCAAGCACAGTGAGTCTCGGTCACCACGCCGTGCTTAATCACTAACGACGGACTGTCCCTCAGGGATCTGTGTTAAGGCTATATTTGTGGCACCTAGGCCATATTTAATGATCCTCTTAAGCTACCTTTACCGCAAACTGCTCATTGATTAGCTACGCTGACGACGGTCTCCCACTTACACAGTCAAACACTAGAGATTGGCGGATAGATAGAGTCAACGATGAGCGCCAATATTCCTGTGCAAGGCATACCGAACAGTTGGCACCGAAGCCTCACCAGGACCTGCAGGTGTGCTCGCGGACGACTTGGAGATATAAAGGCATGCATCCATGTATTATTCCACTAGGAAAAACATAATTAACAATTTTTTTTACCACGCAATTGTAATAAAGTGTACTACATTTTTGCGTCGCAATCCGTCGTATACGACTATCTCCCGATATATATGACCTGTGTGTGTACAGTATCAAACATTTTATTATAGTTTAATAATTAATACAATGATATAGTTTAACAATTAATACGAAAAGGAACTAATCCTTTTTGGCTCGGAACCGGCCGATACTTGCGTTGGTAGGAACGGTCGCTTACGCATTTTTGTAATTGTAACGCCTTTTGTTAACTAAAGTCGTAAAATTTTATTATTTATAATATCTGGCGCCACTATTTGTTTTGTGTGCCTGTAATGTAGATTAGAACTATATCCAGTTGATTAGAACTATATATTTGTGAACATTTAAATTGTGTGTGCAAGTAGCAAGCCCGAGGCCCTGAGTTGTCGGAAGCCGCCAGTCACCGCACATTTGGACACAAAGCTAAGTGACCCCTCAAGTAGGTTCCATTCGTCTGGCTAGACCGAACGTTAAGTTACGTTGTAACTGTTCCCGCGGTACCTACTTGTATGTTTGAGAATCATCGGTTCTAGTTTAGTACATTTAACAGAATTTTAAATAGCCTTGCGTAATCGTAAGCCATGATCATTGCCCAGTTTGTTTCCCACACTGACCTGGTGTTTCTTCTACTGCGCATCCTGGATATGTAGTAGTGAACAGTATGTGTGTATGTCTGACAGGTGCAACCTGCGAGTCGCACGGGGTCAACGGCACCTGCGTCCAGCTCAGCCACTGCGCCACCGCCTACATAGCGCACCTATACGTGAGTACACACACACACACGCACACGCGCACGCACACGCACGCACACACACACACACACACACACACCACACACACACACACATCCACACACACACACGCACACGCACGCACACACACACACACACACACACACACACACACCACACACACACATCCACACACACACACACGCACACACACCACACACACACACACACCCACACACACACACACACACGCACACACATCGCTCGTACACAAATAATAACATATTGATTGGTACTGCAGGAAGAGGCTGGCTTCGAGGTGGGCGGCGAGATAGAGGCGCCGGGCGCGCTCTGCTCGCGGGACGGGGAGCCGCCCCTCGTGTGCTGCACCGACTGCAACGTGGGGACACTCGGGTGAGCTGTCACTACGTTGCTATGTGTACAGAAGGTGTCGCACAAGCTGACTCAACGACTCACACAAACAATATAACTACGACACTCTCTCTATTGTTAGTGCTCTAGAATCAGATCATTGTGCTCAACTTGTTGTATTGTCTAGAACTACTGGGATTCAACGAGAGAGTATTGGCTTTGTTCCCGTGACTGCTAGCCGCTTAGAGCACTTAGATACAAACTGAGTAGGAAGGTACCGCTGTTGCCTATTCATGACAGTCCCAATGAATTATATACATCCTTATTTCGCATTATCGATACGGCATTTAGTAAAAATTTTAAACCAAAAACTTTAACATTTGGAGTGCCTGCTGGTTTTTGTGAATGGGCTACTTGTGGTATCTATAAGAGTAGAAGAAGGTTATATGATCTTTACAGTGAAAAATCTTATAACCATAACCCAGTATTCTTAGAGTATGTTAAGAATTATTCAAAAATTTTTAAACGTGCCTGTTCTAGTGCTAAATCCATTTATCTAAGAAGGAAAATTAAAGGATCTAGTAATATAAATAAAATGACTTGGACAGTGATTAATAGTGAAACCGGTAGGAACACTGTGCAGAAAAAGGACTTTAATTTAAAGATTGGTGATAAAAATGTGACTGTGAATAAAGAAGTGGCACATAAATTTGAAAACTATTTTACAAATGTGCCTGTATTAACAACAAAGTCCTTAGCGTCGTGTCCTATTTTGGCTGAGTCGCTCCTTAAAGAAAGTATTGTAAAATGTGACACTTCCTTTGAATTTTCAGATGTCAGTGTGGATGATATTTTAAAGTCTTTTAAAAATCTTAATGTTAAGAAAACAGGAGATCTGTGGGGCTTATCTGTAAGGACTGTTGATTTTATAATATCTATTATTGCTCCCCACCTGGCATTTGTGTTTAATGGTTGTGTTGCGCAGGGTATGTTTCCTGAGCTCATGAAAATTAGTAAAGTAATTTCTTTATTCCGGTAGTATGACAGATATTAACAATTTTCGTCCCATTTCCATACTACCAACACTCAGTAAAGTATTTGAAAAAAATATGCTTAATCAGATGTTGTTTCATTTTAATAGACATGGTATTTTTCATAAAAATTAATTTGGGTTTACTAAGAATTGCTCTACTACTGATGCAGGAGTAAGGTTATTGAAAAATATTTTTGCAGCCTGGGAGGAATCACACAGTGCTTTAGGAGTCTTTTGTGATTTATCCAAAACATTTAATTGTGTACAACATGAAACACTCATCAGAAAACTTTACCACTATGGGATCAGGAATAACGCTCTTGAACTTGTAACTTCTTATTTAAGCAACAGAATCCAGAGGGTTGATGTTAATGGTGCACGATCATCTGGTTCTGTCATAAAAATGGGCGTTCCACAGGGCGCCATTCTGGGGCCATTTCTGTTTCTTGTATATATTAATGACCTACCCTACCATATAGGAGACAATCTGGACATTGTGTTGTTCGCAGATGACACCTCTTTGTTATTTAAAATTAAAAGACAAATGCTCAATTATGACGATGTGAACAATGCACTGTCTAACGTTGTTCATTGGTTTAACACTAATAATTTGGTTTTCAATGAGAAGAAACTAAATGTATCAAATTTACTACTCCCAATGTGAGGCAAGTGGAAACCAATGTCCAAATGAATGGTGTGGCTCTGGACCTTGTGGAATCGACCGTTTTTTTAGGTATCACCATAGATGCTAAACTTCAATGGGGACCTCATATTGAAAAGTTGTCGAGTAGGCTTAACTCAGCGGCTTATGCAGTAAAAAAAATAAGAATGTTAACCGATATTGAAACAGCTAGAATGGTTTATTTCGCTTATTTCCATAGTCTTATGTCTTACGGCATATTACTGTCGAGATGCTTTGCGGACTTGAACAGAATCTTTGTTCTTCAAAAAAGGGCTGTCCGTGCAATTTATCATCTAGGCCCAAGAGTCTCACTTCGGGAGAAATTCAAAGAAATAAATATTCTAACTGTTGTATCACAATATATATACGAAAATATATTATATGTCAAAAAAAATATCGCTAACTTCAAAAGATATTGTGACATTCATGAAATGAATACTCGGAATAAGGACAAACTAGTTGTACATAGTACTCATCTCCAAAAAATTAGCAAATCATTCATGGGCCAATGTATATGTCGGCGTTGCGCCAGGAACTTGGACGATGATAGTAAAATACTGAGTATGTAATCACTGTATTTATTAGGAGTTCTTGCCGGAGAAGTGAGTGAAGTAAAACTGTCCTCTATTCTAATCTTACAATGTTTTTATAACCTCCGCTTTACAATGAAACGGTCTAGTCTTAGTAACTACAATTACTTTTTATAACAAACCAATAAAACAATATTGTTAACTATCTGAATATAGCTAAATAATAATGATAAATATTCTAATGCATTTAACATAATTCCAAATAGTCAATTTTACACAATTTACATTAATGTAATTAAAGGAAATATTGTTCTCATATATTGTTCAACAGACGGCGCTCTAACTAGAAATAAATTACAATCTTTATTGTGTAAAAACAACTAAATATGGTTACAAATAATTACATTAATTCTAATCGATTTTAATTTGATCAATTATATAAATATTTAAACAATTAAATCAAAGATTTCTAGAAATACATTCAAAAAGTGTCTTAAATATCATAGCATGGTAAATAGCAGTGTTGTTACTACAAATAATTATTTAAATATCAGTTGCAAATATTTCAAACATGTTTATAACTATAATTGATAACACATACATCAACAATTTACAAATATTGCCGATAGAGGGCGATAGGCGCCCATATATACGTTTCTACAGTGGATTACCTAAAGATACCCGAGACCTGCCAACGAAAAAGTTTAAAATACCATCAAGAATAGACTGTAAGAAAGCTTATTATAAAATCTCGGATTATGTAGATAATAATACAGATTGGTTGTAAGCAGCTCCTCGTTCAGCAATTTCCTTGTTATTTTAAATAAACTCTTTTTTTAATAACTTTAATATTGTAAAGTGTAGCGTGTTTTGCCTAACGAAATTTTGTGTTTTCATCGTTTGTAACATATGGTCTTGGTCATGTTCATTGAAGGATCTACTTGCGGTAGCTGCGTGGAGCGAGTCTCTCTCTTCCCTCCATAGTGGTTGAGGGGAGTGATGGCTGCTCTATTAGTTAACTCGTGATCGGGTGCCGCTTGTGGGATCTGGTCCAGCTGTAATCATTTGAATTATATTAAGTATCTTGCAGTTCGAAGGCCATCACACTGGAGCTAGTTCTTACAAAACATGCACACAATTGTATATCTGTAAGAAGAAAAAATAATTAAAAATAATAGACAAGCCCGTTGAGTTTCTTGCCGGATGATGATGGTAGTTTATTTTTTTTGGATAATTTACTTTTATTTTGTAAAATTGCCAATATGTAAGTTCCCTCTCGGGGTCTATGCATAATAAATGATTTGAATTTGACACAACTACTAATATAAATGGTAAATTTTTTTGTCTTACACATGAAAACTATTTGTGTGTCCTTTGATGATTTGATGATGGCGTCTGTTAAAAAATAGGGGTCCGTTATACACTTATTGAGTACATTTTGTAGCCCCTACGGCTCTGGGCCATCATTTCTGGCAACCTCCATTATTTTGTATGTCCCTGCTCTTCATCAGTGAGCGGTCTGTGCGTACACAGACACACGGGTGCACAGACATATGGGTACACAGACATACAGGTGCATAGACACACAGGTGCACAAACACCTGTGTGCACAGACGCACAGGTGCACAGACGCGCTGGTGCACAGACACACAGGTGCACAGTCAGACGCACAGCTGATTACATTAACATCTATGTTGACAGGTTTACAAACAAGGTGGTCGTGCCACTCGGCAACTTGATAGACAAGAAGGATTCAGTCGCTTGGAGCAGTGAGTATACAGACAATTGTATAACAAACAAACTGATCAACAATACACTCGCAGTTGCAGTGTGTACAACAACCGAATATAAAAAATGAACGTGCATAGCAGAAGTGAAACTTCTTTATCCTTTGTCCCTTTGTTCCTTTGTCCTTTTGTCCCGTTGTCTCTTTGTCTCTTTGTCCCTTTGTCCCTTTATCCCTTTATATCTTTATCCCTTTGTCCCTTTATCACCTTATCCCCTGATCCCCTTATCACCTTATCCCTTCATCCTTTTATCCCTTTATCCCTTTATCACTTTATCCCTTTATCCCTTTATCCCCTTATCCCTTTATCACTTTATCCCTTTATGCCTTTATCACTTTATCCCTAATTATTTAAGCGGACATAAAGGGATAAAGGTATAACCTTTATCCCTTCATGTCCGCTTAAAGGATATGCTATCCCTACTCCACTGGAGAAAGTACTCTTTATTCGAATTGACCGTGGTGGGGACAAGAAAAAGATGGCGCGTAACGAAAAAATAACGAACGAAAAAGTAACGAAAAAAGAGTACACAGAGTGACCCAAAGACTCGCCGCCGCTCTAGTGACTCCAATCCTCTGTAAGATTAGGATTCCCGACGATTCGAATAGCACGCCTTTGGAGGGAGTCAAGTGGGTCTAGCTGATACGGGTGCGCCTGCCTCGAGATGTGAGCAGTATTCCACATGAGGACGAACGTATTCTTTGTATAGCACAAGGCGCTGTCTCAGTCTGAAGTAACGCCGGCTCTGTTCAGGACGCCAAACTTTTTGCTTGCCAATATGGCTTTGTCCTCCAAATGATTCCCAAACTGGACTTCTTTCGATATTTCGACGCCGGGGATCCCAACACTGTCGGCAACTGAGACTTGGAACTGAGACGCCATGACACGGGTCTTTCTTTGTAGTGAATGCGCAAACTTGTGTCTTTGTGGGGTCGAACTGGAGTACCGATCACCCCATTCCGAGGCTCGCTATATTACGTTCAAGCGAACAGTGTTTGAACATACCCGCACGGTGTAACTAGTACAGTATGTTTCAGAATGTTACGAGTACTACAAGCGTCTCCCGTACCCGTGCCGCGGTCAGGGTAACGTGCACCTGAAGCGCACCTGGAGCGAGGAGAAGCAGTGTCACGAGTACAAGCACGGCGTCGCGTACGCGGTGGGCGGGAGGGACGCCGAGCGGTGGGAGTTCCCACATATGGTGCGTCACGCGAGTGTTAGCCGTCCGCTTCAGTTGCAGGTGACAGCTGTCTGTGACCACAAGTTCTGTCTGTGTTGTTGTCGCCGCAGGCGCTGCTCGGCTACGGCGAGTCGGTGCAGGAGGCGCAGTGGGTCTGCGGGGGCACCGTCATCAGCGAGCGGTACCTGCTCACTGCCGCGCACTGCAGCTCCACGCACACGCTGTACGTACTCATACACCATACGGTGAAGACAGCCTCTAGCGCTGCTCTCAGGACGAGAGAGGCTGCGATGTGAAAAAATACCGAATACTTAACTTATAATCGACATGAAGCACTTACACTGTACATAAGTACAAACGATGCAAAACATATTTGTAAAAGTACTTTTGAATAAGCACGCTCGCGCACGCGTGCTGTTATCCTTTTCTCTTGTATGCCTTTCTTCATGAAAAGTCTGTTTCCCTGACTCAGTATTTCATACATTATGACCTTTCCACGCTTCACTCCCAAACAGGCCAGTCCGCATCAAGCATCCATCCAATACGCTCTTTTGTAACATTGTTCTACATTAAGTAAATGTCAAAAATGAACTAAAGTACTTTTAAAATAACATATTAATTAACAACCCTCCACAAGGTCCCGTATAACAGTCCGCGCATGGCGCGTAGCTCTGCGCTACTTGCCCTCGCCTCGTTTGATTTACAATACACAAGTAAGTCGGAATGTATTCAAAGCTATCGCTCCACGTCTCGATATTACAAATATAGTTAGAACTGTTCGCACGACTGAGCGCACTCCTTCCTGTAGCTGTAGCCAATAGCAAGACGAATGTCGGTTAAAGTTTAACTGAAGGTAGATATTTCCAAGCGTAAAATCTATGTCACTATATAGTGGTCAATAGCATTATATCTGTCGAAGGTGCATTTGATAACATTATTGTACGTTCTAGGGGTCCAATAAAGTTTGCGGCGTTGGGTCTACTGAGGCGTACGGACCCGCAGGAGAACTGGAAGGTGTATAATATAAAAAGAATTATAAAGCATCCCGAGTACAGCGCACCGCACAAGTACGACGACATCGCTCTACTGGAGACTGATAGAGAGTGAGCGCACAGTACATATCACACGATACACTCAGTTCATACACCACTCACACTATTGACTCACACAGCCGTACGCACCACAAGTACGACGACATCGCTCTACTGGAGACTGATAGAGAGTGAGCGCACAGTACATATCACACGATACACTCAGTTCATACACCACTCACACTATTGACTCACACAGCCGTACGCACCACAAGTACGACGACATCGCTCTACTGGAGACTGATAGAGAGTGAGCGCACAGTACATATCACACGATACACTCAGTTCATACACCACTCACACTATTGACTCACACAGCCGTACGCACCACAAGTACGACGACATCGCTCTACTGGAGACTGATAGAGAGTGAGCGCACAGTACATATCACACGATACACTCAGTTCATACACCACTCACACTATTGACTCACACAGCCGTACGCACCACAAGTACGACGACATCGCTCTACTGGAGACTGATAGAGAGTGAGCGCACAGTACATATCACACGATACACTCAGTTCATACACCACTCACACTATTGACTCACACAGCCGTACGCACCACAAGTACGACGACATCGCTCTACTGGAGACTGATAGAGAGTGAGCGCACAATACATATCACACGATACACTCAGTTCATACACCACTCACACTATTGACTCACACAGCCGTACGCACCACAAGTACGACGACATCGCTCTACTGGAGACTGATAGAGAGTGAGCGCACAATACATATCACACGATACACTCAGTTCATACACCACTCACACTATTGACTCACACAGCCGTACGCACCACAAGTACGACGACATCGCTCTACTGGAGACTGATAGAGAGTGAGCGCACAACACATTAACACGATACACTCAGTTCATACACCACTCACACTATTGACTCACACAGCCGTACGCACCACAAGTACGACGACATCGCTCTACTGGAGACTGATAGAGAGTGAGCGCACAGTACATATCACACGATACACTCAGTTCATACACCACTCACACTATTGACTCACACAGCCGTACGCACCACAAGTACGACGACATCGCTCTACTGGAGACTGATAGAGAGTGAGCGCACAACACATTAACACGATACACTCAGTTCATACACCACTCACACTATTGACTCACACAGCCGTACGCACCACAAGTACGACGACATCGCTCTACTGGAGACTGATAGAGAGTGAGCGCACAGTACATATCACACGATACACTCAGTTCATACACCACTCACACTATTGACTCACACAGCCGTACGCACCACAAGTACGACGACATCGCTCTACTGGAGACTGATAGAGAGTGAGCGCACAGTACATATCACACGATACACTCAGTTCATACACCACTCACACTATTGACTCACACAGCCGTACGCACCACAAGTACGACGACATCGCTCTACTGGAGACTGATAGAGAGTGAGCGCACAGTACATATCACACGATACACTCAGTTCATACACCACTCACACTATTGACTCACACAGCCGTACGCACCACAAGTACGACGACATCGCTCTACTGGAGACTGATAGAGAGTGAGCGCACAGTACATATCACACGATACACTCAGTTCATACACCACTCACACTATTGACTCACACAGCCGTACGCACCACAAGTACGACGACATCGCTCTACTGGAGACTGATAGAGAGTGAGCGCACAGTACATATCACACGATACACTCAGTTCATACACCACTCACACTATTGACTCACACAGCCGTACGCACCACAAGTACGACGACATCGCTCTACTGGAGACTGATAGAGAGTGAGCGCACAGTACATATCACACGATACACTCAGTTCATACACCACTCACACTATTGACTCACACAGCCGTACGCACCACAAGTACGACGACATCGCTCTACTGGAGACTGATAGAGAGTGAGCGCACAATACATATCACACGATACACTCAGTTCATACACCACTCACACTATTGACTCACACAGCCGTACGCACCACAAGTACGACGACATCGCTCTACTGGAGACTGATAGAGAGTGAGCGCACAGTACATATCACACGATACACTCAGTTCATACACCACTCACACTATTGACTCACACAGCCGTACGCACCACAAGTACGACGACATCGCTCTACTGGAGACTGATAGAGAGTGAGCGCACAGTACATATCACACGATACACTCAGTTCATACACCACTCACACTATTGACTCACACAGCCGTACGCACCACAAGTACGACGACATCGCTCTACTGGAGACTGATAGAGAGTGAGCGCACAGTACATATCACACGATACACTCAGTTCATACACCACTCACACTATTGACTCACACAGCCGTACGCACCACAAGTACGACGACATCGCTCTACTGGAGACTGATAGAGAGTGAGCGCACAATACATATCACACGATACACTCAGTTCATACACCACTCACACTATTGACTCACACAGCCGTACGCACCACAAGTACGACGACATCGCTCTACTGGAGACTGATAGAGAGTGAGCGCACAGTACATATCACACGATACACTCAGTTCATACACCACTCACACTATTGACTCACACAGCCGTACGCACCACAAGTACGACGACATCGCTCTACTGGAGACTGATAGAGAGTGAGCGCACAATACATATCACACGATACACTCAGTTCATACACCACTCACATTATTGACTCACACAGCCGTACGCACCACAAGTACGACGACATCGCTCTACTGGAGACTGATAGAGAGTGAGCGCACAGTACATATCACACGATACACTCAGTTCATACACCACTCACACTATTGACTCACACAGCCGTACGCACCACAAGTACGACGACATCGCTCTACTGGAGACTGATAGAGAGTGAGCGCACAGTACATATCACACGATACACTCAGTTCATACACCACTCACACTATTGACTCACACAGCCGTACGCACCACAAGTACGACGACATCGCTCTACTGGAGACTGATAGAGAGTGAGCGCACAGTACATATCACACGATACACTCAGTTCATACACCACTCACACTATTGACTCACACAGCCGTACGCACCACAAGTACGACGACATCGCTCTACTGGAGACTGATAGAGAGTGAGCGCACAACACATTAACACGATACACTCAGTTCATACACCACTCACACTATTGACTCACACAGCCGTACGCACCACAAGTACGACGACATCGCTCTACTGGAGACTGATAGAGAGTGAGCGCACAGTACATATCACACGATACACTCAGTTCATACACCACTCACACTATTGACTCACACAGCCGTACGCACCACAAGTACGACGACATCGCTCTACTGGAGACTGATAGAGAGTGAGCGCACAGTACATATCACACGATACACTCAGTTCATACACCACTCACACTATTGACTCACACAGCCGTACGCACCACAAGTACGACGACATCGCTCTACTGGAGACTGATAGAGAGTGAGCGCACAGTACATATCACACGATACACTCAGTTCATACACCACTCACACTATTGACTCACACAGCCGTACGCACCACAAGTACGACGACATCGCTCTACTGGAGACTGATAGAGAGTGAGCGCACAGTACATATCACACGATACACTCAGTTCATACACCACTCACACTATTGACTCACACAGCCGTACGCACCACAAGTACGACGACATCGCTCTACTGGAGACTGATAGAGAGTGAGCGCACAGTACATATCACACGATACACTCAGTTCATACACCACTCACACTATTGACTCACACAGCCGTACGCACCACAAGTACGACGACATCGCTCTACTGGAGACTGATAGAGAGTGAGCGCACAGTACATATCACACGATACACTCAGTTCATACACCACTCACACTATTGACTCACACAGCCGTACGCACCACAAGTACGACGACATCGCTCTACTGGAGACTGATAGAGAGTGAGCGCACAGTACATATCACACGATACACTCAGTTCATACACCACTCACACTATTGACTCACACAGCCGTACGCACCACAAGTACGACGACATCGCTCTACTGGAGACTGATAGAGAGTGAGCGCACAGTACATATCACACGATACACTCAGTTCATACACCACTCACACTATTGACTCACACAGCCGTACGCACCACAAGTACGACGACATCGCTCTACTGGAGACTGATAGAGAGTGAGCGCACAGTACATATCACACGATACACTCAGTTCATACACCACTCACACTATTGACTCACACAGCCGTATGCACCACAAGTACGACGACATCGCTCTACTGGAGACTGATAGAGAGTGAGCGCACAGTACATATCACACGATACACTCAGTTCATACACCACTCACACTATTGACTCACACAGCCGTACGCACCACAAGTACGACGACATCGCTCTACTGGAGACTGATAGAGAGTGAGCGCACAACACATTAACACGATACACTCAGTTCATACACCACTCACACTATTGACTCACACAGCCGTACGCACCACAAGTACGACGACATCGCTCTACTGGAGACTGATAGAGAGTGAGCGCACAGTACATATCACACGATACACTCAGTTCATACACCACTCACACTATTGACTCACACAGCCGTACGCACCACAAGTACGACGACATCGCTCTACTGGAGACTGATAGAGAGTGAGCGCACAGTACATATCACACGATACACTCAGTTCATACACCACTCACACTATTGACTCACACAGCCGTACGCACCACAAGTACGACGACATCGCTCTACTGGAGACTGATAGAGAGTGAGCGCACAACACATTAACACGATACACTCAGTTCATACACCACTCACACTATTGACTCACACAGCCGTACGCACCACAAGTACGACGACATCGCTCTACTGGAGACTGATAGAGAGTGAGCGCACAGTACATATCACACGATACACTCAGTTCATACACCACTCACACTATTGACTCACACAGCCGTACGCACCACAAGTACGACGACATCGCTCTACTGGAGACTGATAGAGAGTGAGCGCACAACACATTAACACGATACACTCAGTTCATACACCACTCACACTATTGACTCTGACTTGTACCGTACTCTATTGTACCTTGTATTGTGGTAGCTCTACGTCAGTACTGATAAGTAAGCGACTTGTCAGTCGCTTACTTATCAGTAATCTTACCATTGAGTGCACTAACTTCAGTTATACAATATTTTCAGAATAATATTTGGCAAGGACTTGTTGCCGGCGTGCTTGGACCTGGGCGACAGGAGCACTAGTCCTGCGGAGGCGTCCGGCTGGGGCCGAGTGGGGCACAGGAGCGCCCTGGCCGACACGCTGCAAGTGGTGAGTGCGCGCCGTGTCGTCACACACTGACGGTGACCATGTGTGCGGTTGGTGTCGGTACCATGGACTCGTGACTGTGGTGTGTGGTGTGTGTGTGTGGGTGTGTGTGTGTGTGTGTGTGTGTGTGGTGTGTGTGGTGTGTGTGTGTGGTGTGTGGTGTGATGTGTGTGTGTGATGTGTGTGTGTGATGTGTGTGTGTGATGTGTGTGTGTGGTGTGTGTGTGTGGTGTGTGGTGTGATGTGTGTGTGTGATGTGTGTGTGTTTGTGTGTGTGTGGGTGTGTGTGTGGGTGTGTGTGTGGGTGTGTGTGTGTGTGTGTGTGTGTGTGGTGTGTGTGGTGTGTGTGTGTGGTGTGTGGTGTGATGTGTGTGTGTGATGTGTGTGTGTGATGTGTGTGTGTGATGTGTGTGTGTG
The DNA here is from genome assembly GCA_032191425.1 of Lymantria dispar. Lineage (NCBI taxonomy): Eukaryota > Metazoa > Arthropoda > Insecta > Lepidoptera > Erebidae > Lymantria > Lymantria dispar. The sequence goes on from CM063454.1 coordinate 118,370, forward strand.
GTGTGTGTGTGGTGTGTATGTGTGTGTGTGTGAGTGTGTGTGGTGTGTGTGGTGTGTGTGGTGTGTGTGTGGTGTGTATGTGTGTGTGTGTGAGTGTGTGTGGTGTGTGTGGTGTGTGTGTGGTGTGTATGTGTGTGTGTGTGAGTGTGTGTGGTGTGTGTGGTGTGTGTGTGGTGTGTATGTGTGTGTGTGTGAGTGTGTGTGGTGTGTGTGGTGTGTGAGGTCTGCACATCATCATCATCCTATCCCCAAGTAACGGTGATAGGATGATGATGATGTGCAGAATATATTGTATAGTGATATTGAAATAGAACAGGCGCCAGAATACTCCCTTGAGAGACACTCGACAGATATCGTACTCGTATCACTTAGCTGAACATTCATTTATAAAAGTGTTTAAAACGATGTTATTAGTTATAGGTATCTATTTAGTTAGACCAGTGGATTTAATAAATGTGACAGTCTCTTTCTAGCTTTATGTCGGTTGTATCAAATGGCGAGAAGAGAATTAGAATGATGCACACTTGTGTGTTAGCACTGTATACGTATATAATAAATTAATTTAATTGATCAAATACCGCATCTTATGTGAGCACAACGGATTGGAAACTTTTAGGAATTTGTATTACAAACTCCGTATAACTGTACTAAAACTGAATCAAAAATGAAATTCTTTGTCTAAAGAATTATATTTTAGGCTCAGTTCATAAAGAATAATGATTTATAGATTTCATCGCATTTGTATTAAATATACGATTTGCCGACGTCCCAAACAATATTCAGCGGTCATGGTCACAGGAGGACCGTAGTGTCAGTCGGCGCCTGGTGACATCACATAGGCATTGATGTGACGTCAGTCGCGTCTGACGCGCACATAACTCGTGTGTAGGTGTTCCTGGACGCGTACGAGGAGCGCGAGTGCGCCCGGGCCTACCCGGTGCACCGTCACCTCCCGCGCGGCTACGACCACACCCGCCAGGCGTGCTACGGCTCGCAGTACTACGTGATGGACACCTGCGAGGTGCGTACTGATCCCTCCACCTCCACTCGAGAGCACTCCTCCACTCCGCTTGGCTTTAGTTGTGAGCTTCGCAATGACAACGGAAATGAACCGCCGGCCGACGCCGATCGGACGAGTTGCCATTGGGATTCATTTTGTATTTACAGTGTATTGCGGTGATATTAATGTGATATTAATGTGATATTAATGTGATATTAATCCCTTACAACCCTTCATGTAATGTTACCCGTGTGTACGACATCCACAGCTAATTATACTCGGAGTTGCTCTCAAACGGAGAACTACATTCATCTATCCTTTACTCTACTCTTGATCTGTTGGTACATATCTGCCTTAGGAGTGCGAGTTCGCGTTGAGGTCGAGCCACTCGATTGAAGCCCTGCTACAGTATAATCCTCGCAGCCCAAATACGTCCCACTGTTGGGCTCTGGCCTCCCTCACAGTGGGAGAGAATTTGAGCTACTATACCATGGTGGTCAGACATGTTGGTATAAGGTTTAGTTTCGAATGTTATGTGCATATTATATCCTTTAGTCGTCTTCTACGACATCCACGAGCGAGATAAGAAGTGGTGAATAGTATTCTTATTTCGTGAGCTCACGGAGCAGTACAGTACTCTGTCGGCGTCAAGTCAACATTAGCCCAAGAGGCGACACCGCGCACTAATATTTATTTATTGATAGACTAAATATTAAATGTTGAATAGTATTCATCGTCTCGACCGCACATGTCTCACTGTTGAGGTCGAGTCCACTCCATCGGTTACAAGGGGTGGTAGAGGGATTTATTTAAATTTTTCTTTTTTCTGTAGACTATCTCTATAGAAGATTTCAAAATATTAGGCGATTAAATTAAGTAAACTGGAAGAAACTTATATTAAATTCTAAAATATCCTTGTCAATAATATTCTCTTCAGTTGTGAGTGTCCGGCGCCGCCTACGCTACATTAAACAATAATGATTATGTTCAGCTTATAGCTCGGTGTAGACGTATGATGGTCTGTGTGTCCTCGCAGGGCGACAGTGGCGGGCCGCTCCAGGTGAACGAGTTCAAGTGCCTGTACCGGGTGGTCGGCGTCACCTCCTACGGCAAGAACTGCGGCACACCCGGCGCGCCGGGCGTCTACACCCGGGTACAACACTACGTGCCCTGGATAGAGAGCGTCGTGTGGCCCCCGGGGGGGACACCACTGACGAGCGCGGCCACCGCGCTAAGGCAACCGACACTACGTGATGAACTAAAATACAACGTTTAACAATAAATAATGTTACCTCAACTGTTGAGTTGTCTTTATACACACACACAGACACACACACTCAGACACACACACACTCAGACACACACACACTCAGACACACACACACTCAGACACACACACACACTCAGATACACACACACTCAGACACACACACACTCAGACACACACACACTTAGACACACACACACTCAGACACACACACACTCAGACACACACACACACACACTCAGACACACACACACTCAGACACACACACACTCAGACACACACACACTCAGACACACACACGCTCAGACACACACACACTCAGACACACATACACATACACACACACACATACACACACACACTCAGACACACACACACTCAGACACACACACACTCAGACACACACACACTCAGACACACACACACACTCAGATACACACACACTCAGACACACACACACTCAGACACACACACACTCAGACACACACACACTTAGACACACACACACTCAGACACACACACACTCAGACACACACACACACACACTCAGACACACACACACTCAGACACACACACACTCAGACACACACACACTCAGACACACACACACACTCAGATACACACACACTCCAACACACACACACTCAGACACACACACACTTAGACACACACACACTCAGACACACACACACTCAGACACACACACACACACACACACACACTCAGACACACACACACTCAGACACACACACACTCAGACACACACACACTCAGACACACACACGCTCAGACACACACACACTCAGACACACATACACATACACACACACACATACACACACACACTCAGACACACACACACTCAGACACACACACACTCAGACACACACACACTCAGACACACACACACACTCAGATACACACACACTCAGACACACACACACTCAGACACACACACACTCAGAGACACACACACTCAGACACACACACACACTCAGACACACACACACTCAGACACACACACACTCAGACACACACACACTCAGACACACACACACTCAGACACACACACGCTCAGACACACACACACTCAGACACACACACACTCAAACACACACACACTCAGACACACCCACACACTCACACACACAGACACACACACACTCGGACACACACACACTCAGACACACACACACTCAGACACACACATACACATACACACACACACACACACTCAGACACACATACACATACACACACATACACATACACACACACACACTCAGACACACATACACATACACATACACACACACACACACTGAGACACACCAGCCGCACAGCGTGGTCGCTTAATACGCCACTAAAGCATTCAGCGCTACGTGTAAGTTACGGAGAGATGGTTAAACTGTATCTCACCCGCATGCTACATGGAACACTTGACATTATTTGTCTCAAACAACATGTACTATATTAGAATTACTAAAAGTAACAAGTGACTGACTTTAAGTAATTCTATCGGAATGGAGTTTGGTGTAGACACTTCCCGTAACCGATACCTATAAATACTTGGGTATGTCACAGGCTTTGAACCTTAACGAACGCGAACGGCAAATACTTGCACAGGCATAACCAAGTAGCCAGGACAATCCACCAGCAACTTACTTTACTATAAAAACTTGTGAGCTGCCGTGCTACAAGTATGCCCCAAAGCCGATTCTTGAAAAGGGTCATGCAGAGTCATGCTACACTATAATATGTCCGAGCTATCATCACTGATGTTTCCCTGAGGAAGCTCACCGCCTGGTGCGTCGACGCCCACCGAGACTTCATCGCCCGTTGGGCAGACCGGCTGGAGAGGCCTCGATACGGTGTTTGGACCGTGGAGGCCTTCCGGCCGGTGCTGATGCAGTGGTTGGAAAGGCGGCACGGGGTGCTCTCCTTCCGACTCGTACAGGTCTTGACGGGGCATGGATGCTTCGGCAAGTACCTGTACAGGGTCGCTAGGAGGGAGAGAACTCCGTCCTGCCACCACTGCGATTGCGACGCAGACACGGCGCAGCATACGCTCGAGGTCTATGCCGCTTGGGCAGAGCCGCGTCGTGAACTCGTCGCAATCATCGGTGCCGACCTGACGGTGCCGACCATCGGTAGGGAGATGCTCGGCAGCATCAGGAATTGGGACGCGGTCGCAGCCTTCTGCGAGGCAGTTATCTCGCAGAAGGAGGCGGCGGGTCGCGAGTGCGAGGAGCACAGCCTCGATGATGCGACCCGCTGCCGGCGACTGGGGCGGCGCAGGCGGGATCACCTGCGTGCAATGCCGCCCTAGTCGAGGTCGTGGGTGACGTGACCGGGGATTAGTCCGTCACCCGCTGAGAGGCCGACCGCGTGAGGAAAGACCGACGTCCTCCGCGAGGGGGGGACGTCGGTCGATGGGAGGGTACCCCGGGTAGGGGTATTCCCTCGGGCCGACCACTGATGACACGTAACCCTGCTCCAGTGGTCGGCCCAACGACGAAGGCGACGTGGTGTTCGGGTGGGTTGCGGGTGTTGCGTGCTTAAGCCCCTCTATCGCCCCGGACGGAGTGGTGCGGAAGCGCGCCGATCGCAGCCCACCCCAAAAAAAAAAAGCTATCATCACTGATAGAGCTATTAAAGCCAACAAGCTTGATATCATGGTGATAGATCGGCTAGAGCGGCGTGCAACGATTGTCGACATCATTATCCTTCCAGACGGCAATCTCGTGAAGGCTGAGAAAGATAAACAAATAAAATATCAAGACTTAACTCACGAGATTGTCGACATGTGGGATGTCGTAAGACAATTATTGTACCGATAGTTTGGATCTAAGATCTAATAGCCAAGAGCCTCGATTAACACCCGAAGAGCATCACTCGGGTGGTCGGCTTGTAGGTCTGATACAGAAGGCAGTTTCACTGGACACGGCGTGCACCATCAGGAAGGCCCTCTCTTTGAACTCCTAACAACCGACACCGTGGTCCTTGTTTAGAACCAGCGCCTGCTCATAAATACAGGCGACGTGTCGCGCGTGTGCGTCTGATGCTGTTTGCCATTTATTTGTTACATCAGTGCGTATTGAGCTACCGAGTAGTCACCATTGTGTTTTCATAAACTATTGCAAAATGAACATAAACACTTTATACCAGTACTTCGGCTCATCACCAATACATTGTTACAAACACAACATACACGGCATTCAACACGATCTGGTTGTAGTTACAAATAACAATACCGGCTCATCACCAATACATTGTTACAAACACAACACACACGGCATTCAACACGATCTGGTTGTAGTTACAAATAACAATACCGGCTCATCACCAATACATTGTGACAAACACAACACACACGGCATTCAACACGATCTGGTTGTAGTTACAAATAACAATACCGGCTCATCACCAATAAATACATTGTTACAAACACAACACACACGGCATTCAACACGATCTGGTTGTAGTTACAAATAACAATACCGGCCCATCACCAATACATTGTTACAAACACAACACACAGGGCATTCAACACGATCTGGTTGTAGTTACAAATGCTAATAACTGTAACATCACTCGTAGTTGTTACAACCTATTTACTTAAAAAAATATATAACTATTATTAGGTGATTAACTCGAGCGTAAGTCGAGCAAAACATCCTAAATATTTATATGTAGTAGAAGCACACTGCCGACAATCGTCAACTTACAGCGGGCGAGCAGAAAATCGACGTCAGAGTAGTAGCAATTTATCACTGCACTTCATTTGGTGAGCGAGAACGCTGAATATCAACTTTGTCAAGGTGTTAGCGTGTAGTGGATGGCAGTATGACGATGCTTGTCGTATCACCGAAACTCATTGCAAGCTTTCACACTCCTTTACTTTATACACGGTAGGCAGTTTCCTAACAAGAGCCCATGAGCGGTAGTATCACTTTACCATCAGATTGTTTGCCCGTTTGCACCAACAGTAATAAAAAACAAAAAGGATATACTATGTGGTCTCTAACCGTTAAATTACGGACTCCTCGATCTTTGATCATACTCTCGCGGTTTAGCATTTCAGCATAGATCTTATAGATGAAATGTAGTGGAGTCTTTACAACACTAAATGATATCATCATCGTCATTTCAGCCTATCGCCGTCCACTGCTAGACTTAGGCCTCGATGCCCAGCAACTTTCACCAGGTCGTCGGTCCACTAGTTGAGATACCCTGCTAAATGATATCATCGAACATTAATCGATATTAAGTTGCTTGTTGCAGTTGTCATTATTGCAGGCGCTGACAGTCATTTTGGTCTTCAATTTGCTGATAACATTATAATTACAATAGACTTCGTAGATGACATTCGGCAGGTTATTTATTATAATAATGAAATCTAATGGGTTTGAACCCTGGCTCACGCATGTTCTTGTAAAATATGGTTCAGATTTGAATCCAGCCCATTCCGCATATTGCTTTCCATCCTTCAAGACACTAGCAAAAAAAAATATTTTTGAGCATTCCACAAATGCCAATTTCAAAAGTAATGTTATTATGCATTATGGACTTGCCGATGTGCGTTTACATGAAAGATGAATGAAGTCATGGTCTGGCGCAGGTTGCTTGTAATGCTACGCGTCAGTAGGGCGGATTTTTACAGGTGCCGAGAAGACTGCCGCCGGTCTAAAACAGGTTACTGCCAAAATCTGTAAAAGAACGGGTCATAACACGAAGAATTAGCACGTTAAAATGGAAATGAGCAGGCCGTATCGCTTGGCGAATCGATAACCGTTGGAAAAGAAAGGTCTAAATAAATTGTTGCATCAACTATTTCAAATGAACAAGTATTACATATATTCACATAACTTGGGAGCCGCTCTCGTCGCAGCTCTAAGCGTTATGTGGCCACGAACAATGCAATCCCTTAATTTCTGCCATCGGTTTCTGATTCACATCATATTATTTGATATCCTCTAGGAATGAATTCCATGTCCTGTATACATTCGTAGCCAATGATAACACATAAATCTGCAGACATGGAATCTATGTTATGTATTGCATGGCATCAAATATGCCTAACTTGTCTTCAGATCAGTTATATTTTGATAGAACAGATCTGTGCTATTATGCTTTGTCGATCAACTTATTTGATGATCTCCGAAAGTAAACCCACTCACCACAGGCCACGCTTTTCTGGTTTACAGAGCTTTTCTTAGAGCTTCTCGGAAAGCGAATTAATAGCTCATTCTAGATTCTACATATATGTGGAAGAAATAATCGCTGAAAGTTTACAGTTGTAGATCATATCGTTTCCAGGCGGAATGAATTTCCTCGTTAAACATTCTTCTAATAAATAAATTTTAAGATATCCACAGAATTTGGTACATATTTGGATCTCAAGTCTTTTATCGGCGAAATCTTATCGACTTGACCACACAATAATTATCATAATATTGGACTTGGCTCCCGCTTTCACATTCATATTTTTAGTATGATACTAATTATTAAATTATCACTGAAAATGTTGCTTTATCAAAACAAATGACGATTTGTTTTATGATAGATAGTCAAGCATTTGATAGTCAACTGATTGCGAGTGCCCATACCTCACATAGAACTCCACGTACCTTCCTAAGGGTGCTAAAGGGAGTTCTTAAGGACTACTCTTCTCTTAAGTATATAATATGCAGACGGTTAGTACTCTCAGGTGTTGACGTTGGTTGATTAATATTCTACGAGGTTGGTATGACCTCGTAGTGGTGCGTGACACTAATTAGGCTAATTAGTGTCATTGGCGAGCAAATCAAACAAAATATATATTTAAAAACAATATCGATTTATTCAGAATAGCAAAACGGTTAATAGCTGGCCCACTGTTTAAAGTCTGGCGGTTATCCAGGCATTGAAGGAGGTCACTCGGGCGAAGGCAGCCGGAAGACCGACCTGGCAGCCGCGGGCTGAGCCGAAAGAAGTGATACCGATCTGCAGACAAATAAATATATTAGTGCTGGAGCAGCATATCAGCTCTCTGAGCGCTCTGAGCGCCTGAGCAGCACAGGCTTTAAGGGACTCGCTAGTACGTCATTATCTTATTGCATTGAACTGACTCATAATACACAAGAACAGAATACTAATGAATGCAAAAAGGTTCAGATAGGTTCAGATATATACAGGTGTCTTAGGTTAGGGAACAACTGGTCAAATGGGAGTTAGCCAACGGTGGCAGGCAGCCATGAAAAAAAAATTAAGTGAAATATCAATCCGTTAATGAATTAGAGACATGTAAAGTTTTCAAGTTTGTCGTCGCTTTTTCACGTAAACTGATTATGATGTATAAAGTCAGTGATACTCAATCTGCAACATATTCTTACTTTGTTAAATGTTCATTAGAAATTGAAAAATCAATGATTATGTTCGCAGTTGTTCCACAACCTAAGACATCCTGTATATATAACATTGCAATATGACGAAGGTTACCAGTTGGTTGTTGAGTGCCAGGGGACCGCCGGAGTCACCACCGCAGGTGCCCACACCACCAGCGCCGCTGGTGCAAATGGTAGACGCAATGACCGAGCTACTGCCGTAGCTCTGTTGGCACACGGCGTTGGTGATCACCTGCAGCCACACTTGGCTCTGCACCTGCCCCGTACCGATGCCAGCGCCTGGTAATATGAAATAACAAATTACAAATGCACGTCATGGGTTTTGTCTATGCGTATTAGCGATGACTGAGCACTTACTGTCTGAGGTCCTGCCGTAGCCGGCGGCGATGGCCCAAGAGCCCGCGTACGTGCTGCTGCCGGATGCCAGAGCGATGTTTCTGATCACAGCTGTAAATAGTGACATAGATTAGTGACGGTTCAGTAGTGAGGAGTGAGCACTTCTAGAGACTTATACTGACTGGTGTAGGCGACTGAGTTGTGGTTGATGATAGCGACATCGTTGTTGAGGTTATTTGTGTTCCAGTTGCCGTGCATGGTGACACTGCTGGTAGTCGTGCGCACTCCACCGGAGAACAGAGTTCTGGATCCGTGAACGACGACAAACTGACGAGCCTGGTTCCTGCCGTCCCACCAGCAATGCGCTGCCGTCACCGAGCGGGTGTTCCTTAGCAGAGATGAGCCGCACACTGAGGTGGCGCCGGTGGTCAATGTGATGACGAGTCCACCCTGCACCAAACACACTACATCGTTAGTCGTTAAAGATATAAACACTGCAATTGCATTTGATATTTGGGAATAAAAGCGAGAACCGTTAACGAATAATGGCTTCTGCGAGAACAGTAACTATAAATTAAAATTTTCACAGAGGTAGACAACGTGGAGGATAAGGTAATGGCGCAACATGCGATGTCCTCACCAAGTGTGGGTGAGCGCCGAGCGCCGCCTGGGAGCCTCCGACGATCCTGCTGCCGTCGAAGTCGAGCGCACTCTCTGCCTGCTTGATGCGCGCCGCCTCGGCGATGCCCACGTTCTCGTGGTAGTGCAGCAGCACCGGCTCGTGCGCCAGCGCCAGTCCTACAAGTGCGATCAACAGTAGCAAGCTCTTCATGTTCGTGGAGTAGCTGTAGCGAGTGTGCCAATAACTGCCCCTCAACTCTTATATATTCGTGTTTGCGATGTGTTATCACTGTGGATTAATAGCAAATTTACTATTTATCTTTTCTACTATGATATTAAATTGATTGATGAGCTCATAACTAGTTAATTGGACTGTAACGTTTTTTTATTAAAACCATGTAAATAACAATACTATAGATTCATTGTCAATCATCATTTGCCTGCCCTCATCCCACGCTAAGTGGGGTCGGCACAACATGTACTTACCTTCCATAACCTCCTATCGGCCGTCATATCTGCACTCACCCTTTTCATACGCATTTCCTCATTCACACAGCCATCCTTCTCTTTTTGGGTCTCCCACGCCTCGTCACATGCCTTTCATCCCTCCTCATCACATGTCCATACCAAGACAACCTCGCGCTTCTAATCTTCTCTATCACTGATGCCACTTTCAGGCTTCCCCTTACTCATATCTTATCTCATCTAACCTTGTGACCCCACACATCCATCTTAGCATACGCATCTCTGTGGCATGCAATCTTCTCTCATCCGTCTTTTTCAATGCCCAACATTCAGATCCATACATAGCAACAGGTCTGATGACAATTTTGTATATTTTCTCCTTAAGGGGCATCCGTGCATCACAAATTGTTCCCGAGACCTGTCGCCACTTCATCCATCCTGCATTCATTCTACGATTTACCTCCCGATCGATGTGGCCGTCGTCTTGGAGAAGGGAGCCTGAGTACTTAAAGTCGGAGCAAACTGGTAGGGGTGACCCATCTAAGCCAATGTGAGAGAATTGGGAAGAGTCACCGAAGTTACAGAACAGATGTTCAGTCTTGGTGCGGCTGATCCTAAGGCCTACTCTCTCCAACCTCTCCCGCCATTTCTCCAGTCTTCTCTGTACTCCAGCTGCCTCCTCTCCGACGAGGACAATATCATCTGCAAACAGCATACACCACGATGCTTCCTCCTGTATGTCTGATGTCAGAACATCCATCACCAGGAGGAACATATAAGGGCGTAAAGCCGAACCCTGGTGCAAGCCTACAGTGACACTGAACTCATCAGTGACTCCGACTTGGGGCCGAACATTCGTGCGCGCTTCTGCATACATAACTTTCACTAATCTTACATTCTTCCCCGGCACTCTTCGTTCTTTCAAAGCCCACCACAGAACTTCCCTGGGAACTCGATCGCACACCTTCTCTAGGTCAATAAATACTATGTGCAGGTTTTTATGCGCACTTTGTTATTTTTCCAAAAGCAAAAATTACATCCATGGTTCCCAGTCTTGGCCTAAAGCCAAACTGGTTCTGGGTTATTTCACTTTCCTCTCTCATTCTTTTCTCTATCACTTTCTCCCAAATCTTCATGGTATGTGACATGAGCTTTATTCCTCGGTAGTTGTTACATTCTTGTACATCACCCTTATTTTTAAAGATGGGTACCAGTGAACTGATACGCCATTCGTTCGGGATCGAGTCTTCATGTAACAACTTATTAAAGAATAAAGTCAGCCACTTCCATCCATTCGCTTGTAAAACCTTCCATACTTCTACAGGTATAGATTTGTTATCAATTCAAACATTAATTACTTACACGGATTTAATGCGATCTGGTTGCAGCCACAAATGCTCTTAACTATCGACATTAATATTAACAGCAGACCATAATTTAAAATACATAAATACCTCAAATAGATATAAAAACATAAATATAATATATAATAATAACTGTACCATAGAACTTATAAAACTTACATCACATTATATATATGGGTCAGCTAGTATATTATAAAACATAACTAATTTGTGTTCGCATTATAAAAAATAGTGGATGCAGTTTCTAGGTAAATCGCGTTGTTGGTGTAACATGCTTTGTACGGTTCCACGTACATGTTTTGCTTACTATGTAGTTTACTTGTAATTGATATGTAACTGACCAGTGCAAAGCTATACGGCAACCGCAACACACGTTGCGTAATACTTACTTTACTTAACTTAAATATAACTTCACTTAAAGCTGTGTAGTTTTTGTGCTCAACATCGGTGTACGGGATCAACTAGAACCGTACATCCTTTTTGGTCCTTCGAGCTATTCTTGGTGAATTTGTGGCTTAAAGTTACGAAAGCGAATCGGCAGTTCGGCTTCCCAGAAGCGGGCCTCACCGGGCTTGTTGAGAAGGCGCATAATTTCGTAATTACGAGTCACTATTGCACCGAGTATTAAGGATATTCGAGGGTTGACGAAATTCATCGTAAATTACGGGAATACTCGGACAACGCTTGGAGAAGATTACTAAGGTACTGCCCTGTCTTCACATCCAGAACCACGACTTAGAAAAACACTACTTACAACCACTATTTTAACTACTTAATTGAAAATGGAAGAACTTGCACAACAAGTAAGTTGCTTTAACAATATTAAAAGCCTGTGCTCAAATTACAAAAAGGATAGCAGTTCTCGAAAAACTGTTGAGTACCTAAATAACCGACTTCAGAGACTGGAAGAGCTGTGGATACCATTCCACGAGCGAAATGAAATAATTGTCACTAAAATTGAGGACAAATCTCAACACAATTATTTCACAAGCAACGTTTACGGAAAAACAAAGGAACTTTACGAAAATATCAAAGCTGACATGATGACGTTACTCATAGCTCATCAACAGCAAGAAAAAAATGAGACACATGACTCTAGTGTGGATTTTGACTTATCCGACATCACGGGAGAAGTGTTGACTGGTATGGAAACTAGGGATTTAAAGAAAAAAGTTCTACAACAGCAAGAATGTAACTTTAAGGCCATGACACGAGCCATGTCGAAAATTGACCTTGAACTTATGAACGAAAAATGGGAACTTGAAGAACATTTATCAATTCTAAAAGTGAAATGGGAAGCGATTGATAAACAACTCTGGCAACTAGAGCATGTCCTTCAGGGTACGGATATGAGTGAAACCTACTCAGCAAAATTTGAAGATATTGAGCAAAAATATGATGAGCTCAGGAGGCAACTCAACAACAAAATATGGTCCAATAAACACTACGAACAATCAGCTCCAAAAATTGTAATACAAGACTTTCACGGTGATTACATTCGTTGGATCTCATTCAAGGACCTCTTTCTGGAGACTATCCATAAAAATCCTTCTATTTCCAAATCACAAAAATACAACACCTGAAAACTGAATTAAAAGGTGAAGCTGAACGATTGGTACAACATCTTACAGTCTGTGCTGAAAACTATGACTCGTGTTGGGAGATACTGACACGTCGCTACGACAATCGCCGACTTCAGTTCACTTCGTTCATGAATGTGATCCAGCAGCTTCCTGTTATACAAAGCCCAAATGCTTATAACATTAAGAAATTACACGACGTCATCATCGAATGTATGAATGGACTTACTAACATAGGGGTGGATTTAAAGAGCTGGGGTCCAATTCTTGTGCACTACATGTCGCAGAAATTAGATGCTGGCACTTTTAATGAATATTCAAAAGAGATTCAGAACACTAGAGACTTACCCGACATAACAGAATTTCTAACATTTCTAGAACATCAATTCATGGCATTTGAAACAACAAAAAACCGACAAGGGGACTCATATAACTATCAGAAAGCAACCGGTAATACGAACTACAATAATAAGCCGACAAACAAATACAACAACAAAGCGTACTACAATGAAAAACCTAATTATATGAAGAAAACAACCTTATTTAAAGACAATAAGGACTATACGCGATCTTACCATACTACTTATGAAAAATGTCCGTTATGTGAAGGGAATCATGTTCTAATGCAATGCGCAAAATTCATGGAAATGAATATTCCATTGCGCAACACTACAGTCGCAAAATTGAAAGTTTGCAAAAATTGTTTGTACGGCCACGGCAACTCTGAATGTGCTTCGTCAAAAACTTGTAAAGAATGCAATTTAAAACATCATACATTACTACACTTTACAAAAAGGACATATGAACCACCAAAAACTGAAATAAATAATAGCCTCGAAAAACCTTCCACATCAGGGCCACAGTTGTCCTATCACTCAGCAGGAAATAATAAGGAAGTACTGTTGACAACCGTTAAAATAAGAGTCGAATCAAATGATGGTACCTACATCACACTTAAAGGACTCCTTGATCAGGGAAGCCAGGTGAACCTGATATCTGAAAACGCTGCCCAGATCTTACGTCTACCGAGACAAAAACTGAATGCGACCATATCTGGAGTAGGATCCGTATCGGGCGACTGCAAAGGAAAGGTACAACTTACCTGTAAATCTATACACAGTGATTATACTTTTAACATACAAGCGCTGGTATTGAAAAGGCTCACAAACGACTTGCCGAACTGTACATTTGAAAATGCTGACTGGCCACATTTACGAAATTTAAAACTAGCAGATCCAGATTACAATGTGAGCGGATCTATTGACTTACTTCTTTCAGCTGATGTTTATGCCGCGATCATAATGGACGGCATCCTGAAAGGAGAACTACACTCGCCAGTGGCTCAACAAACTCAACTGGGGTGGATTCTATGTGGGAAACTGAAAACTTTTAACTGTCACGCCACCAACATCGATCTCTCCGATATATCAAAATATTGGGAGAGTGAGGACATAACTCAAACTGAGGACATAAACAAAGATGATCTGTGTGAAATTTACTATCAACAAACCACTACGAGGGCAAATGATGGCAAATATATCGTCAAAATGCCAATGAAAAAGGACTTTGAATTGGAACTTGGCGAATCAAAGGCAATCGCTATCTTCCAATTCTTACAACAGGAAAAAAGACTAACTAAAAACGAAAAACTACAAACAATGTATAGGGAGTTTATAAATGAATATTCCGAAAACGGGCACATGCCTCCTTCACAAAAAAACTCGCCCAATGAAGTCAAACAGCAACAAAAATGTAACTACTTACCTCATCATGGAGTCCTGCGGGAAAATGCAACTACTACAAAATTACGAGTAGTCTTCAACGCCTCGAGTAAAACATCTAGTGGTAAAAGTTTAAACTCTTTAATGGGAAAAGGGCCTCATCTACAAAAGGACATTCAGGCTCTCATTTTGAAGTGGAAGACTTATAAATATGCTTATACTGGCGATATAGAAAAAATATATCGATGTATTTGGCTAGCGATTGAACAACAAGCACTGCAAAAAATTATATGGCGACGTTCACTACATGAGCCACTATAAGAATACACTTTACTTACTTTAACATACGGTACAAAATGTGCACCATGGCTGGCTATTCGAACAGTTAAACAGCTGGCATTGGATTACCAGTACAAGTACCCTGCTGCCGCTAAAATCCTACAGACTCAATTTTATTTCGACGATTTGATCAGTGGGCACAACTCACTGAAAAGTGCTAAAGAACTACAACGTGCTTTGATAGATTTACTAGAGAGGGCGGCATGAACCTACGAAAATGGTCATCAAACTGCCCAGAACTACTCGAAGAGCTTACTGAGAATCAAATTTCGACTAAACGCATTTTTGACTTCGAAGATGAAAATACCAAAACTTTAGGACTAGCCTGGAATCCAAAATTGGACACATTCATATTTAACTGGGATCTACAAGAAATAATTAACAAACCATTTACAAAAAGAAATCTTTTATCTGAGATTTCAAAACTCTACGATCCTATGGGCTGGCTATCTCCAGTAACAGTGTCAGCGAAACTCCTCTTTCAACGTCTATGGGAACTTAAACTCCAATGGGACGAGCCACTAACAGTTGAACTTCAAGAAAATTGGCTGAAACTCAGAGCAGAGATACCTTTTTTGAAGTCTATAAAAATTAAAAGATGGATCGGCAGTACTGAGAAAGACTTGGAGTTACTAGGATTTTGTGATGCGAGTGAAAGGGCTTACTCGTGCGTTATATATTCACGCGCTAAGGATGAGAACGGGCAGCTTGTAATAAATTTACTCGCAGCAAAAACTAGGGTTGCCCCAATCGCACAGAAACTAACATTACCACGACTTGAGCTATGTGGCGCAGTACTGCTATCTCAACTAATGGAAAAGGTGACGAACTCACTAAACGAGCACAATATTACTGTTTGGGCCTGGAGCGACTCTAAAGTTGTACTAGCCTGGCTACAAGGCGAACCTACTAAATGGGCAAAATATGTGGAAAACCGAGTGAAGAAAATTCTTAAAATAATTCCACCAAAACAGTGGAATTATATAGAGTCAAAAAACAACCCTGCTGACTGTGCAACTAGAGGGGTAAACCCGAAAAAACTACCCGAGTTTGAATTGTGGTGGAATGGGCCAGAAATGTTACAAATCTTCAAAGGCAAACAAGAAACGAGCATTATTAATTGTCATTATACTACTGATGTTGAAGAAAAACGATAAGAGGCAACCCTAACTGAAACTAAAACTAAACAAAACTACATTTATGCATTGATAAATAAATACAGCTCATTGACACGTGCAAAGCACGTCATTGCATGGCTTATGCGGTTCATTACAAAGGCTCGCCGATCGCCCGGCGCGGCGAAACCTGAGAAAGCTCATTCCAAGAATGTGTTGCCTGCCTACTTGACAACAAAGGAATTAATTGCGTCAAATGAATTGATTGTAAAAATTATGCAAAGAAATGACTTTGAAATAGATTATGACTAAAAATCAGCCGCTAACTAAAAAGAGCTCAATCTACAAATTAAATCCTTATCTTGAAGATGGAATCATGCGTGTTGGGGGTCGGCTTAATAAGACAAAGTTACCCTTGGGCATGAAAAATCCTATAATCCTATCACGGAATGGAAAATTAACTCAACTCGCTATTGAAGACGCGCACAGGAATACCCTACATGGTGGTCCACGGCTGACACTTGCTTAAATACGTCAGCGCTATTGGATAATTGGTGGTAATCGGTCAGTAAAAGACCAGCTACGTCGATGCGTACGCTGCAGGCGATATAAGCCTATGGACAATAACCAGATTATGGCTGACTTGCCATCACAACGAGCTACACCCTCGCGCCCGTTCACCCATACTGGGGTTGATTTTACAGGGCATGTCGATGTAAACTAAACAAAGGCCGAGGGGTAAAAACTTCAAAGGGATACATAGCCATATTTGTGTGCCTGGCTACAAAGTCAGTGCATATTGAGCTTGTATCTGATCTGAGCACCGAGATGTTCATCGCTGCATTTCAAAGAATGTGTGCCAGGAGGGGCACACCGAAACACATGTATTCAGACTGCGGTACAAATTTTATTGGAGCAAAAAGACCAACGCTGGAAAAGTCTATTAACCAAATTATACGCTGAGGACGGACGAGTATCTGCACCGAGGTCAATATTTCGACAGCGGAGCCAGTCCCAACATGCGCAGCCCAATGACGTGACATTTACATTTGACCAAATTTAATAACAATAATAATAGTTATGTTATAATTTTTATGCTATTATGTTAATTTTACCTTTTATTATCGTGTATTGAACTTTGTATTATTTACTTAAGTTACTAATTTTTGTGTTTTATATTCTTATTTTTATATCTTTTTTAGGGTTAGTAATATGTACGGTTCCACGTACATGTTTTGCTTACTATGTAGTTTACTTGTAATTGATATGTAACTGACCAGTGCAAAGCTATACGGCAACCGCAACACACGTTGCGTAATACTTACTTTACTTAACTTAAATATAACTTCACTTAAAGCTGTGTAGTGTTTGTGCTCAACATCGGTGTACGGGATCAACTAGAACCGTACATGCTTATATGTGCTCCATGAATAGTTATGCCATACTGATTTGGAGTTGTTTATATCAAATCATGAAAGTGTTCTTAGCACAACAAATGCATACGCGCAGTCGTATGGACGCAATGGTATGAATCTTATAGGACAGTTTTCAAAAACCAAAATATTTTAACTGCAACAATCTTAGACATATGTGAAGTAGGTTTTGTGAAATGCAAAAGACCTTTTTGATGTGAAACATCTAGAGGCGAGGGTGAACCTGATCGTTGGCGTGGCGTCAACGCCACGTTTGGATATTTGCATTTGTGTAAGGAAGCCATAACCTGTTTTAAAAGTTTATACAACGCCATCCA
Source organism: Lymantria dispar (assembly GCA_032191425.1). Taxonomy (NCBI): domain Eukaryota; kingdom Metazoa; phylum Arthropoda; class Insecta; order Lepidoptera; family Erebidae; genus Lymantria; species Lymantria dispar. The sequence continues at coordinate 136,314 of CM063454.1, forward strand.
ATGAGCTCAAACTAAATTATCAACCTAAATACTTATCTATAGTGGTGTATTGTATACTAATGAAAATAAATGTTTATTGAATTAAAATCGTCATTTTCTGGAAAAAAAAAACGTAATATTTTATTAACACTTTCAGCCCATAGACGTCCAGTATTGGATATACGCCCACCCACCAGAATGCCACTCGGAATTTAAAAAATAAATATATGCCATCAAAAACAAAACTTATAGTAACACCAAAGTATTTGTTATGTTGTGGATTAGTGGACTGTATGGGTGGTTGCCAGCAACATAACGACGTGGGCTGAACGGCGAAGGACCAGTGGGAGCCAATCCCACTAGTGGGACTGGTTCCCACAAAATGAGGGTTTGTTCGGGAAAAGGTGGGAAGTGGGCGGAGAGATGGGAGAACCTTACCTCGTCTTTCCCTTGCCTTGGCGAAGCTGCAGACTCGGCGTGCTGAATGTGGTGTTCACGACGAGGTAGGTTAAGGCTGTAGGTTGATTGCGGGCACTGAATTTATTATCTGTGATCACTATTACGATATATATACACTCGCGGCAGCGGTCCGCTGAGCGGCGCTGAACGAACTTTTTCACACAATAATCTTTCGCAAGTCTCAAAAGCAGAATGGGTCAAGAACAAAAAGGCGGCGCGCGCCAGCACACGACGGAACCAAAGTGATATTAGCCGCGTGTCACACGTCGTGACCTTTGGTACGAACAGTATTACATGGATGTCACAACTTTTTATGGTAGAAGAACTGATTTGCGAGTCTTGGTTTTTTTACAAGTTTTGTTTTTGATGGCATCTCATTTCTTTTTGTAGTTAGTCCTACTTATTTCCCTGCCGGTACCTTATACTTCTTGAATACAAACAACGGCTTTACTTAAAGCCCACGCTCTGAAAAATTAGACATCTCTTCTATCTTAACTCATTGTTTAGTTAGCATTTACAAGAAATCAATTTAAATAAGGCGCCATTCTAAATTTATGAAGTACCCACAAGATCGGTTCACGTCTATTAAGAATATTAATTTGAAGTACCTTCACCTCTCTCTGTAATCAATCATTGAACCAAATGCATCATTTTTATATTGTCGTAAGCGATTACTTAATTTTCAAGCCTAATAATCCCCAAAACGACCCTAACGAACCGGATTAAGTAAGGAATTACAGTGGAACACAGGAATATTACGAATTTGTATTGGAATCACAAAATAAAACATTGATCTATTCACCTGGCGCACGGTGCAAAGGTGATCTTGAATTTTAATGCAAGAATTAAGACTGGATTGAGGATTTAGCTGCAGGATAAGCAGTGTTCACGTCATAAAACGTATTTGTGATAGCCAGTACTGTAAATTAGATTACTATATACTTAGGTAAAATCGCATCTTTAACGGCAATAATTATTAAGGTTAGTACTCATCTACATTTTATTAATTGTTAACCGTAAATTGTAATATTTTATTTAGTTATTATTTTACATTATTGTATTGTTTTATACTGTAATTTTTTTTAAAAATCACCTTTTTTATTTTTAGTTATTATTAAAATTAAATTTATGATAATTCTTCATGACAGCTCTTATACGTCCCACTGTTGGGCTTGAGCCTCCTCTAAAAGGTAAGTGAAATTGACCTACCATATCACGCTGATCATACGCGTTGGTATAGGGTTTTATATCGAGATTTCCTTCTCTTTGTGGTAATTAATATATTATTCATTGAAACTCAAAAAATCTAAAAGGTATGTTACTATCGTATCGGAACGCGGAAAAAGATTCGGCAGGAAAACCCAGGGATATGATTTTTTTCGGACTATTTATATAAATTGCTTTTTTTAAAGACTTTTTTACTAATATTATAAATGCGAAAGTATGTTTGTTTGTTTGTTTATTACACTTTCATGCTTAAACCACTGAACTGATTTCAAAAATTCTTTCACCAATGAAAAGCTATAATATCAGGGACATAGGCTATATTTATCCCGGTATTTATTTATTTAATCTTCATGCACAAAAATAAAAGTACATAGGCGGTCTTATTGCCATAGGCATTTTCTTCCAGTCAACATTAGGGTGATGGTAAAATAATATAGTAGGTGCAAGTATTGAAACCTGTTTTGAGAACTATTTATGTTAATAACTAAATAACAATAAGATGAAAATAATAAACCTATTACACATAATACATACTCATAGAAAAATATATACCCAGATACACATACACGTATACATATATATACACATATATACTATCGAAAATTTATGAAGAACAATCTGTCAAAAAATCAATATACAACTTACGAACTTTAGATTTGAAAATGTCACGCGTATTGGACATCCTGATTTCAAGAGGAAGGGCGTTCCACAGTAAAATGACTGAATGAAGAAAGAAGAATAAACCAAACTGGAGCTATGAGTGGGACAAGAAAGAAGAAGATTGTTAGAGAAACGAAGGTTGCGGTCATGATTGTGACAAATATATTGAAAATGAGGCTTTAAGTATGAAGGTGCATAGGGAGAGTGGAGAATAGAATAAAGCATATATAGTGCACGCAAATTTCGTCGTTGACGTATGGGCAACCAGTTTAGTTCGGATCGAAAGGAAGAAATGTGGTCGTATTTACGAAGATTAAAGACGAATCGAATGCAATTGTTGAGAAGACGGTCAAGTTTATTGAGTAGATCTGCATTCAGGTCGAAGTAACATACATCAGCATAATCGATGATGGGAAAAGTTAAAGTTTGCACAAGCTTCACTTTAGTAATAGGTGGAAGTAAATTTCTTAATCGGTAGAGAGAACGCAATATACCGGTAACCTTTCGTTCGACCTGAGCCACTTGGACGTGCCAGTTAAGGGCCATATCTATATGCAAGCCGAGATCTTTAACGTTGGTGGCGTAGGGTATTACAGAACCATCGAAAATTACTGCGGGAAGAGAAGTTAATTTGACTCTGCTTATCATTCTTGGGCTACCAATAATTATAGCCTGACATTTAGAAGGGTTAACATTTAAACCGAAATGTTCACACCATTTCTTAAAAACTACCATATCTCAATTCAAATCATCAATTGCTAGGACTATCTTCTCTAACGTATATTGTGAATATAATTATAAATCGACGGCATACAAATGATACGAACTACGTAGCTCTTTAGTCAAGAGATTAATAAATAATGAAAATAAGAGAGGCGAGAGAATACCACCTTGAGGAACGCCAGCCTCTAGCTCACACCAACAAGATGAAGTCTCGTCAGCATAAACCATCTGCCGACGTCCCTCAAGATAAGAGGAAAACCATTTTATTACATCAGGAGAAATCAGAATAGAGGAGAGGATAGACTTGAGGATTTTATGGTTAACGGAGCTGAAGGCGTTCGAAAAATCAACCAATACCAAAATAGTTAATTTGGTATTTTCTATACCGTTTCTAACATCGTTAGTTACCTTGAGCAGAGCGGACGCGGTACTATGACCTGGTTTAAATCCCGATTGGAGCGGGCTCAAGATATCATTCTGGTGGACGAAGCATGATAGTTGTTTATGCACACAGGCTTCGAGCACTTTAGATAGAAAAGGAAGAATTGAGATAGGACGAAAGTGTTTGGGTAAAGAAGGATTAGGAATCTTAGGTAATGGGATCACGTAAGCGTTTCGCCATAAGGTAAGAAACTCACAAGACTCTAAGGAAAAGTTCAGAATGTGACAGATTACAGGCAAAATATCTTCCAGTATGGTAGTAATCATAGACGACTAATATTATGAAAGCCCTCGGCGTTAGATGAAATAGAAAGTACACTTGTTTTAGTCTCTTTAGGTGTAATGCGTGAAAATTTAAATGAGTTAGTATTCGGTCGTGGTAAGTACTTCAAAGCCTTTAAGGTTCTGTCGATAATATGACCGTCCAGAGTTTGAGTGACAGAAAAGTATCGGTTAATGTCATCTAGTAGAATGCTTTTGGGGAATTCCTGTCGAACACTTCCGATGCCCAAAGTTTTAAGAAACTTCCAGACACTGGCAGGTGACGATGAAGAAACATTATTAATAATATCGATGCCCCCAAGCAATAACCCAGTAATCGCAAAACTCAAATTTTTCAGGAGTTAATGTTTTATATTTTTTAGCTATATCTTTTCAGTGAATCATTATTTCGCCATGTTAAATGTATCAAATGAAAGTTATTTTTTTATAGAACAACCTTATAGTATCAGAATTACATTATTCAGATTCATGTAATACATAAAAATATATTTTACGTAAAATGTTTTATAACGTTTTAACAGTATTTGTATATTTCCATATTGAATTATAAAGATTAATTCAGTAATATCAACTTACGAGATTATTGCGGTTAATTTTTAAAAGTGGTAAAACAATAATGATTATTTATTTGGTATCTAACCAAGAAATTTCAATGAAGGGACTAACTGTAAAGTTATATAACTGTCTTATTGCCGTGTAATCTACGCCAGTACACACGTTTCATCGTGTATTATAATTCATATGAATATTGTTACTAACCGTTACCGAAACAAATATGCCTCATATTTCACTGCAATAAACTTGTAATCGCAGTAACCAAAATTTAACATAAATTATATTACGGTATTATTATAATACCAATTATCAGTCATGAAATTTAAAAAGTAATCCTTACTTCCTTACTTAATATTATAAATGCGAAAGTAACTCTGTCTGTCTGTCTGTTACGCTTTCACGTCTAAACCACTGAACTGATTTTGATGAAATTTGGTACAGAGATGGACTAAAGCTTGAGAAAGGACATAGGCTACTTTTTATCGCGAAAAAATAGGAATAAGGGGTTGAAATAGGGGATGACATTTTGTATGGAAATTCGTCATTTTCGATGATAGAATCATGAATCTTTGTATTAAGGCACTTGATAATATATACATAAATATTTGTTTGAGCGTTTTGGAAATTTCATTTATATGGGGATGAAATTCAACCCCTAAAAGACAAAAAAGTATAAAGCCGAAACCACTGGGCCTAGAAACGTAATTTTTTTTTACACCGTAGAATTTCTTAGGGTACACGAGCTCTAGCAAAAAAATCGCGAAAAATGGGTATAAGGGGTTGAAGTAGGGGATGACATTTAGTATGCAAATTTATCATTTTCGATGATAGAACCATGAATCTTTGTATTAAGGCACTTGATAATATATAAATAAATATTTATTCTAGCGTTTTGGAAATTTCATTTATATGGGGATGAAATTCAACCCCTAAAAGACAAAAAAGCATAAAGCCGAAACCAGTGGGCCTAGAAACGTAATTTTTTTTACACCGTAGATTTTCTTAGGGTACATGAGCTCTAGCAAAGAAATCGCGAAAAAATGGGTATAAGGGGTTGAAATAGGGGATGACATTTAGTATGCAAATTTATCATTTTCGATGATATAACCATGAATCTTTGTATTAAGACACTTGATAATATATAAATAAATATTTATTCTAGTATTTTGGAAATTTCATTTATATGGGGATGAAATTTAAACCCTAAAAGACAAAAAAGCATAAAGCCGAAACCACTGGGCCTAGAAACGTATTTTTTTTTACACCGTTGTATTTCTTGGGCTACACGAGCTCTAGCGAAGGATTTTTGGAAAATCACCCCTTAAGGGGGTGAAAATCGTATAGCCGAAACTATTGGGGCTAGGAACGTAAAACTATGTATTTCTCTGTATTGTTCGATTCTCTTTCTTTTGTTGTAAATGAGCTCTAAGAAATTAGTTTTTGAAATTCAATCTCTAAGGGGGTGAAAAATGTATATCCTAAATCATTAGGCCTAGAAACTAGGGATGTGAAAAATTATCGATTTTTATAATAATCGATTATTAATCGATTTTTTTTTTGTAATAATCGATTTTTACAATCGATTATCAAAATAATAGAAAATCGATTTTTCTTGAAAAAGAAGACCATCAGAATACTGCGTGCAGTATTTCATACTATATTAGAAGATGAAGCTCACATTTCCTAAAAAAAAGTCATCATAATCCTGTTGGGAAAAATCGATTATTTATTTTTAATTATTCAATTATTTTATAATCGATTTATTTTGAAGAACAAAAAATTGATTATTTAAAAAATCGATTATTTTCCCTCCAAGTCACATCCCTACTAGAAACGTGAAATTTTGTACAAAGTTCTCTTTCTTGGGGAAAGTGCTCACTAAAAAAGAGTTTTTGCAATTTTACCCCTAAGGAGGTGAAAAGCGTAAAACCGATATCACTGAGCCTAGGAACGATCATTTTAGTACACGATCGGCTTTCTTGGGTTACCCCATTATTTTTTCTTAATGCTCGCTTATCAAGATTACTTTGGATCGACGTAATATGTATTCGGTCCTCTGCCATCGTAGATATATTACAAAGGTTCTTTTAGCAACATTTTATGACCAGCTGCCTGCCAGACGACATAGCTGGCTAGATGGCATCACCAATTGGTCCAGATCAATGTAAATCTTTGTCTTAGTAGTATTTTGCGACACCCACAAACAATGAAAGCGTTATAATATTCCTAGCCGCTACTAGACAGTAAGTTAAAATCAAGATATTAATCTAATTTTCTATCTCTAGAAATAAACAAATTTGAAGCGTCTATTTGTTGTCAAAATAATAGGTTTTATTTATGCTCACACAATTATTTGCACGATACCTATGTCTAAAAAACCGGCCAAGTGCGAGTCGGGGTCACGCACGAAGGGTTCCGTACCATTATCTATAAAAAAGGGGAAAATTGCGTTTGTTGCATAGGAGCCCCCTTAAATATTTATTTTATTTTGTTTTTAATATTTATTCTTATAGCGGCAACAGAAATGCATAATTTGTGAAAAATTCAACTGTCTAGCTATTGCGGTCCTTGAGCTTGGTGACAGACAGACGGACAGACAGACAGCGAAGTTTTAGTAATAGGGTCCCGTTTTTACCCTTTGGGTACGAAACCCTAAAAACGGCTCACTTTTTTTGTCTGTCTATTCGATACGGGTAATCTTCAAAACGGCTGCACCAATACTGATAATACTTTACCACCAGGTCTACCAAGCCTTATATAAGGAATAACTTAGGCTATATTTTTTCCAAGGCTATATTTTATCCCGGTGTGGCTGGAGCAACTGTGAGAATTTAATCGATTTTAAAATTATTTCACTAACGGAAAGCTAATTTTAAGCGAGTAACATATTTAGGTTTTATTCCGTGTAGTGACGGAGTAAGAATACAATTCACCACCCCCTCTCTTACCCGTGGGTGTCGTAAGAGACGACTCAGGGATATATTACGCATATGACATCTATGTAAGAGACGGAAAACTCAAAACAAAACCCTATACCAACCTGCCTGACCAGCATGGTATAGTAAGGTTAATTTCCCTCCTACTATGGAGGAGGCACGAGCCCAGCAGTGGGACGTATATGAGACGAAATGATGATGAACATATTTAGGCTATTTTTTTATCCCAATATTCCTACGGGCCCGGGCACAATGCGGGTGAAATCGCGGACATTTAATGGATATAAAAATTAATTTACGAATGAAAATCTACATTATCAGCGAATGTTATTCGCTGATAATGTAGATAGAGGCTATTTTCATCCTGGTGTTTGCCCGGAACGAGAACTCTGCGAGAGAAACCGGTGGATGTTGACCAATCTTTAAAATTCTTTCAACAATAGGAAGCTACGTTATCAGCGAGTAACACAGGCAATTTTTATCTTGGATATTTGTATGTAATTTGTTACTATAATTTTTTTCCACCTATGTAAACTTATAATATCAGCGAGTAACATAGGCAATTTTTATCTCGGCATTCGCATGGGAATGGCGTCTACGTGGGTGAAACTACGGGAGTTTGATCAATATTATTCTTTTTCACCAATGGAAACCTATCGTGGATAATGTATTATCAGCGACTAAGGATGGCCATATTTATCATCGTCTTTCCACGTGAATTTAAACTACAAGGGTGGAAGTAATATTCAAATATAAAAATTTGTGAAGTTATTTGGACGTTTCTTACTCGATCACGCGTAAACTGTTGACCAGATTTGGATGAAAATTGACACACAGATAAGAGTATTTCTTAAATTAAGAAATATCATCACCATCATCATCGCAGCCCACATACTTCCCACTCTTGGACTCGGGCCTCCTCCATAATGGGAGGGAATTTGACCTACTATACCATGCTGGTCAGATATGTTGGTATAGGGTTTCATTTTTCGAGTTTTCCTTCTCTTGCATAGATGTTATGTGTATATATCCCATAGTCGTCTTATACGACATCCACGGACAAGATAGGGAGTGGTGAATTGTATTCTTACTCCGTCACCACAATAACACAATAAAAAGAAATATGCAAGCCAACTTTTACGCGGGCGAAGCCGCGGGCAAAAGCTAGTAATGTAATATTTCATTTTTGTCATATAAAAATCTAATAGAACTTCCGTGCAATAAAACTTTCATTGGTCATATTTTTGTAATTAACCATAGAAAAAATCCAAAAAAAAAATCGTATATGCCGCCTACAGATGTCAAATTTGAAATAAAAAAAATCTAGTAAAATGCTATTACTAGGTTATTGCTTGGGCCGTCGATATGACGGCGTTTGGCATTACGTATCATCTGATTGCATCGATTGCGGCTAGTTTTGAAATGGACCCAGTTGACGTCAGAGCGTACGCGTTTAAATTTCCGGTAAGCGCGATCTCGTTTAGCCATTAATGCCTTAATATCCTCGGTAATCCATGGCGCTAGTGAACGCTTAAGTTTTATTTTTTTAATTGGTGCGTGAATGTTGAACAAATTAATGATCTTCATATTAAAGATCCGGACTTTTTCATCGACTGAAGTTGCAGCTAACAAAGATCTCCAGTCGATAGTTGATGCATCCTCCCGTAATTTGTCCACATCAATCCTCGTAAACGAACGCAAGTTCAGAATTTTAGGCTTAGCTTTGGGAGGTTTTAAAATATAAGAAACAAAGATAGCATCATGACGGGCGAAACCAGGAGCGGCTCATTGGCCATGAGAAGCAATAAGAGAAAGAGAAGAAATGAGCATTAAGTCTAACCAAGTATCCACGTTAGGGTTGTGGTGAGTAGCGTGTAGAGGTAATATGTGAAGACCCGTAGACCTAATAACATGTTGGAGTTTAAGAGTGCGTGGAGAAGTAAGAGTGAGGAGATCTGTATTAAAATCGCCCATGATTATGTGATATTCAGACCCTAAAGATTCTAATGCCAACTCCAGATCACTAAAGTAGTCGACAGAAGGAGGACAATAGACCACACCGAGAATGGTTTTGACCCCTTTAACCCTAACCTCAAGGAAAAGATATTCTGCAGTATATGAGTTATGAGGAGATTGATTAACTAATTTATAAGGCAGGTCACTGCGTAGATATACAGCCACGCCGCCGCCTCATTTATCGATTCAATCATTACGGATTACAATAAAACCAGGGAGAGAAAATGAGGTAGAAAGAAGGTGAGGTTTGAACCAGGTCTCTGAAATCAGGATGGCGTGAACGTTAGTGTCGCAAAAGGCCTCTAGGAGGTCATTGTAGTGGCTGGGTATGCTTTGCGCATTTATATGACATACACTAAGGGTATTCCCACGGAAATGGGAACCACGCTTGTAAGGTCAGTCGCCTTACAAGTGAAGTGAGAGCGCTCTCACTTCACTTATATGTATACCTACATATAATCGCCGTGTGATAGCGGCTACGAATACTAACAACCCTAACACTGTAACATGACTAAGAACCCATATCATTCTGGGTCAGTTCTATCTGATGCCCTCTGACCAACAATTACATATACAAGGAGGGTTGACATCACACCGGCTGCTCATAAAACTTTTGCCAATTACTTGTACAATATGACTGCAATAGAAGAATTGAGTCAGGCACAAGTAATTGTGATAAAAGCACGATGATAATGATGATGGTACATGGTTACTAATAGTATTAACTCCACTATGAAACCATGAGCCACGATAATATATATATATACTATAATTCTCCAATATAATACAAAAGATTGTAAGTAGTTGGATCAGATCCCACAAATGGAATCCGATCAAACATAACTACAAGAGTAGCCATCACTGTTACAACCAACTTACAAGGAAGAGAGAGGAGATGCTACCCGCTCTATGTAGCTACCACAACTATAGCTTTCAGTGAGCATGGCTAAAGCTATACGCCACAGAGGCAAGCTAAAGTAAACCAACAAAAACCAAATTTGTTGAGCAAAACATTTATAATAATGTTGTACCTATGTCTTGTGTGACTGTGGCGACTATTTAGGGGTTCATTCTGTAAGTTAACGAGTCACCATCTTCCAAAGATCAATATTACGTAGTATTATTACATAGTACAATATTACACAATATTACATAGTACCTTCAAGTAGACGACAGTTATGTACACAATAATTCTTAGATAAACCAGTCCACTAAATACCCAACCTCATAAATAGTTTTTAAATAATATCTTTATCAATGATTTTACTTCTACCGTTGGCAGTCTACGAGTATTAGCATAGAATGTCATCAATATTTGTCCCTTTCTATTTATTACATTAAATTTCTCTAAAGCCCTTTGCTTATTAGGTTCTTGTCCCTATGTAAATGTTTGGTAGGCACCACCAAAGGGCCGCACATTTTCCACGTCGAAGATTTCGTCAAAATATGATATATAATAACAATGAAAACTAAAACTAACTGTATCGGTTTCAATAAAATTACGAAGTCTCTATTATCATCTAGATAATCCAAAATTTTATTTCGTTCACAGTCTGAAGAAGTCAGCGGTAGACAACAGGTCGAAAGAAGATTTCAAATATTACATATTATCAAGTGTATGAAATTGTAAATATGTGAAGGTTACGTTAATTAAACTAATTAAAGGTGCGAGTAGCGCTCGCTATCTCATGATGTCCACTGATACTACTAGTCGTGACCTTGTCATTATCAACTGATGGGTATATCGAACTGATAGCTGGAATCACTACACCTTATTGTTTATCATATTGTTTATTACATTAAAAATAGATTTTAATATAATTATAAGATTAATTGAAGAGTTATAAATATTTAAGTCTAATAAACTAATTCTACCGAACCGAGTGAAGCACATGCATGGTCGGGTGCAGCGCATGCGCCCTCCTTTCCTAAAATTTTCAAAGCATTGTAATATCCTGGCGCTCAGCCTAAATATGTGTATGAGCGCATTGCTTAGAAGCAAAACATTGCTCGATTATACATTCTACCACTGTTACTATTCAGAAGCAAGTCCGTGGTAGTCACATGACATGTTTGCCAGAGGCAAAGTCGCCGTGCTTATTGCACCCTCACTATTGTAGCTCCTAATTGTTTTGTATCACATCAATAGATATGGTTAATACGAAATATTTTGGTCCGACCGCGTTCCCTTTCAGCATTCCAATAGTTATTTTCTAAATCATTAATGAATAATTGAATAATTTTATAAATGATTATGGAATACAGTTACATAAGTCGTTGTATGTCCTTACTTCCAACAAAAGGCTTTCACTGTTAGAGGTGGCGATGTTACTGTAGAACCCTCTACATATTGATAACGTCGTATGATAAGGAGCGATCTGTAGCATGTCTACAGTGTACTCACATGCTCGGGTACTTAGTATTGCTTTATTAAATTCATACTCAAATTACTTGCAGTCAATTTTAATTTAATATCTTAAAATCTGTGTAATTTTTTACTATTCGTTTAAAACGCAAGGACTTTAATTTGAATATGCTTGGCGGCATTAGATCATCCACGTAGTGCCTGTTGCTATGGATGTTTTTTAAATTGGTTCAATGGCTTACGCATGAAAACCCAACAAACAAATTTTCTTTGTTCTTTTCTATATTATCTATATCTTTAATATTGGTGAGGATTAGTTTGTAACTATACATTACTAAATATAAATTATTATCTCTGTTATACACAAGATTTATAATCAGGTTTTTACGCAATTACGTTAATACAAAATTATGATAGATAATAATTACTATCAATTATTCCTATTTTGAATTTAAAATAGATATAGAAAAACTGAGTGAGGCGGAGTATTCAACAGCGAATGATGTGTCCTGCCCATTGGCACTGCACGTAAACTGAGTGAGGCGGAGTATTCAACAGCGAATGATGTGTCCTGCCCATTGGCACTGCACGTAAACTGAGTGAGGCGGAGTATTCAACAGCGAATGATGTGTCCTGCCCATTGGCACTGCACGTAAACTGAGTGAGGCGGAGTATTCAACAGCGAATGATGAGTCCTGCCCATTGGCACTGCACGTAAACTGAGTGAGGCGGAGTATTCAACAGCGAATGATGTGTCCTGCCCATTGGCACTGCACGTAAACTGAGTGAGGCGGAGTATTCAACAGCGAATGATGTGTCCTGCCCATTGGCACTGCACGTAAACTGAGTGAGGCGGAGTATTCAACAGCGAATGATGAGTCCTGCCCATTGGCACTGCACGTAAACTGAGTGAGGCGGAGTATTCAACAGCGAATGATGTGTCCTACCCATTGGCACTGCACGTAAACTGAGTGAGGCGGAGTATTCAACAGCGAATGATGTGTCCTGCCCATTGGCACTGCACGTAAACTGAGTGAGGCGGAGTATTCAACAGCGAATGATGTGTCCTGCCCATTGGCACTGCACGTAAACTGAGTGAGGCGGAGTATTCAACAGCGAATGATGTGTCCTGCCCATTGGCACTGCACGTAAACTGAGTGAGGCGGAGTATTCAACAGCGAATGATGTGTCCTGCCCATTGGCACTGCACGTAAACTGAGTGAGGCGGAGTATTCAACAGCGAATGATGTGTCCTGCCCATTGGCACTGCACGTAAACTGAGTGAGGCGGAGTATTCAACAGCGAATGATGTGTCCTGCCCATTGGCACTGCACGTAAACTGAGTGAGGCGGAGTATTCAACAGCGAATGATGTGTCCTGCCCATTGGCACTGCACGTAAACTGAGTGAGGCGGAGTATTCAACAGCGAATGATGTGTCCTGCCCATTGGCACTGCACGTAAACTGAGTGAGGCGGAGTATTCAACAGCGAATGATGTGTCCTGCCCATTGGCACTGCACGTAAACTGAGTGAGGCGGAGTATTCAACAGCGAATGATGTGTCCTGCCCATTGGCACTGCACGTAAACTGAAGAGCACTTTATTCTTATTGTAAACGTAAAACAATCTCATTTTACTCATAGTAAAATAAAATATCCAATAAGATCATTGGTATGGTAAATCGTAAAAAAAAATGACCTCGAATGTTGAAATAACCCTATGCCAACTCGTCTATAGGAGCTGAGATAATAATGATGATGATATATTATGTGAGAACTGATTTAGGTCAAGATATAAGTCTACTTCACTATAATTATAAATAAAATTCAAAATGTTGAATAACTCCCGGCAACAAATTAAAATAATAAAAAAAGCATTACGTTCTCTTCAACAGGAATTATCAATTAATTGTCATTTAACGATTATACTGGCGCGTGTGAAACACTTAATCGAGTAATCATACGACATTACTTTGTATTTTTTTTTATCACCTTTACATCTTTTGTTAAGCAGACACCTGGACAGAGGCGCTGACTATGTGCATGTTAATTTAATTATATTACTACACTAAGATCAATGCTGTAATGTATACCTGGTTTCTGTCCCTAACAAATAAATAAATTACATCATTTTGGAAAAAAGTTGATGACTATTACACTGGACCGATATTAACTAAACATAACTAAGAGTCACATGGAAACTTGCTTGACCGACGACTTGGACGTCGAGAGGAGAGGGTACCTAGCAAGGTATTCCGTCGGGTCGACCATGGATAACAAGGAACTCGGCACCGGTGGTCGACCCGACGACGAAGGCGACGAGCTTCGGGTGCGTTATGAGCCCGCGCCGTCCATTCGTCAACCAGGACAAAGTAGACGGCTTGTGTGCTGACCACAACACACCCCAAAAAATGGAAATTGACTTTCTAAAGAAAAAAACCGCATCGAAATCGGTCCGTCCATTTGAGAGCTATGATGTCACAGACAGACGCACACATACAGACAGATATCGACCTCAAACTTATAACATCCCTCTTTTTGCGTCAGGGGTTCAAAACTCCAATCTGCTGGGACTAAATATTTAACAAATCTATTTAAAAAACCTAAAACAATATTTTATTTAAATTATTCGATTTGATTAAAGCAAGCTCTGACTACCCCTCACCAGCTAGTTAAAGCAAGTCAGATTTGAGGCTTCTGCGGCCATTCTTCGGTTTCCACTCCAGGTGGTATATGAAAGCGGAAACGAGACTCTGACCATCTTTTTCAGATATTTAGACCTGAAAGGCTGCTACTAATATTCAGCTTTCGCTATAAGCTGCTGTGCGGTTTATTTACTTGCCTATAATGTTTTGGTCAATTAACGTTCCTTCGAGTTTTGAATTAGTCTCTTGAGGAGATAACGATAGGCTCACAAGTTTTATTATTATTATTTTAATTACACAAATGTGTGGTCTTTTTGAAGCATACGCTTTAGAAACGATCACATTAGACAAGGAAGTCATGTGCAAGCACTGATGCAGCATATAAAAGTAGCACACCGCAAAGACAATAAACTGCCCCGTCCAGTAGCTGTTGATCAGTGCAGTAAGAAACTTCTGAAATGGATACCATAAATCGTCAGACGTACGCTTAACGTTTTCTGATCATATCTAAACAGGTATAATAAATCAAGTTCAAACGTTTATAGTTTTGATAGTTGATGAAGGTTTGACAGTCATGGTCGCACTACGAGCATATCTAGGCGCAGTACCGTATATTCAGGGTCACCTCGACCTTACAGAACTACTATAAAGTCGCGATAAGATACAGAGACAATAGGTCCCTTATGCATATAAGAAGCTCTTCAATAGCGCGAGGGTACAAACAGACAACTACTCTACAACCATGAAGAGCTTAGTAATGTTACTGGCGGCGGTGGGCCTGGCGCTGGCGAACGAACCAGTACTGCTGTACTATCACGAGAACGCGGGTATCGCTGAGGCAGCCCGCATCAAGCAGGCTGAAAGCGCACTCGATTTCGATGCCAGTAGGATCATCGGTGGCTCCCCGGCGACGCTCGGAGCTTATCCTTTTCTGGTAAAAGTCGTATGATATAGAAAACTGGTAGTTCTTAAAATCATTAAAAAAATTAAGATTTATATTGTTTATGGATCATCTGGTCTCCTGGTAGGTTGGCATTTTAATAACGCTGACGTCGGGCGGTACTTCAGTGTGCGGTTCGTCTATGTTGAGCAACACTCGCGCCCTGACCGCGGGTCACTGCTGGTGGGACGGGCGCAACCAGGCGCGTCAGTTCACGCTGGTGTTCGGCTCCACGCGCCTGTTCTCAGGCGGCACGCGCGTCTCCACCAGCCGCGTGGAGGTGCACTCCGGCTACAGACCCGCCACACTGTCCAATGACGTGGCGGTCATCTCGTTCAATCACGTCGCCTATTCGAGTAAGTATCCAAGTATTTCTAAGTACATATCTAGATCTGACTATACTTTTAGGTTCAAATGTTCTGTTACAATCAACATATTTTGTAAGATGATTCAAATATTTGCCCACTCAAAGTATAACAGAATAAGTCATTTAATTTAGGTCGTTACTAGTAGTCGAACTTAGTTCTATTATTTGAGCAGACCAGAGTACGCATGTGATCACACATTCCCACCATTGTAACTCCGATAAATAAGGATCCAAAAATCTCTCCATAAATGACTAGGTTTTTTTTTTGAAAGTCCCGAGAAATAAATTTTATTATCTTGGAATCCGCAACGAATCAAATTATAAAAGATTCACTCCTTCTGAGTTAGAAAAAATCCACTTACCCTTCAATGGTTAGAGCAGGGTATTGTGTAAATTTGCTGGAGTAAAGTCATTTTACAAGTTTATTGTTCAGAGTTAGTCAGTATTGTATTAACAGTCTTTAGCTCCAAACTGGTGCACCAGGCGCCGCGGCCAATATTTTGACATACCTTAATTCTGTTTTGAACCATTTCTTAGAGTATAGTAAAGCAGTATGCCGTCATAGTTGGTACAGTCATTCAATGACCGAATATAAATGAGAATGTAATTTTTTTTTTTGTAACGTTTTTTTTTACGCCTAAACGAATAAATCAATATTTTTTTTTTTTTTTTTACAATTGGAAAGCTACATAATCAGCAAGTAATGTAAGCTAAATTTTATCCCCACGAAAATTGCGTGAATTAGCTAATAAACAATAAACATATACGAGTTATTATCGTGTTCATATTTGTTTGTTTGTTTGGTATCGCTGGTAGTAGCTGTCCGTTAATATATTAAGCGATGTTTGGTTGTCTGTTGAGTTCTGATAACGTGTTACAGATGCGATACAGCGCGTGTCACTGCCGAGTGGCTCCATGCTGAGTGACACTCTGGTGGGCGCGTGGGTGCAGGCCGCCGGCTACGGGAAGACCAGCGATAGTGAGTGCGACACAGCATGAGCATATCCATCTCAGCCCATATACGTCCCACTGTTGGGCTCGGGCCTCCTCCATAATGGAAGGGTAATTGACCTACTATACCACGCTGGTCAGACGTGTTGGTATAGGGTTTTATTTCGAGATTTCCTTCTCTCGCATAGATGTTATATGCGTTTTATATCCCTTAGTCGTCTCGTACGATCACCCACGGATAAGATAGGGGGTGGTGAATTGTATTCTTACTCCGTCGCCACACGGAGATGAGCACATTGTCAATATAATAAAGGTGGTGTTGGGGTATCATAAGCATACAACGTAGGCCCACAGAAGGGCCGCAGCGGGCCTGAGGCCTCCTCCGCAGTGGCAGGGCAATTGGCTTACTATACCTAATACCGCGCTAGTCAGACGGTTTGGTATAGGATTATATATATTAGGAGTTTTCTTTCTCTTTCATACGTGTTATTTGCTTTATAATGCACCAGTCGTCACTTGCGACATCCACGTACAAGATGGAGGGCGATGAATTGTATTCTTACTATGTCACACACGGAACTATGTCGTGTGAATGTCACCGAATTTATCCTAAATGGTTGAACCTCGACTTTTATAATTTCTTTTGTTGTATGCTGTTAGATTTAGTTTAATTTAACAATCGAAAGCAACAGATGGCGTTGATATTAATTTAAAGGAGTTCCACGTTTATACTTTTTTAATGTGAATAAAACATTGTTACTGTTAGCTCAACTATTCTCAATACGTACTAATATTATAAATGTGAAAGTAAGTTTCTTTGTTTGTTTGTTACGTTTTCACACTTAAACCACCGAACCGATTTCAAAAATTCTTTCTCTAATGGAAAGCTATAATATCAGGGAGTAACATAGGCTATAATTTATCCTGGTATTCCCATGGGAAAAGGAACTACGCAGGTAAGGCGACTGAAACCGAAGCGAAGCGAGGGCGGGTTGCTGGTAATATATAAAAGCAGAAGCTAACTGATTGACGTATCAACGTGCAGCCGAAACTACTGGCGCTAGGACCCTGAAAGTTTCTGTGCTGGTTCTCTTTACACTGTAGGCAAGCACTAAGAAAGGACTTTTTGGAAATTCATCCCCTAAGCTAGTGAAAAGGGGTGCAAAACTTTGTATGAGACAAGCGGCAAAGCATTCGGCTTATTTAATATAGCGCAAGTCATTGGATCACCTCCTCGATGCAAATTATGGCCAAACCTTTTCAAATAATGTATTACTAAGGTCATTAGGCGTAGAAGGTCACGATTTTCATACAGAACCCGGGTCCAATCGCGCTAAAGGTGGGTGATGTGCCAGTCAGGACTCTCTGTAATAGATCATCCACATCACCCAGCAACACAATAAGCCTTTAGAGTCTGGAACATCATGCACAGCTATCTGTGTTAACCTCTAACATACATGATTTTTACGCGAACGAAATCGCGAGCAAAACCTCGTATAAAAATAAGTACGTTATTTAAATGTTATTTTGTTATAATTATATTTGATTGGTATAATTAACTGTCTCCAGGCGCGGGCATCTCGTCGAGTCAGGTGCAGAGTCACGTGACGCTGCAGGTGTTGCCCAACGCGGCGTGCCAGCAGTACTTCGGCAACATGGTGGTCGGCTCCACTCTGTGCACGGACGGCGCCAGGGGACAGAGCACCTGCAGCGGTGACTCCGGCGGACCACTCGTCATCAACAGGGGCGGACAGCGCGTGTTGGTAAGTAGATTCCACTTCTAACTTATTCAGTGGTGACGGAGTATGAATACAATTCACCACTCCCTTGCCCGTGGATGTCGTATAAGACGATTCTCCTTCGTTACACAGAAGCTATGAAAAAAGAAATTTACAATTAACTACCTAATATAGTTAATCGACTTTAAAAAAGGAGAAAGTTCTCAATTCCACTGAATGTATTTTTTATTTGTTACGTCAAAACTTTCGACTGAGTGAACCGATTATGATGATATTTATTATTTGAAAGTTGCTTTTCTTGAGGTCCCATTTTGATAATATATTTTTATGCATGTGTGTGTATGTGTGTGTTGTACGCGAAGTTGTTACTCCTTGTGCTTGACTCGCTTGTGCTCGCCACCTTGTAGGGGTGGGAGAGGAAATTCCAGGGCTTGTGCCCTCTGACTGCGGCTTCAGGCTCCGTGACTTGAGAATCACGCGTCCTGGAGTTTAAGTGACCGCCGTGCCCACCATTCTTCACACCTGATAGCCATCGGGTGTGAAGAATGGTTGATAGCCATCAACCCGAGCCAGATGAGACCCCCAGTGACCTTGGGGGATGTCCAGCTCCGAGCGACCAGCGACATCCGTGTGACTGGATGTGAGTAGGACGAACGGGCTAAGAAGTAAGAATGGGTAATTAATTCGTTGTGTCCTCACGCCGAGACCGGTACCACCAAGGACGATGGGTGTATTATTATAATACACATAGATGCAAAGGAAGCGGCGGCCACCGCGGGGGTCACTCTGATTCATCCATACAGGTGTGAGCCATATGGGAGTGGTCTCGTTGGGATGACGAGGCCTGAGGACTAGGTGGGAATGAGAGTTGGAAGGTTACGAGTTGACATTGGTACTCGAGAGTACCAGGTTGGATGAAACAGTTATTGAATCCCAGTGAAATTCCGGGAAAGGGTATCTCATTAGGGTGGAGATCCGAGGGACGTGCATGTAAAGGAGCGATGCCTCTGATGTGATCCCACTCAGAGGCATCGGCACGTTTCTTGTTCTTCTTTTTTGTCTTGGCAATCAGCTACAAATACGAGCCATTTTTGCCAGTGTCGAGTTATAATTATCTTTTCAAGTTCTCAGTTTCTTCATGTCAGTAATGGTCTGTCAGTAATTCAAAGTGTCGCCCTCAACAGTGTAATGGCCACTGTTAAGGGTAACTTCTGAGAATTTTGGTGGAAATACAAAGGTATGTATAGCAGTTTTATATCACATTCACTACACCTCAGCAGTTCTGTCGCTATATATTACATAAAATGCCATCAAGATTATTTAACATAACGCGTTAAAACACTAAGATATTGAATATAATACAAGAACACCACATGACACTTCAGATTCCCGCCAAAAACTGATCGGCACGTTTAAACACCTTGGATGCTAAGAGACGTGAGAAGTCTAGAAGACTCTCCGTCCGTAGGTCTTTATGAATGGTGGTATTTCTTACTACGTAAGGTGCAGCCAGTAAAGTGCGTGAAATTTTGTTGCGCCTGAAGGCGGACCAGGTTAGGCGGACTTACCAGGCCATGCTATCTGCGTGTGCGTATATATAGTTGTATATACATGTGTGTTTGTGTGTGTGTAGGTGGGTGTGACGTCATTCGGCTCTTCTCGCGGCTGCCAGGTGGGCTGGCCGGCCGGCTTCGCGCGTGTCACCTCATTCGCCTCGTGGATACAGGCGCGTCTGTGAACACACCGTCTCCGGCCTTGCCATTGGAATTGTAAAGAGCCGTATTATAACAAATGTTTTTGTACTTGGAAAATAATAATAAATTGTATTTTAAACTTTAGTATGTTGTACTCTTATCATAATCTTCATCTTCATCAATTCTTAATCCGTGTGGTGACGGAGTAAGAATACACATCACCACTCCCTATCTCGCCCGTGGGTGTCGTAAAAGACGACTAAGAGATATAATATGCACATAACATCTGTGCAAGAAAAGAAAAACTCGAAATGAAACCCTATACCAACATATCCGTGTGGGCGGACCCAGTGCTACGTACCGACAGCTGTACGTGGGGGTGATCCGGTCGATGGCCCTGTATGGCGCACCGGTGTGGGCGGGGTCCCTGACCGTCCGTCTTAGGGCCCTCCTGTGGCGACCACAGAGGGTCATGGCGATCAGGGCCATACGGGGTTACCGCACGGTGGCGACGGAGGCAGCGTGCCTCCTGGCCGGAACTCCCCCGTGGGACCTGGAGGCGGAGATGCTCGCCGACATTTATCGGCGGGTGGCGGAGACGCGCGCCCGCGGCGGCATGGTCTCCATCAAAGAGATCACCGCCTGGCGGGTCGACGCACGCCGAGAAGTCATTGCCCGTTGGGCAGTCCGGCTGGAGAGTCCTCGGTTCGGTGTCAGGACCGTCGAGGCCCTCCGGCCGGTGCTGATGGAGTGGTTGGAGCGGACGCACGGGGTGCTTTCCTTCCGACTGGTGCAGGTGCTGACGGGGCACGGTTGCTTCGGGAAGTACCTGCACAAGATTGTCAGGAGGGAGAGCACACCGTCCTGCCACCACTGCAGTTGCGACGAGGACACGGCGCAGCACGCGCTTGAGGAGTGTGCTGCATGGGAGGGGGATCGCCGTGAACTCGTCGCAATTATCGGTGTCGACCTGGCGCTGCCGACCATCGCCAGAGAGATGCTCGTCAGTGTCAGGAACTGGGACGCGGTCGCCGCCTTCTGTGAGGCCGTAATCTCACGGAAGGAGGCGGCGGATCGTGTGCGAGTAGAGCTCCTATTCGGCGACACGTTCCGCCGCCGGCGACTCGGGCGGCGCAGGCGCGAGTATCTGCGCCTAATGCCGCCCTAGCCGAGGCCGCGGGTGATCGGACCGGGGAATTGTCCGTCACCCGCAGAGAGGCTGACCGCGCGACGGCGACCGACGTTCCAGGACGTCGAGAGGTGAGGTTACTCGAAAGGGTATTCCGTCAGGCTGACCACTGACGACAAGTCACATCTGCTCCGGTGGTCGGCCCAACAACGAGGTGACGTGGGTACGGGTGGATTATGGGCCCGCGCGCCGTCCTTTCATCGCCCCGGACGAACTGGACCGCGCGTGCGCTTACCATAGCCCACCCATAAAAAAAAAAATAAAAAAAAAAAAATACCAACATATCCGACTAGAACGGTATAGTAGGTTAAATTCCCTCACATTGTGGAGGAGGCCCGAGCTCAACAGTGGGACGTTCGTGGGACGTTTGCAGACGATATTGTCGTTATGGTAGAATCCATAAAGGACCTTGGCACCATGCTCAACAATCTCAGTAGGGTATCCCAACTAGTAGGCTTACCAATGAATGTGGACAAGACGAAAGTCATGTCAAATGCCCACGTCATTGAATTTGTCGGTTCCAGTAATAGATGCCTCAAAGTCAATCATTACGTTTACTTTGGACAAACAGTCCAGCTAGGTAGGTTTAATTTTTAGAAAGAGGTCAGCCGACGAATCGACGACAACTCGGTTGGGCAGCGTTCGGGAAACTTAAGAGAATCTTCTCATCCGATTTACCACAGTGTCTGAAAGCACGATCTACGACCAATGTGTTTTACTAGTTATGACTTGCGGCACGGAACCATATTTCCTAAATGTAGGCCTCAAAGACGCTCAAAGTCACTCAGCGTGCTATGAAACGGATTTTTTTTTATGGGTGGGCTATGGTAAGCGCACGCGCGGTCCGTTCGGTCCGGGGCGATGAAAGGACGGCGCGCGGACCCATAATCCACCCGTACCCACGTCACCTCGTTGTTGGGCCGACCACCGGAGCAGAGGTGACTTGTCGTCAGCGGTCGGCCCAACGAAATACCCTTTCGGGTACCCTCACCTCTCGACGTCCTGGGACGTCGGTCGCCGTCGCGCGGTCAGCCTCTCTGCGCGTGATGAACAATTCCCCGGTCCGATCACCCGCGGCCCCGGCTAAGGCGACATTAGGCGCAGATACTCGCGCCTGCGCCGCCCGAGTCGCCGGCGGTGGAACGTGTCGCCGAATAGCTCTACTCGAACACGATCCGCCGCCTCCTTCCGTGAGATTACGGCCTCCCAGAAGGCGGCGACCGCGTCCCAGTTCCTGACGTTGTCGAGGATCTCCCTGGCGATGATCGGTAGCATCAGGTCGGCAGCGATAATCGCGACGAGTTCACGGCGCTCCTCCGCCCACGCGGCACACACCTCGGAAGGAAAGCACCCCGTGCGTCCGCTCCAACCACTCCATCAACACCGGCCGGAAGGCCTCGACGGTCCTGACACCGTACCGAGGACTGTCTGGCCGGACTGTCCAATGAGCAATGACTTCTCAGCTGGCGTCGACCCGCCAGGCGGTAATTTCCTGCAGCGAGACCATACCGCCGCGGGCGCGCGTCTCCAACACCCGCCGGTAAATTCCGGTCAGCATCTCCGCCTCCAGGGCTGGAGAGGCTGGGCTGGAGAGTCTCGGTGAGGGGGGGGGGGGCCCCGCCCGCGGAGCTTGCTCAGCGTCGCGAGATAGGGGCGACCCCAGAGGTCACGCTCGAGACTGTCCAGCATTTCCCGCCGACTGACGTCCTTGGCGGTACAGACGGCCAGCCTAAAGGCAGACCATGCACTGCGGTAAGCCTCGTACAGCTGGCCCTCCCGCTCAGCGTCGCGGTGACGCGCTCGCCTGCGGGTGTAGGACCTCCGGGCACGTATGCACGCGGCCCGCAGATCCGCCAATTCTCGGGACCACCAGGGAACCGCACTCTTCGGGGGCAGACGCTGCACACGGGGCATGGCCGCATCGCAGATCTGCGTTAATGCACAGCGGATGCGGCCTGCCTCGGCATCCACCCCATCCGCCTGGAGCGGTGAGGACAGCCACGACTGAACGACGGCTGCCTCCGCCAACAGGTCCCGATCCAATCGAGTCACAGCCCACCGCGGAAACGCGGGAGCTCCGTCCGCCGTGTGACCTCTATCCGGATTTATCTGTGGTCGGATAGGGTCTCGACCTCCTCCTGGACGCACCAGCTCCTCACACGTGCTGCGACATTAGGGCTAGCGAACGACAAGTCCACTATCGACCCGCCCTGCTGCCGCACGCACGTTTGCACCGAGCCCCTGTTCAGCAAACAGAGGCCCAGTGCCGTCGCCCACTCTTCGACCGCTCGCCCGCGGTAGTTCGTCCTGGGGGACCCCCACGCCGTGGACTTGGGGTTGCAGTCCCCCAGAACGAAGACTTGGCGCGGTGCCAGTCGCCGTATCGAGGCCCCCAGGATGGTGAGGAAGGCCCCGAAATCTGTCGCGCTCCTGTTAGGAGAGAAAGCAACACTTACCATCAGGTGTATTGTTTGCTCGTTTTCCACTGCTTGCAATAAAAAAAAAAACTATACCAACCTATCTGACCAGCATGGTATAGTAAGATCAATTGGCCACCTATTGTAGAGGAGACTCGAGCCCAACACTGAGACGTATATGTATGAGCTGAAGTAATAACAAATCCTGACATAACCAAAATAAAAGACGTTTTTTTAAATAAATTTTATTTACTTTATTTAATTTCAATGGCCGAAAGTTATTATAATCCTTTGTTCAACCTCATCACGGCATTACATTTATTTTGTAATACAAATTAATACATAGTCTTTGATTTTTGAACTCTTTGAACACTGAAGTTAAAAAAAATAGATAAATATTCTAAACTGAAAAGATATTCCTTTTTTTTTTTTGTGGGTGTGTCGCGGTCGGCGCGCCTCCGCACCACTCCGTCCGGGGCGACAGAGGGGCGTAAGCACGCAACTCCCGCGACCCACCCAAAAACCACGTCGCCTTCGTCGTTGGGCCGACCACTGGAGCAGCGTTAACTTGTCGTCAGTGGTCGGCCCGACGGAATACCCCTAATTGGGGTACCCTCCCATCGACCGACGTCCCCCCCCTCGGGGAGGACGTCGGTCTTTCCTCACGCGGTCGGCCTCTCAGCGGGTGACGGACTAATCCCCGGTCACGTCACCCGCGGCCTCGGCTAGGGCGGCATGAGGCGCAGAAAAGATATACATAGAGGATATTGCAAGAACGTCCAAAAAGAGATATTGCTCAATATAAATTATTAAGAGATGTTTCTCAGTATAAGTTTGAGTTTTTTATACAATATTAAGTTAAATACTCTAAAACAACAGTGAAAACATTAATACTTTTATAAAAACAAAGAACGCAGAGAAAGAGTGAGAGTAAAGAGAGAGAAGAGAAATTGTAAGACATTGTAATACTAAATGAAGAATAAAATAAAGGAAGATAATAAATAATGTGGAATTGAAAAAGTTAAATTTAAAAGTTAATATTGTTTTACAAATATCACCTAAATAATGTATTATTCTTGTTCATTTAAAAGATACACTTTACAATATTGTTTACAAGTATTGTGCAATTTAAAATTTCTAATAGGTGGTGGAAGATAGATAATAATTTTTGTAACGGCATAGTTAAAACTAGCCCTTAAGATTGCAGCGTTATCTATACCAATAAATAAAATTGGAGTGTCTGTTTGTAATGTCAAAATAATAGGCTTTTTTCATGCTCACACGGTTATTTGCACGACACCTATGCCTAAAATAGCAATTAAAAAATTTTTGTCTGTCTGTCTGTCTGTCTGTCTGTTTGTTCCGGGTAATCTTCAAAACGGCTGGACCGATTTCAAAAATTCTTTCACCAATGGAAAGCTATAATATCAGGGCGTAAACTAGGCTATATTTTATCCCGGTATTCCCATGGGAACGGGAACTACGCGGATAAAACGACTATAGGGTAAAACGACTATAACCTATAACCGAAGCGATGCGAGGGCGGGTTGCTAGTGTTTTCCTATAATTAATACGTGCTAGATAATCTTATAGGCATTGATAATAGCCCTGTGTCAATAACAATTACTTTCATAAACATGTCAGTTTCTGACTATTCATGAATATGAAAAACTATTGTGGCATTGTAAAATTACCTACGAAAACATCATTATCATTTAGAGCAGGCCCGCCGCTAGCTGTTTCTTCGCCCGCGTGCAATACCGAAGTCTGCGAAAATGCTACTGGAACCACCAATGCTCGTCGAGCACCAGACCCAGGTATTTCATGTGGGCCCGGATGCTGATGTCGACCGAATTGATCTGACTGA
Organism: Lymantria dispar; assembly: GCA_032191425.1. Taxonomy (NCBI): domain Eukaryota; kingdom Metazoa; phylum Arthropoda; class Insecta; order Lepidoptera; family Erebidae; genus Lymantria; species Lymantria dispar. Next base: position 161,764 of record CM063454.1, read on the forward strand.
GACCGGTGATCGAGACGCCCACGAGAGGCCCGTGGTACAAGAGGGCCTCCGTCTTGTCCAGGATCGCCCTCGACCCCAGCACCTCGATCCGCCTGACAATCTTCTCGGTGCCGAGAGTTGCCAGGCTTGCCACCTCCTCCAGCGTCCCGCGCCGGGCTATGGCGAGCGTGTCATCTGCGTAACAAATTATGACCAGCCCGGGTAGCAGGCTCCCTCTCAACGCCCAGTCGTAGTCGATGTTTCACAGGGTGAGTCCGAGGACCGACCTCTTTGGGACACCGAATAATGTTTCCATAACGTCCCCCACTCGGTTGATGTAGAGGCCGTTGCGCCCTTCCAAATAGTCCGCCACCATCCGCCTAAGGTAAACGGGCACCTCGTGATACCGGAGTGCCTCCCTGATACAGCTGAATGGCAGACTATTGAATGCGTTGGCGATGACTAGGGACACCGCCAACAGTATTCCGCCGTCACCACAGCCCTCAGGCCGCGATCGTCGAACGCCCCTTCCTAAAACCAAACTGGGCGTTCGGCAGATCGGGCCCGATCCCGATGAGGTGCCGCTCTATGCTATGCTAGCCAAGATCCTTTCCAGCAGCTTACCTGCATCGTCGAATAGCACGTTGGGCATGTAGGCCGCGGTTAACGCCGGAGGCCGTCCCACCTTCGGGAGGAGCACAAGCCTCCCTTCCTTCCAGCACCCAGGGAACTGCTCGGACGGTAAACAAGCGTCGAACAGTCCCCTGAGTCGTGCTCCCAGGTGCTCGAGGACCAGGGCCAGCACACGGTTGGGTACACCGATGAGCCCATGGCGACGGTGGCAGTGTGCCTCTTGGCCGGCAATCCCACGTGGGACCTGGAGGTCCGCCGAGACATCATTGCCCATTGGGCAGTCCAGCTCCAGCCGACCTCTCTCCAGAGAGGCCTTAGTACGATGTCAGGACCGTCGAGGACTTCCGGCTGGTGCTGACCATAGCCCACCCATAAAAAAAACACCGACGGGCCTGGTGGCGGTAGCTTTTATGCGCATACGCGCCACGCCACTCCCATCTCCGCCTCCGTGACAGGTGAAACGCTTTCGTTGGCCTCCCGGGAGCAATGCTAATTGATGGCAGTGTTAAGGCCAATCGGTCGTTTTTGTTTTTCTATGCGATGAAATTTATTATACTTATGGTAGGGTGAATATTATGACATAAATTACGTGATGAGTCGCTCGATTTGCGCCCCCCTGGACGTGCCACCCGCGTGCAGTGCACGCCTTGCACGCCCGCTTACGGCGGGCCTGATTTAGAGCATATCCTAAACTTGAAAATGGAGTATTAATTGAGACTGGGAATATTAAATATTAAGTGGATAATATCAACGTATGTGTTACCTAACAGAAGTGCGAGTGTGTTGATGTGTCCGCGTTTGTAGTTGATATCATTACATTTTGTGTTACACTTGAACACAACAAACGATACGTACGTTTATCGGATTAACATAATATAATTAGACGTATTATCAATCATTGTTATCGCCACAATCCAGATCCGACGGCTTCATTATCATTAAATAATACGTGTATCTGTTAATACAGGGTAATCCACACCTGTTATGGTTTTCCCCAAAGAATGCGGCGGCGGACTTGCTTCAAAGTGTCACGGTTCGACAGTTAATGTGCGTGCCACAACACACCCATACTTGAAATTGCGCTCGTACTAGGAGTATTGCGACCAACTGCCACTCATATAGCAGGAACTAGCAGTATGCTGATAAATTCAAGAGCAAAAACAAAGAAAAAGAAAAAATAAAAACATTCTGCTCTCGTTAAAGGCTAAGGAAAATTGTTATTGGCTAAATCCGTGCTACTTTTTTGTAAAAAAATATAAGTGGTATTTTGTCATCATCTGGTAAATTTCTATGCACGAGATTAGAGGGTGCAAGAGGCGTCGGTACATCCATCCGTTCGTCTTCGCACAGAATTGACGAGTAGGAGCCAACACTTATACATCCTCTTAGAGTGTGTGGGTGCTGGTGTGCTGGCAATGAGCCCCGCCTCGTGCGCGCTGTTTCTGCAATGTTCTCCGATCAGACGTCATTGCATACAAGTGTTTTACTATGCACTATACATCGCGCGGAGCGGACGGCGTGTGATTATCTGAGTCTCTGCAGATAAAATAGATAATTTGTAGCTTTAATATTGCACAATACTATACTGACAGTGGCACATGGTGGCATCTGTTTGTATGATAAACACATTTAGAAATACGAGAGTGTTGTGTGATTGCTGATTATCATTAACGAATGATAATTTCAAATATCTCAGTCATATTCTAAGTCTGCTTCAAGCAGTTTTATCAAATTGTCATGAAAGTCCGTAGAAAAATTTGGATCAAATATAGTGAGTTGTCAAACAAGATGATATAAATATAAATAAAGATATGAGTTTAAGTTATGTGTATAATAATACAAAACTATATAGACGGAGATGGCGCTAAGAAACAATACAAATCAAATTCAATGAAAACGAATGCATGGACAAAATCTAATAACTTGATGATACACCAAGGCGTGTCAAGTTCAAGCTAACAAATGAACGGGACCGTGTGTAAACTATTTACCTTATGTGTTAAGATGTCCCTAGATAAACTTGTATCTCAATGTTCACAAATATGTCTGAAACTGTTATTACGGCTATTATCGACTATTGTCGGTTCGACGAGCGATGTGGCCTGCCCGTTGCCATTTCAACATGCTAATTCTGCGGCCTATGTCAGTTACACCCTCTTCTACGGATTTACGTATGCCGGATTTTATCACGTAGAGAAATACCGAACATAGCCCTCTCCATAGCACGTTGAGCAATTTTGAGCTTTTTTATAAGATCTACATTTAGGAAGCACGTTTCAGTGCGGTATGTCATCGCTGGTAACACACACACACTGGTAGAAAACTTACTAGTGTATATTTGAAAATTATTTAAATTACCACATTTACACCTAAGGATATTTTATTTTATTAAACATACGATTTACCAATAAAATTAGACAGATATAATGTTAAGTTTCTAAAGATCGTAATTTATTTATTCATAGATATACATAGATAAGTAAATAATTCGACTACTAGAATTTAAAAGTCATACAGATTTTGAAATGGCTAACATTTTTGTATCGCACAAACAAGATTTTGTTCTAATATACTTAAGAATGTTTTAAGCTCTTTTTATAAATAGATTTCAGGATTGTCTACAAAACTTGGCTCCCATATATATTTCAAGTCTTCTGTCGATAAAGTCGACATTTCGACCATAGTGATTACAATATTGAACGTGGCTCTTTTTTTCACATTTATGTTTTTGGTAGAATTTAAATTACATAATCAGTAAAATTAAAAATTTTGAATAACCTCCGAAACAAACAAAAAAAAAATGCATTACGTTCTTTTCAATAGGGATTATTAATTAATTGTCCTTTAACGATTGTACTGGCTACTGGGGCACGCGTGAAGCACTTAATTGAGTAATCATACGTCATTACATCATTTTGGAAAAGAGCTGATACTCTTACATTGGACCGATATTAACCAAACATAGCAAAGAGCCACCGCATCGAAACTGCCTTTAGAATAAAAAAAACCGCATGGTAATCGATCCATCCGTTTAAGAGCTAGGATGCCACAGACAGGGTTTCGTTTCGAGGTTTCGTTCCTCTTGAATCGATATTATATGAATATTAGTTACCATTAGTCGTCTTTTACGACACCCACGGGTAAGAAAGGGGGTGGTGAACTGTATTCTTACTCCGTCACCCACGGAAAGTCGTATTTATTGGGTACTAGCTATGATACCCAGCTTCGCTCGGGCGTTGATATCAGATTACGTGGTAGTTGGAATAAAAAAACAAACTACCTATGACGTAAAAAGTAAAAAAAAATATTGAAAACATTTTCTCATTATTTGCACTACTTATTTATAAACATTTTTCATTTTATTGTCCGGGGTTTACTTTTGAGCAAGCTACATGTAGCTGACCGTGACAGAAGCAGGATTCTTTGAGGTTGATGCCACAATATTTTAAAATTTGCCCTTGCGCTTTGTTAATTGTAAAACTAAAGGCTAATTTAATTGGAAACTGCAATTTTTTAAATTGAAATGGCAATTCAGAAGAGATCAGTGGTATTCTAGGTATAAATACTGTGTGTCCTTTGTTCTTTCCAGAAATAAGTTCAGCTTCAATGATATTATTCGGTAGCTGTTTTACGATCATCCTCGTTCCATTACATAGTTTTGGGGAGTTGAGATTTCTGAGTAGTATGATTGGACATCCAATTTTCAGACGAAAGCAGTGTAATGGTATTCCTGGTACTTGTAAAGAGTTTAGAAATTCAGTAGGGGAGTTGACACTTTCTTCAATGGATACCATCGTGTCGATCGATTTATATACTTTCTCTTCACCAGGTATTTTCTTTAGAATATTAAAATTGATATCCTCAACAATATTATTTTAAGTGGCCAAAATTGCTCTTTGAAATAACCACTGTACGTTGGTTAGTTCGTTCTAAATAATATTTGGATAAATTTTGTCGATTATTTCGTTTTCAGTAGTGGCTATGTTACAGAAATCACTATTGAGTTCAATGAGGCCGGTCGTTTGGTCAGTAGGATATGTACCTTCGCCTATTTGTAAAAGTATTTTAGTAAAATGTGCTGTTCATTCATCTTTTGAGGGTCGATGGGATGGGGATGGTCGATGGGAGGGTACCCCAAGTAGGGGGTATTCCGTCGGGCCGACCTATGATGTCAAGTAACCCTGCTCCGGTGGTCGGCCCAATGACGAAGGCGACGTGGTTTTCGGGTGGGTTGCGGGTGTTGCGTGCTTACGCCCCTCTGTCGCCCCGGACGGAGTGGTGCGAGGAGCGCGCCGACCGCAGCTCACCCAAAAAAAAAAAGGTCACTATTATCGTCATCACTGGAGCGTTCCTGCTAGAACATTTATCATTTTTTGCCAAATAGGGACAGTCGTTAGATCAATCAATCAACTACGACTATTTTATAAATAAATATGTCTAGTTTATTGACAATAATGTGTAAATAATATTCATCTACCCTGAGACGAAAAGTAGTTTTTTAATGTTTACTTAATTCAATTTATGTATTTTATTATAATGTAAAAGACGTATTTATAATATAACGACAATTAAAACAGCCGTTTTAATTGTCCGCGGGTGACGTGACTGGGGATTAGTCTGTCACCCGCCGAGAGGCCGACCACGTGAGGAAAGACCGACGTCCTCCCCGATGGGGGGACGTCGGTCGATGGGAGGGTACCCCAATAGGGGGTATTCCGTTGGGCCGACCACTGATGTCAAGTAACCCTGCTCCGGTGGGCGGCCCAACGACGAAGGCGACGTGGTTTTCGGGTGGGTTGCGGAAGTTGCGTGCTTAAGCCCCTCTGTCGCCCCGGACGGAGTGGTGCGGAGGCGCGCCGACCGCAAAAAACACGTTTTAATGGTAAAAAATATGTTGAAAGTTTTATATAGGTACTGTATTGGGTTTATTTCTTTTATGAATAATTTAATAAAGATCGATTATCGATTTACGTATATCGACTGTCAATGTCTTTTTTATTTTCAGTCCAGTATGACCTTGTACGTCTGTAAGCGCAATTTATGTATAAAATGTTTACTAGGTATTTCAGTACTTACGTGGTACATTTTAGGCATGAATATTAATATTTTTATATTTATAATATACTAGCAACCCGCCCTCGCTTCGCTTCGGTTTCAGTCGCCTTACTCGCGTAGTTCCCGTTCCCGTTGGTATACTGGGATAAAATATAGCCTATGTTACTCAGGGATACTGATACATTCTAATGGTGAAAGAATAATCGAAATCCGTCCAGGAATTTTTGTGTTTATTCGTAAGGGACGTATCCTCTATATAATATTAGTGTAGATTACACCCTTAGAGAGTGAAAATTAAAAAATGCTGAAACACGTGTATATTTATTTTTACTAAAGAGTATTTTTGAAGAATTTGAAGAAAATCGATGTGGATTTTATTTTCTCTTTATACAAATTTGTTACTGCGGTTTACCCCCTAGTGGTTGAATTTCAAAAAACCCTTTCTTAGTGGGTTTCTGCGTCACGCAAAGAAACTAATGTCAAAATTTCATGTTTCTAGCTTCAGTAGTTTCGGCTCTGTGATAAGTCAGTAAACTGACATCTTCCTACCTATTTTACACCCTTAGAGGATGAAAATGGACAAACGCTGAAACACGTGTTTATTTATTTTTATTAAAGAGTATTTGTGCTTAATTTCAAGACAGTAGCTAAAGATTTTTTTTTCTTTCCATACAGACTTTACGTTGCGTTTCACCCTCTTAGGGGTGGAATTTCAAAAAATCTTTTCTTAGTGGGTGCCTACGTCACGAAATGAAGCTACGGTCCAAATTTCATTTTTCTAGCTTCAGTAGCTTCGGCTCACCCTGTTCCTTTATTTGTACATTATCGTTAACGCCCCCGCAACACCCCTTGCAGGTGGAATTTCGTAAAATCCGTTCTTAGGTGACCTCTAATCGACGAAAGGAATATTTCTGCCAAAGTTCAAGTCTGTACGCCTTATGGTTCCAGAGATATGGTGATGAGTCAATATATCGCTCGCAAAACCCGCCGCCTATATATATATATATATATATATATATATATATATATATATATATATATATATATATATATATATATATATATATATATATATATATATATATATATATATATGCAATAAAACTGACACGAAAAGAATGAAAATATATTGAATACAAAATGAAATTGTAAACATGGCGCTCGTTCAAACTTACTTTCTTGGTTTCGTTGACATCTGTCACAGAGATCAAGCTATATTTTATGGACTATAGTGCCAGTGCGATGTGTTTTTAGCACGTATTTCCGCCAGTATTAGATTTATTAGAAAAGTTTTACCGGTGCCTCCTGGTGCGTCCAAGTAAATAATTCCACCAGTGTTGTTATTTATCCAGTTCATTATAACGTTGTAAACTTTTTTTAATTGTCATTGAGGAGTAGTTTTGTTGTAAGTAATGTATTCAAGTAGTTCATAGACGTTGTAGCTTTTTTCCTTTGTAATTTCGTAGTTTAGGACACTGAAAGCATTTCTTTGTGGTGCTAGCATTTCAAGTTCTACTAAGGCCTGGTTATTTATTGCTAAACATTTATCTTCTAAGCGAATGAGTGTTTCATTGCAGATGTCGTCATTGAATTTTATAGTCAGTTCTGGATTAATTTGTCGGATTTGGTACAATATATCATCACTCATACTCCTTTTGAAAGAGTCCCATAGCTGTTTTGGGTTTGATGGGTTACATGTTATTAGAATTATGGCGAATAACTCTCGAATTAGTTCAGCTGAAGCTGAGAGTGTGGCTTCTTGTAGTCTTAATTCCCAGTGGTTATCGTTTTCCAATAATCCTAAGCGTTGACATGCTTCTCTGTACGTCTGGCATGGAATGGTCCTGAGATCTGTGAAACTTGTTGGTCCCCGTATTTCGTGTAACACCATCCAGAGATAGAAACATTCGGCATTGTTTGGATGTACAGTGTATACTAGGGTGTCTCAGAAAAATTAAAGTTTTATTTTTACAATGCATACCTCTAATTTTGTTTGAATGATGTCAAAATACTTATAAATAAAATTTCATGTAAATTGAATCACGGCAACCCGTGCCGACTTGTATCGAAACTTGTCAGAACTTGCATAGTACGGTGCGCACGCACTAAGTGTTATGTGCTTGTTAGATCGTGTTTGTTTATATTAGTGAATGCATTGCTTTCATTGTGTCAACATGTCTGTGGAGTTACGCAGTTCTAATAAGGAAATATTTTTGGTCGGGGATATAAAACATCAAATTACAGGTTCTAAACTGCCCTCTAATGGACAAGTGCTGGCGGTTTTATTTCATAATATTCGCAAAGTCAATTTAAGTGTCAATGAAAGTGCAAATCTTACTATTCGTGAGTGCATTATTTATTGGGAAAAGGCACGTATATCGACTAAATCTTTACCTAACTGTGTTAAGAAACTTGTAGTCTTATACCAAGATTGGAGAAAATTGCAAAAAGATGCAAACAAAACTCAAGCTGTGTTTGAGCAGCGTCGACAAGAGTTTGTTACAAATATAAAAAAATTGTTTGATATTGCACATGCTGATGCGCTTCAATTAATAAAGATAGATGAGGATAAGATTTTCTTACAAAAGCAGAGAGAGCCAGGACGACCCGGTCACTTAGTTAGAGTGGACAAAAAATTGCCAGAAAAGGAGGAAAAGGCGATTCTTAGAAATATCCAGGAGCAAAAGCGGCTGGCCACTTATTTGGCATCCATTACACCCTCTACGTCTTCTCATGAGCCATTACAAGAAACTTCATCTTCTGATTCTGAAGTAACGGACTTACAAGAAGATTTGTCCATTTCAATTGAGAGGAAACAGCCCGATACTATTAAAACTTCTATGAAGAAAAATTTCGTTACTCCGGAACTGGTGGCGGCATTAGACAGGTGTCAGTTAAGTGAGAGAGATTCTGTCTTTATTATTGAAGCAACTATTGAAGCACTTGGCCACAATACTGACGAATTTCCTATAAGCAAGTCCTCCATCCAAAGAATTCGTACAGAAAAACGAAAACAGCGCGCAGAAGCTATAAAACTTAATTTTAAAACGATGTACCAGATACTGTAACTGTCCACTGGGATGGAAAACTGTTACCGGCTTTAGATGTACGCAAATGTAAAGAGGAAAGTCTACCAATCGTTATTTCATATGATAGTAAAGAACAACTTATTGCTGTGCCAAAATTAGAAAACTTACCGGGAAGCGAACAGGCACAAGCAGTTTGAAATGCTATTGTTCACTGGAATCTTGAAGATAGAGTACAGATCCTCTGTTGTGATACTACTGCTTCTAACACTGGCCGAATTAATGGTGCATGTGTGCTTCTCAAACAGAAATTGAACAGAGAAATGTTGATTTTTACTTGCCGCCATCACATCTACGAACTGGAACTAAAAGCTGTGTTCGAGGCCAAAATCAGCCAAGTCATTACAAGTCCCAATATACCTTTATTTAAAAATGGTCGATCAAATTGGAAAAATATAAATGTAGAGAAGATACAAAGCCACAAAGAAATACTATTACGCCTGAACGATTCCAAAATTGATGAACTTTTGGAGTATTACAGAACAGAATTGACCAAAGAAATTGTAAAAGATGACTATCGAGAGTTAATAGAGCTCTGCATAATATTTCTTGGCGGCGATACAGTTAATAAATTTAAAATTCGATCTCCAGGCGCCATGCATCAAGCAAGATAGATGGCGAGAGCTATTTATTCATTAAAAATATCGTTATTTAGCTCTCAATTCAAAATGTCAAATAAGGACAAAACAGCTCTATTAGGCGTCTGCCTGTTTATCGCGACATGCTATGTCAAGCCTTGGCTGCAATGCACTTTAGCGGTAAAAGCGCCCTACCAGGACCTGTGCTTTTTGAAGGCTGTGAAGGCTTACGAAATGGTCGACAAAACTATATCAAAAGCGGCTATAAAGAAGTTTTGCCAGCATTTGTGGTATTTGGCAGACAAAGTGTCTATCTTGTCTCTATTTGACGATGATATTAACCAAGAAAGTAAGTTGAAAATAGTTGCTAATTTGGCCAAAGAAAATCCATCGATCCACAATAAACGCTACTTTCCATCGAGAGAAGAACTTAGCGGGCCTCTTTGACTTTGTCTCCATAAACAGCAGATCTATTTTCAGGCGACTCAAAATCGATGACAGTTTTCTCATGGAGTGTCCTACTTCGTGGCCTGTTAATGCTTCATTTCAACACGCTAAAATGAAAGTGCAGTTACTGAAAGCAGTTAATGATACGGCTGAAAGAGCTGTTAAGTTGATGCAAGACTTTCATGGCTTAATCCCAGTGGACGAAGAACAAAAACAATATTTATTACGTTGCGTACAAGAACACAGAAAGGTATATCCTGACTGTAACAAACAAACATTAAAAAGAAAATTTAATGAATAATGTCCTTTAAATAATGAATATGCGTAATAAATCCTTACTAATATTATAAATGCGAAAGTAACTCTGTCTGTCTGTCTGTCTGTCTGCTACGCTTTCACGTCTAAACCACTGGACCGATTTTGATAAAATTTGGTACAGAGATGGACTAAAGCTTGAGAAAGGACATAGGCTATTTTTTATCGCGAAAAATGGGTATAAGGGGTTGAAATAGGGGATGACATTTTGTATGGAAATTCGTCATTTTCGATGATAGAACCACGAATCTTTGTATTAAGACACCTAATAATAAATAAATAAATATTTGTTCAAGCGTTTTGGAAATTTCATTTACATGGGGATGAAATTCAACCCCTAAAATAACAAAAAGCATACAGCCGAAACCACTGGGCCTAGAAACGTATTTTTTTTTACACCATCGTATTTCTTGTGGTGCACGAGCACTAGCAAAGGATTTTTGGAAATTCACCCCCTTAAGGGGGTGAAAAACATATAGTCTTTCACGTCTAAACCGATTATGATGAAATTTGGTACAGAGATGGACTAAAGCTTGAGAAAGGATATAGGCTACTTTTTATTGCGAAAAAGTGGGTATAAGGGGTTGAAATAGGGGATGATATTTTGTATGACAATTCGTCATTTTTGATGATAGAACCGTGAATCTTTGTATTAAGGCACCTGATAATAAATAAATAAATATTCGTTCTAGCGTTTTGGTAGTTTCACTTACATAGGGATGAAATTCAACCCCTAAAATACCAAAAAGTATACAGTCGAAACCACTGGGCCTAGAAACGTATTTTTTTTACACCATCGTATTTCTTGGGGTGCACGAGCACTAGCAAAGGATTTCTGGAAATTCATCCCCTTAAGGGGGTGAACAACATATAGTCTTTCGCGTCTAAACCGATTTTGATGAAATTTGGTACTGAGATGGACTAAAGCTTGAAAAAGGATATAGGCTACTTTTTATTGCGAAAAAATGGGTATAAGGGGTTGAAATAGGGGATGACATTTTGTATGGAAATTCGTCATTTTCTATGATCGAACCACGAATCTTTGTATTGAGGCACCTAATAAGAAATAAATAAATATTCGCTCAAGCGTTTTGGAAATTCCATTTACATGGGGAGGAAATTCAACCCCTAAAATATCAAAAAGCATACAGCCGAAACCACTGGGCCTAGAAACGTATTTTTTTTACACCATCGTATTTCTTGGGGTGCCCGGACGGAGTGGTGCGAGGAGCGCGCCAACTGCAGCCCAACCTAAAAAAAGGGGGTTGAAAAGCATATAGCCTTTCACGTCGAAACCACTTAACCGATTTTGAAGAAATTTGGTACAGAGATAAACTAAAGCTTGAGAAAGGATATAAGGCTACTTTTTATCGCGAAAAAATAGATATAAGGGGTTGAAATAGGGGAAAGTATTTTCTTTTTACGTCGTCTTATTTCTTGGGGTACACGAGCACTAGCAAAGGATTTTTGGAAAATCACCCCCTTAAGTGGGTGAAAAGCGTATAGACGAAACTCTTGGAGCTAGGAACGTAAAACTTTCTATGCAATTCTCTTTCTTTTGTTGTAAGTGAGCTCTAAGAAATTATTTTATTAAAATCAACTCCTAAAGGGGTGCAAAATATATAGCCGAAATCATTAGGCCTAGAAACATGGAATTTTGTATAAAGTTTCCTTTCTTGGGAAAGAGAGATTTTTGCAATTTTAGCCCTAAGGGGGTGAAAAGTGTTTAACCGAAATCACTGAGCCTAGGAAGGATCATTTTAATACACGGTCGGCTTTCTTGGATTACCCCCAGATTTTCTTAGTGCTCACTTACCAAGCACTATGAAAAAATTTTTGGCAAGGATAAGCGAGCTATAACAAAGAATTTTTGGAAATTCAACCCCTAAGAGGGTGAAAGTGTATAGCCAAAGATACCGAGCCTAAGAATGTGAAATTTTGTATACCGATCGGTTATTTGGGGTAAGCACTCACTAAGAAACAATTTTGGGCTGCCCCAAAAGGATAAAACACATATAGTCGAAGACACCCAGCCAATGATATATCATCATTATCTTTCTCTTATCCTAATTACTTTGGATCGACGCGATATGTAGGTGAGTACCTACATATCTCTTCTGCCATCGTAGATATATTGCAAAGGTTCTAGCAACATTTTATGACCTGGCGCACGACATTGTTGGCCAGACGGCATCACCGGTCCAGGTCGATGTAAATCTTTGTCTTAGTAGTATTTTGCGACACCCACGAACAATGAAAGCGTGGTAATATTTCTAGCAGCTACCAGACAGTAAGTTACAATCAAGATATTATTCCAATTTTCTATCTCTACAAATAAATAAATTTGAAGCATTTGTTTGTCTATCAAAATAATAGGTTTTATTTATGCTCACACAATACGGTCCAAATTTTTTTGTCTGTCTGTCTATTCGTTACAGGTAATCTTCAAAATGGCTGGACCGATATTGATTATATTTTACCATCAGGTCTACCAGTCGTACATAAGGTACTTAGACTATATTTTATCCCACGTTATATTTTATCCCGGTGTGGCTGAATTAAGTCGATTTTAAAATTATTTCACTAATGGAAAGCTATTTTTATACAAGTAACATATTTAAGCTATTTTTATCCCGATATTTCTACGGGATCGGGTATAATGTCGGTGAAATCACGGGAATTCAATGGTTTTAAAAATTAATTCACTAATGAAAAGCTATATTATCAGTGAAAGGCTATTTTCATCCCGGTATTTGCCCAGGAACGAGAACTATACCGGGGGATGTCGAGCAATTTTTAAAATTCTTTCACCAATGGAAAGCTACCTATGTTGTCAGCGAGTAACATAGGCAATTTATATCTCTGATATTTCTGGGATTTATATTATTTTTTTTTTGGTATGTGTGTAAATTTATAATATCAGCGAGTAACATAGGCATTTTTTATCTCGGTATTGGCATGGGAATTTCTACGTGAATGAAACTGCGGATGTTTGATTAATATAATTTTTTTTTCACCAATGGATAAGTACGTTATCAGAGACTAAAGAAAGGCATATTTATCATCGTATTTGCACGGCATTCTGAACTACAAGGCTGGAAGTAATATTCAAATGTGAAAGTTTGTGAAGATATTTGGATGTTTGTTACTCAATCACGCTTAAAATGTTGAGCAGATTTGGATGAAAATTGACACGTAGATAGAGTATTTCTTAAATTAAGAAATATAATACTCTTTATGCCGATAATATTCTTTGCGATAATAGTTCAATATGCAAGTAAATTTTTACGCGGGCGAAGCCGCAGGCAAAAGCTAGTAATAAATATAATACATTGTAACGTTGGACTTTCGGTCTCGTCACAGTATGCACTATGCTTTAGGCTGTATGCGTGCGTGTTCCCTGTGCCTATGGCAACAAACGATAAAAAAAAATGGCTGACGTTTGAGACTTGTCAAATATGACTCACTTTTCGATCCAGCAAAATGTCGGAAACATAATTTTTTAAAATCTGCATTATCACAGTGCAATCCGCGTTCCTTATACGAAAGATTGTTACTTATTTATGGAAGGGCTTATACACCTTATGGGTGAAGCCATATTTTTTAAGAAACCGGTAAGATTTTCGGTTAAATGTGATAATGTCGTGGCTTCCTTAATGCCCAATACTAAAATTTAGGTTTTCTTTTACAGTTATATCGCAGAAAGCGGTTTCTTTTCTTGCTTTCTTTCTTACGTCCTTTTTCGTTCGTATTTTGGATATTTCGTCTTCGTGTATTATTCCATGGATTGGTGGCTTATAAATTCTTCCTTCGCCGTTATATCGACCGACATTCATGGAACTGCATATTTGCGATGCCGAATATTGAAGCGTGGTATGCTTGCTAAAGTGGTTTACGTGGACACCGTAATTGACGCCGCACGGTATTGGAGTTTAAATTAGTTTTACTGCATAAAAAGTATTTAATTAAATTTTGGTTATTTTCTCCCATATTGCAGACATGACCCACATTAGAGTTATCTAAACTTTTATAAATAAGTATGTATTAGATTGCTATATAGAATTTCAAGTTTATCATAATTGCTCTCACAAGGAAAATAAAGTTATGGAAGGCTCATGTTGCATTTTCTTTAACTGTTCCCTTTGGACCCTTCCAAGAAGTTAAAGTTCAATGATTCTTATCCGGCACATTAGAGCTTTATCTGATGCCCGAGAAACTTACCTTTAGTCTACTTTATTTGATGAAGCGCTGACCTCTTGGTATGTATAATAAATTTACTAAATTCTTAAACAACTCGCACTAACTCATTTTAATTTTTTTTAATATTACATTTGGCTTCCCGAAGCAGGGACCAATAGAAGGAATAAATAAATACAATATCCTTCTTTTATCAAATATATCATCACTTCATAATTTTTATTATATTACAACATAATCAAAGTACCATTGTTTTATTTACAAAATAAATAAGTATAAAGTTAAAATATTCCCCTATAGTTTCCAAACAAACTTTTATATTCATAGTTTGACATCAAGTCGGCACGGGTTATCGCTATCTGATTTCAATAATATTTATTATTTCAGTTATTAAGGTCAAATGGAACAAAATAAGAGGGTATGCGTGTCTCAATCTGTAAAAAAATATTTTGCCCTTATAGTCAGGGACACCCTAGTGTATACTCGACCTATTGCGTTAGTTTTCATGATTTCTGGATGACCCTCCTCTAGCATTCCTTGTTTACGTCGTTGAAAATTTTTCCTTGTTTTGTCCCACGTATAATAAATAGGGACGTCGACATACAGTAATGTCTTTGCGAATGGATCCGTTTCGCACAGTTGGAAAAAAGCTGTTAATGTTGTGTTCTGAGGTGGTTCGCTTGCAATTTTTCTAGCCAAGTCTTTTGTGAAGTAAACTCTCTGTCCATTCTCCAAATGTACTGCTAGATGTTGCACAGCTGGTTCGCGTTCGTGTATGGGTAAACTAAAAATCCTCCATGCTGCTTCGTTACTGTTGACGTATCTTTCCATTTGGTACATGAGGATCTCATAATTTCTGTTATTTTGTTCGCTATTTTAAACTATTTGAAATACTGCACTACCTTTGTTTACGTACTTACATATATATTTAATAGATTTTACTGAATTGCAGTATTTAACGTTTATGTGTGATTGGAACATTTTGGAAAGTAGTGGGTTATATGGTACTACCCATTGGTTATCTATTTCCAGTTCGTCTCTGCCTTGTATTCGTATTTTTGCTTTGAAGCCACCGTTTTCCGGTGATCGTCTTCTATATTTGGGATAGCCGTCATCTTCAGTTTTTGTATCGTTAAAGTATGGTTTTGGATATTTTTTTGTACATTTTCCATCACTCATGCATAGCGCATTGAAGTTTAATGGTCCACATGGTCCGTGAATCATATTTTTCACTACTGTGTTGTTCCGGATCTTTTTGTGGATTGGGAAATTCAGCTTGGATAATTTTGTCGATATCCATGGGATAAATTTTATCGTGTAGCCATATGAGATTGTGTGAGTGAGGTAATCCTCGTTTTTGCCACTCGAGTATATACATCCAGCATCTAACGGTTCTAAAGATGTGGTATTTTGTGATGACTTCAATAAATCTTATTTGTTTTTGTCGAAAAACTCGGGCTATTAAGTCGTGTCGACCCATAGAGTTTTGTACGTATTTTAGTTGTTCTTTGATGTCTGGCCATGATGAGTTCCATGTAAATGTTATGAAGAGATCAGGTCGTCCATATTTTCTTACGTAGGTCATGGCATCTTGAGTATATTTGTGCATATGTCTTGGACTTCCTATGTATGATGAGGGTAAGATTACCATTGTTCCAATATCGTCAATATTGCCGTCATTTATAATCGCGTCTCGAAGGTGGATGTATTCTTCTGTGCGTAGTTTCTTCTGATTCAGTCTTATGTAAAGCATCCGTTCTGCTTCTATTTTTGCGTACATATCTACCAGAAATTGTTGGAATAAACGGCGAGTGTTGAGTATGTGATTGTATATTTCACTGTCTATGATCATTAAGCGGTAAGCATAAAACTCCTTGGAAGTGACTTTTTTGTTTGTTTCTATGCCTGTTTTAGGATGAATTTGTTTTATATTGAAATGATATCCGTCCTCTCCGTGCAGAAATATTAACGGATATTGAAGAGCACCATATGAATGGTGTGTTTCTGCAATGCGTTGTAGTCCTTTTCTTTTTCATTGTACAATTATGTCACGGCTTGTATTTTCTTTGTCCACAATTACGATGGCGACTTCATCTATCTGAGGTGTATTAAATCTACGTTCGTGTTCTCCACGCGATCTTTTATCGGCTCGAACTACAATTTTATAGTTATCAGAAATCATGCGGTCTAATGTTGTTTTAAAGCAGGAGTTGTATGATTTTATATTTTGAAGAAAGTGATTTGATTCTAGTGTTTCTCCGGTCATGTAATGTAGAAATTCCTTCGGAGGTGCTTCCAGTGGTGGTAATCGAATTTTTCCATTCATGCAACAGAGACCTGGTGTTTCTTTACTGATTTTTTTCGCGTGGCAAAATTGGCAAATGTTATTAATTTTTCCGATTACAACATATTTATGATTGTAATATTTTTTCATCGGTTCGTAGTGGAATGCTTCCTTTGTTAGATTATCTTTTAAAATTCTCGATTCTTCAATACTTTTATTTTGTTTTCTTTCTTCGCTTTTTCTGCTTCTCAGGGTGCTCATTCTGGTTCGTTGATTTTGTAAACGTGCTTCGTGCTCTTCTTCCGTTTCATTTCTTCGATATTCTTTTTGTTTCCGCCGTTTCGCTGCAGAACTGGCAAGATCTCCTCCTCTTTTAAGTCTAGGCATTGTATTCTGTAAAATATAAATTAAATAAACATTTTATAGACAAATATATTGTTACGTAAACATGGGGTACGTTGAGACAAAGAATAAAAATTATTTAACCTTCAAGCGGTCGCGCGATATTTTGTTTACGGCCAAAAGAAGAAAAGAAGACATCGATTCAACGTCGCGCGACTGCTTGAAGGTTAAGGAAATTACAATTAAAAGAAAAGAAAAAGAACCATTAGAATTAATTAAACACACTATTAAAAATACTCACATTTGATATTTCACAATAAAGGCTCAAAGACAACTTTTTTCTTCTTCCCTTCAAAATCGAGAATTAATTAAACACACTATTAAAAATACTCACACGTGATACTTCAAAATAAAGGCTCACAGAAAACTTCTTTCTTCTTTCTTCTTTTCGTTGCGAAATCGCTTGTTTCGCTGTTCTATAACTTTTTTTTTCTTTTTTGTGTGTGTACAGCTGTTGGCCGCAGATGGCCTTGACAGCTTGACGCGGACTATGGGTGAGCGCTGAGGGCTCTCAACCCGGAGAAGAGTATGCTAAGCGACATCGCCCAAGAGCTCTCCCTGTAGGGAACGGACCTCGGCTTGGGGCGTCGCTGAAGGAAAAGTGGGCGTGCCCACGTTTTGATTAATGATTTTTGCGCACACGGTTTCGCACCTCGACAGCGAGGGCGGAACCGCGGATATTTATGTGTTAAGGTCTCGCGAGTTATGTAGGCTCTACGTTGAGCGAGTGTGATGTTATCGTCCTCTTTGTCGAGGACGTGACGAGGATATCGGATGGATGACTCTGGCGGGCGACACCGGGCTCTTATATGTTCAGAGAGCTAGGCTCTAGGATATTCGAGAAAGTTTGAGAATATTTTCTTTCTCACACCTTCTAGAATGTTCACAACATTATCGTCCGATGTAACAATAGGTTCTGCAGCTGTAGCATACGTAGTAAAGGCGCGAAATTTAAAAACTGAAATTTTAAAATGTTTTCAGAACTAATTTGAATAACTAAAATTATGACGCTTTAACCCCAAAATATAAGTTAGCTACTCCTGTATAAACACACAAAATTTAATAACTTTATTATAGTAACAAATGTAATTTAAGACTTTATTGAAATTGGAATTTTAAATTTCGCGCCATTACTACCTTACTACACATGCTGCAATTGCTCGCAACGCCTTTCGAAATCGTTGTTCTGAATGAAGTTCAAATACTCTCCAACAGATGGCGCCACTACACTTAATTTCCAATTTGAAGGGTTGGAAAAGCCCTTATATCTTTAAAAACACGCCCCTTAGGTTAAAACGGGCAATTTCTTGTTCGAGGGGGGATAAAGGCCTATCACACTATATAAGTCCCTTTGTCGTGCCGGGACTCCTTTTTAAGTTTTATCGGTACGCACATTTTATCAACTTAGTTTTATTATATATACCATCAAAAACAAAACTTGTAAAAAAATGCCAAGCCTCGCAACTGAGTTCTTCTACCATAAAAAGTTGCGAGATCTATGTTATTCCAAGTCGGTTAACTCATTCAGTCCCTGCTTAAGGGACCTTTCTTCTCAAGTTGTTACGTAAATAGCTAACCTAACAACTTCTTATAGTGACTATATCAATATTAAAGATCTTTTATGTTTTAAATAAACAGAATGACTTGGCAATCGCATGAAAACACAATGTACCTCACAAGTAATACATACCTAATATATAATAATAATAATGTACCTACTAAACATAGTGCGATTGCCAAGTCAATCTGTTTATTTCGAGCCTAATGATGGCGTTCTTTCTTTCAGATAAATTTCAGACAATTTAGTTTGCTTAATACTTTGGGAGATTTTGGTACAATTTTATAAGATATGTCCCACTCTTGCTTTTTCATTAAGTTGATTGACCATTTTACAAGTTATCTTTGTACATAATTATATCTAGGTATCTGTCTACACCTATTATGCCAATCATCATTCAGCCTATCGCCGTCCACTGTAGAACATAGACCCCCCTCATGCTTCACCATAAAGTGCGGTATTGTTGCACCTGCATCTAACGACGCTCAAGGGTAACAGAGTTGCCATGACTTGAGCTCATTTTTCTTCGCCATATGAGGAATAATGACGTAGTCGCCACGTTTGGTAGGCGGGTTGGTTTCGCAGTGAGATATCATACATTTGCCCGGCGAGAGCTGCTACCCACTCTCCTTTCTGTTGAATCTTTTTTTTAAATGACAACGCCTTGCACTAAGGGAATAATAATCCTTATATTGTCAGGCACTTTACAAACATATAATTCAACATCGCTTCAACATCGCATCATCATCGCAGCCCTTATATATCCCACTGTTGGGCTCGGGCCTCCCCCACAATATGGGAGGGAATTTAACCCACTATACCATGCTAGTCAGATATGTTGTTATTTTTTTTTTTTTTTTTTTAATGGGTGGGCTATGGTAAGCACACGGGCGGTCCAATCCGTCCGGGGCGATGAAAGGACGGCGCGCAGGCCCATAACCCACCCGTACCCACGTCACCTCGTTGTTGGGCCGACCACCGGAGCAAATGTGACTTGTCGTCAGTGGTCGACCCGACGGAATACCCTTTCGGGTAACGTCACCTCTCGACGTCCTGGGACGTCGGTCGCCGTCGCGCGGTCAGCCTCTCTGCGGGTGACGGACAATTCAGATATGTTGATATAGGGTTTCATTTCGAGTTTGCCTTCTCTTGCACAGATGGTATGTGCACATTATATCACATAATCGTCTTATACGATATCCACGGGCAAGATAGAGAGTGGTGAATTGTATTCTTACTTCGTCACCATACGGAAAGAACATATAATTAACCGACACAAATTACATTCAGACTCAGAACAACCATTTGTGGATCCGTACAAGGTGTTGTCTTGCATGGGATTTGAACCCGCGACACTAGCACGGTACGTTGGTATCTTAACCACTGCGTCATCTGCGTAGTCTTTAGCCGGTTGTTACGATTCCCTTAGAGAAGCAATGATGGCGACAAATGTATTCTTATTTTTTACAAAGTTACATTTTATTAACTGCAAATGTAACTTTGTAATCCTATATATTTATATGAGTTTACAAAATTATTTATGCAGTTAGTGTATCTCGGAAACTGGATGAAAATTATAATGTTTCATAATTTTTCCTTCATTTATACACTAAACACTAATTGTATTCTAAATTTGAAGCTTCTATGTCTGCTAGAAGTGCCTCTTTAATATTGATGATCGGTCAGTCAGTCAGTGAGTGACAAAATTACGGAATTTTGAACAGTTATAATTCTTAAACTATTGGTTCAAATTGAATTAAATTTGAAATACATAATGTGTATATAAGGCCTGCTGGGTTACTAAAAATTCAGGTTTCTAGCTTTATTAACAACGAAGTTATAGGGGGTCGAAAATGGCCTGAATGGCTTCGAGAAAAGTATGTTACGGCAGTGTTGCGTTTTGCCCGACTTTTTTTTGCTCGACTTGGCGGGGGCACTGCGTGCCCCCAGACCCCAGATATAATGATTATTTAGAGTAGGTGTATTATTTGTTGTGTGGAGTAAGAGATCATAATATGCAAGAAATTTACTAATTAAAAGTAATATATTAAATCCAAATACTATATACTATATACTGTCTGCTGTAAATTTTCGAGGCGTTGGATGCCCTGGAGACCATCCAAGCTGTAGTACCAGGCTGGCCGTCCGTACCGCAAAGGACGTTAGTCGGCGGGAGATGCTGGACAGTCTCGAGCGTGACCCCTGGGGTCGCCCCTAACTCGCGGCGCTGAACAAGCTCCGCGGGCGGGCCCCCCCCCTCACCGAGACTCTCCAGCCCAGCCTCCTCACCAGAGTTGTCGAGGACCTCTCTCCACGGCGGGCGGAGCACACGCCTCCGGTCATGGCTTCGCCGGACAGCGACCGGGAGGCCGACGATGAAAGTGCTCCGCCCATCACGGAGCCGGAAATGGGGGTGGCGGTGGCGCGTATGCGAGTCAAATCCACCGTCCCCGGGCCCGACGGTATTCTGAACCGTGTGCTGGCCCTGGTCCTCGAGCACCTGGGACCACGCCTCAGGGGACTGTTCGACGCTTGTTTGACGTTCGGGCAGTTCCCTGGGTGCTGGAAGGAGGGGAGGCTGGTTCTCCTGCCGAAGCCGGGACGGTCTCCCGAGTCGGCCTCGGCCTACAGGCCCATCGTGCTGCTCGATGATGCGGGCAAGCTGCTGGAAAGAGTGTTGGCTGCCCGCATTGAGCGGCACCTCGTGAGGGTCGGGCCCGATCTGTCGGACGCCCAGTTTGGTTTTCGGAGAGGGCGTTCGACGATCGCAGCCCTACTGCGCCTGAAGGCCGTGGTAGCGGAGGCCGTCACCGGCAGAGGAGTCCTGTTGGCGGTGTTCCTGGACATCGCCAACGCCTTCAACAGTCTGCCATTCAGCTGTATCAGGGAGGGGCTGAGGTATCACGGGGTGCCCGTGTACCTCAGGCGGCTGGTGGCAGACTACTTGGAGGGGCGCAGCGTCCTCTACGTTGACCGAGTAGGGGACGTTGTGCGAACGCCCATTACGTGCGGTGTCCCACAGGGGTCGGTTCTGGGTCCGACCCTGTGGAACATCGGCTACGACTGGGCGTTGAGAGGAAGCCTCCCACCCGGGCTGGGCGTAATTTGCTACGCCGACGATACACTCGTCACAGCCCGGGGTGGGACGCTAGAGGAGGCGGCACGCCTGGCAACTCTCGGCACCGAGGAGATTGTCAGGCGGATCGAAGCGCTGGGGTTGAGGGTAGCCCTGGAAAAGACGGAGGTCCTTTTGTTCCATTGCCTCCGTACCGCCGGGCTTCCCGCCGGCGCTTCGATCACCGTGAAGTCGGTCACCATCAGCAGGCCCACATGAAGTACTTGGGCCTGGTGCTCGACGGGCATTTTTGATTCCGGGAGCATCTCCATCGGCTTGTTCCCCGACTTGTCGGCGCAGCGTCCGCCCTTTCGCGGCTGATGCCGAATGTGGGCGGACCCAGTGCTACGTGCCGACAGCTGTACGTGGGGGTGATCCGGTCGATGGCCCTGTATGGCGCACCGGTGTGGGCGGGGTCCCTGACCGTCCGTCTTAGGGCCCTCCTGTGGCGACCACAGAAGGTCATGGCGATCAGGGCCATACGGGGTTACCGCACGGTGGCGACGGAGGCAGCGTGCCTCCTGGCCGGAACTCCCCCGTGGGACCTGGAGGCGGAGATGCTCGCCGACATTTATCGGCGGGTGGCGGAGACGCGCGCCCGCGGCGGCATGGTCTCCATCAAAGAGATCACCGCCTGGCGGGTCGACGCCCACCAAGAAGTCATTGCCCGTTGGGCAGTCCGGCTGGAGAGTCCTCGGTACGGTGTCAGGACCGTCGAGACTCTCCGGCCGGTGCTGATGGAGTGGTTGGAGCGGACGCATGGGGTGCTTTCCTTCCGACTAGTGCAGGTGCTGACGGGGCACGGTTGCTTCGGGAAGTACCTGCACAAGATTGTCAGGAGGGAGAGCATAGCGTCCTGCCACCACTGCAGTTGCGACGAGGACACGGCGCAGCACACGCTTGAGGAGTGTGCTGCATGGGAGGGGGATCGCCGTGAACTCGTCGCAATTATAGGTGCCGACCTGGCGCTGCCGACCATCGCCAGGGAGATGCTTGTCAGCGTCAGGAACTGGGACGCGGTTGCCGCCTTCTGTGAGGCCGTTATCTCACGGAAGGAGGCGGCGGATCGTGTGCGAGTAGAGCTCCTATTCGGCGACACGTTCCGCCGCCGGCGACTCGGGCGGCGCAAGCGCGAGTATCTGCGCCTAATGCCGCCCTAGCCGAGGTCGCGGGTGATCGGACCGGGGAATTGTCCGTCACCCGCAGAGAGGCTGACCGCGCGACGGCGACCGACGTCCCAGGATGTCGAGAGGTGAGGTTACCCGAAAGGGTATTCCGTCGGGCCGACCACTGACGACAAGTCACATCTGCTCCGGTGGTCGGCCCAACAACGAGGTGACGTGGGTACGGGTGAGTTATGGGCCCGCGCGCCGTCCTTTCATCGCCCCGGACGGACTGGACCGCGCGTGCGCTTACCATAGCCCACACATAAAAAAAAAAAAGCTGTAGTACCAGGTCAACATGATATGCAAGATGCCTACACCTGCAACCTACTCATTGAAACTAATCTCTTAAACCCAAAAATACAATAAGAATGTCAGCTGTGAATTTTCGAAAAGTTGGGTTCTCCGGAGACCATTCTGGTTGCAGCATCAAATCAAAGTTGTCAATTAATTGTCATTTGACGATTACACTGGCACGCGTAAAGCACTTAATCGAAAAATTGTACGCCATTACATCATTTTGGAGCTGATGCTTACACTATTGGATCGATATTAACCAAACATAGCTAAGAACCACCGCCAGGAAACTGACTTGCAAATGTAAAAAACCCCATCGAAATCGGTGCATCCGTTTGAGAGCTACGATGCCACAGACACACACACACACAGACAGACAGACATCGACGTCAAACTTATAACACCCCTCTTTTTCTGTTGGGAGTTAAAAATAAAAATTACTAGCTGACCTTACAGACGTTGTTCTGTTCAAATCTAAAAAAATTATAACAGGAATTCTCCTTGAGATCGATAGCAGCGCCACCTACCGGGTCCAATTGTGAATCTAAACCATTCTCGAATCCCCTTGAACACATACAAAAAAATTCATAAACATCGCCGTTTAGGAGGAGTTCAGTGACACATGTACACAAGAAATATTTATATAACGATTAGAATGGGGGACGAGACAAGGTCACCTTTGTTTACCCTAAATCGTCTATGTGAGTTATTCTTCTCCTGACCTGATCTCAATTAATATGGGCATTCCTATATCAAAATAGGTACAGAAAGCGCAAAATATTCTACTTATGATTTTAACGATGTTCATCTATCGCCTCTCTGAAGTCAACCCTCCTAGCCACCACCCGACGCGACTACGTCTGAACAAGTCAGCTTGGAAGATTTCTGAATTTTTACGCGAGATAACTGCCAAGCAGAAGATAGTGACCGCAGACCAGTTCCGGCCCTGTCGATAATGATCTAAGTGATGATCGGCAGCGATGCTTACAAAGAATTTACGAGGCTGTACTATCCAGACGACACAGATCTCAAGAGTATGCTTGCTGTGTCCGAGCTGCAATCACAACTGTGGTAGGACGGAGTTGTCTTCATCCTAGCGACTGAGTATAACCATTTATCGAAGCCACGAAAAAATATGTAACAGCCAGAAAGAGAGGGCTCCGTACATTGCCGCCTTCCAGTCTCACAGAAGAGTTCGTGTCAAAGCGCTAGCTGCCTCGGTCCACATGGTACGGTATCCGCGCCCCAAACCTCATGGCTTTCTGCGAATGCCGGTAAAAGTTCTAAGACGAGTGGTCAGAACTCGCCCACATAGGTTCACCGTACAGGACCATTGATAGAACCAGTCTCGCCATTAATATGTAACATCTCGTCAACGATCTGGGGAGCACTTTCTTAAAAATGCTCCCGAAAGCACCATCGCCCCTCAAGTTCTAGGCCTAAATGTTATATCCAGGCCTCGACCATGAGTGGAACCGAATTAACGGTGTTTGATGTGCTAGCGGATGGACAGTTGCAGGATCGATGAAACAGTAAATTATTTATTTTATATTGGGCCACTCTAAGCGAAAACGCGTGTGTGATCCGAGTGTGACCAAACTTATTGCAAATTGAAATTAATCCCAACACGCAGAGGGTCCAGTCTTAGGTAAGGTATCACACAATCACCCGCAAGTGACGGCCTCCGCCGGGCTTCGTACAACATAGGGAGTTTGAGTTGACCCCTTTTGTCGGCAGCCCAATCGTTCTTTCGCCAGCAAATTGCATTTGTTAAGGAAATTAAATACTTCCTTGCAAATAACTTTTCAAAACTGTGGAAAATATAGGTGTCAGTGCTATTGGTCGAGAGAGTTACTCTTGTCTGTCTGTAAACCTTTTTTCTATATAGGTTTAGAGTAGATAATTTTAAGCTCGCTGAAAAATATCGCCGTTTTAATGATAGATCTATTATCGTTAATAGTTGTATTGTATATGAAGATAAAGTTCTGTGGTAAACAGTGGCGGCTGGCGGGGCATCAAAATGGTGGTGCACTTTACTTGCTCACTAAGTATTAAGATCAGAAATTGCAATGAAACAGCAATTTACGTTAAAAAAAAATTTTTTATATAATTTTTGAACCCATAACATTTTGTAGGTGTACTTGCAAAGAAAAATATGTTTTTTTGTTTTTCTCACCTTAAAAAATATTTATAAAAGAGGGCCTTGGTGGTTCCGCCAATTTATATCAACTTTATTTATAAAAAATATTATTGTCTTTAGATAATATAGTCGATATTTACGCTCATTTTCACTCACACCACACACTGTATACGCAGTATAAAATAGAACTAAAACTAAAAAAATACATCGATCAGTATTATTAGTGATCGATACTAAAATAGAAAAAAACAATTAATGTAAACAAACCATATTTAACTCGTCACAGATATATCGAAACTATATCTACTTACTGTACTTAGCGAGACGTCATCAGTGAATTTCGTCGAAAGTCGAGTTCTCTCGTCAATATTCGGTTCACCCGTGCGGCGTACGGCAACAGACTCATTTTTCAGTATATTTCTATGAACTATCTTCTGTCTCACGCGCCAGGCGTTTTAACTCATAACTAATACAAGTTGTACTGGCAGTCCACGTGCGCTCGCTTAAGCGCACGAGATTTTTTTTATAGGGAAAATAAGCTTTAATAGTTTAGTAAAGCGCTTAAATTATTTCGTCATAATTTTAAATTTTATTTGTTATATGTTTTTCTATATTCAAATAATTAATATGGTAATTTAAAAATAAAGATGAAGTAACATTTTGTAATTTTTAAATCTTTTGATTTGGTGGTTCAGTGCACGAGCGCACTTCAGATACAGCCGTCACTGGTGGTAAAGTTAATGTAGCCCTTTGTATTTGCTAATGACTTTATAACGTTATAAACTTCTATTCCATTCGTAGGTTATACTTATATTTCTATATTTATTTGACGTATTCGTGTATTTTGAATGGTTTTGGTGTAAATATCTATCCCACCAGAAACATTCTGTAAAAAACTAGCCAAGTCTCGATAGAGCTGCTTGTTTAGCTCTAAAAAGTAATGAAATCTAGACAAAGTCGTGCCAAGTCTAAGGTTCCTTACTGCGATTTCTTTATTATTATAGTTAATGTTGTGTGACTTGGCCGTTGACCATTCTTTATACGTTAGGAGGTACCTACAAGTCAATTTTGTTTGCACGTTATGTTATATCTGTTGTAACTACCTATGTTTGTTAAGCGAGATAATAGCCCATACTGGTGTTGGTAATTGGACGCTAGTGTCTAATTTTAGACTGTTGTTGATTGTGCAACACATACATTCAGCATTGACAATGCTGACTTCTGCTCTCTTCTTTTTGGAGCGGCAAATCGACCACCAATCTAACATAAATTAGACGTACAGACGGACTTCTATCAATGATT
Source organism: Lymantria dispar (assembly GCA_032191425.1). Classification (NCBI taxonomy): domain Eukaryota; kingdom Metazoa; phylum Arthropoda; class Insecta; order Lepidoptera; family Erebidae; genus Lymantria; species Lymantria dispar. The sequence goes on from CM063454.1 coordinate 188,315, forward strand.
AGAAGTCCGTCTGTACTGGAAATAATTTTTTATACTGTTTATTTTAGGCTCGCCTACAGATAAGTATTATTGAAATACGCAGCTTTGTCAAGCCTACAATTATTAAATCAACGTTTTCCAAGTGGCAATTTTCCATCGTCAATAGGTAGCGGTTCTGGCGACAGATTGGTGCAATGGTATCATGGAGCACCTGGTTTTGTACCCTTGTGTACCCTTCAACGGCCAAGTCACACAACATTAACTATAATAATAAAGAAATCGCAGTAAGGATCCTTAGACTTAGCACGACTTTGTTTAGATTTCATTACTTTTTAGAGCTAAAGAAGCAGCTCCATCGAGACTTGGCTAGTTTTTTACAGAATGTTTTTGGTGGGCTTTCACTTCTTTTTGTAGAAACGTGGGCATATTGATTTATTTTATTAGATTTTCTTATTTGACACATTTTTTTTCTTTTTAGGAGTAGTTTTTTTTATTATTACAAATCTTTCTTTTATTTTTCCCGGTTCTGATTCTTATACAGTAGCAACAGTGTTTCGTATGCTGAGCCGTAAGTAGTGGGTTTCATCATATCATTCGTGTACACTTGCATTTCGTCCCAATGTTCACCAACGTATGCAACTATAGCAGATCTGATACTGCAAGTTGAGTCAGTTCTACCATACACCAAGAAAGATATTGAATGGAAGAGACAAGACCCGTCTTTGGGCATACCAACTACTTGGTAGCCACTAAGTTCATCGTCGTCTTTTAATATTATCGAAATTTTTTACGATATTATCTTGCGCAATCAAACACAAATAAACTCAACGACCTTTAGTATATGGATAACAAATCAGAAATACCTATAATATTTAGACTAAAATAATAATGACCTATATCTTTAAGACTTCTTTTGTCTTAATAAAAAAACTCAAAGAAAATATTATACTCAGCCTACTCAATATATACAAATTATAAACAAAACCTTAACTCTTAATTATTAGACAAGCGTCAATATAATTAATTATCAATTAACTTTTTACCAAAGGTATTACCTACCTAGTACTGAAATACAGCTAAATTAATGTTATTTTTAAACGAAACAAGTAATATCTACCTAAATAAACTAAGCCTAGAATACTAGAAAAGTACGTATAAACATGAACGCGATTCGAAGTACTGCCTAACTGTAAATTAAACCTAGAAAACTAAGAGTACTAAATAACTAACAATTAAATAAAGTATTCAATTAAAAGTACTTTTAAATCTAATAATTAAATAATAATCAGTAATCCGTCACTAATCATATAATTCCTAACCTATTCAAATCTTCGAATTGTTATAATAACAACCTGCTAATTAACCTTAGCAAACCTCACGAAATAATAAGAGAAATCAACGAAATGCAAATAATCCCTCCTAATCCCTAGCAAACGCTCGAGTAGAATAAAGTTAATCGTTGGACTATTTCTTCTTGTAAACTTGTAAGTATAAGTATAAAAGCCAGTCTAGTCTTATCCAGAGTTTTCCTTTAATTTTATTTATATGCGTATTAAAAGCAAACGGGGAGGCATTCGCCCAGCAGTGGGAAGCAATAGGCTAGATTAAATTAGAAGATGTGTCCCACTACGCTGGATTTTTGCAATGACAGTCGATTTTTTTATGTACCAATAGTAGAAGGGGGGTATTACCATATCTCTAATACAGCTGAGACAAGCTGAGGACTCTTCATCAGATACTTCAGACCTTCGATTTTTGACATCAGATGAATAGGCAAACAAATTTGAATATTTTTTGTAAAGGCGGTATGTCGATCCTTAATAGTTTGGTTGGGCTCTTGTGTTTTCAAACAAGGGTCACCAGGTACTCCAGATCTTCGATTATTCTAGTTTTTATAGTTTTCCCTTTATGTGGCCATTAAACCCTAGCTCTGTACCAAATTTCAGCTCTCTGAGTTTATGGGAAGTACTAGTTCTATTTTGATGATCATGAGTGAGTGAGTGAGTGAGTGTCATAAATGCGAAACTTTGCTTTCGCTTAACTTCGGAACTAAATGACCTACAGACTTGAAATTTTGTATTTTAAATATGTTTTTATAGCTTACTGGATGACGAAAATTTCTGCGTTCTGGTCTTATCCAGAGGTTCTCAAATAGGGACCTGAAAATGCGGCGAAATGGTTCCAGTAAAGGATGGTACGGCAGTGTTTGCTTCGCGCTCGACTTGGCGGAGGCACTGCCGTGCCCCCCGATTTGCGAAATCTAAGAGTATTCGTGGCTGCAATCAGATCGCATTAGATCCGTGTTGGTCGTTCATATTTGTACCAATGTATTGGCAATGTATCGATAGTATTGTTATTTACATAGTTTTAATAAAAAAAAATTAAGTCCAATTAACTAAGTCATGAAGCTCATCAATCAATTTAATATCATTGCAGAATAGATAAATAATAAATGTGCTAACAAATCCACAGTGATAACGCATCGCAAACACGAATATATAAGAGTTGAGGGGCAGTTATTTGCGCACTCGCTACAGCTACTCCACGAACATGAAGAGCTTGCTACTGTTGATCGCACTCGTAGGACTGGCGCTGGCGCACGAGCCGGTGCTGCTGCACTACCACGAGAACGTGGGCATCGCCGAGGCGGAGCGCATCAAGCAGGCAGAGAGTGCGCTCGACTTCGACGGCAGCAGGATCGTCGGAGGCTCCCAGGCGGCGCTCGGCGCTCACCCACACTTGGTGAGGACATCGCATGTTGCGCCATTACCTTATCCTCCACGTTGTCTACCTCTGTGAAAATTTAAATTTATAGTTACTGTTCTCGCAGAAGCCATTATTCGTTAACGGTTCTCGCTTTTATTCCCAAATATCAAATGCAATTGCAGTGTTTATATCTTTAACGACTAACGATGTAGTGTGTTTGGTGCAGGGTGGACTCGTCATCACATTGACCACCGGCGCCACCTCAGTGTGCGGCTCATCTCTGCTAAGGAACACCCGCTCGGTGACGGCAGCGCATTGCTGGTGGGACGGCAGGAGCCAGGCTCGTCAGTTTGTCGTCGTTCACGGATCCAGAACTCTGTTCTCCGGTGGAGTGCGCACGACTACCAGCAGTGTCACCATGCACGGCAACTGGAACACAAATAACCTCAACAACGATGTCGCTATCATCAACCACAACTCAGTCGCCTACACCAGTCAGTATAAGTCTCTAGAAGTGCTCACTCCTCACTACTGAACCGTCACTAATCTATGTCACTATTGACAGCTGTGATCAGAAACATCGCTCTGGCATCCGGCAGCAGCACGTACGCGGGCTCTTGGGCCATCGCCGCCGGCTACGGCAGGACCTCAGACAGTAAGTGCTCAGTCATCGCTAATACGCATAGACAAAACCCATGACGTGCATTTGTAATTTGTTATTTCATATTACCAGGCGCTGGCATCGGTACGGGGCAGGTGCAGAGCCAAGTGTGGCTGCAGGTGATCACCAACGCCGTGTGCCAACAGACCTACGGCAGTAGCTCGGTCATTGCGTCTACCCTTTGCACCAGCGGCGCTGGTGGTGTGGGCACCTGCGGTGGTGACTCCGGCGGTCCCCTGGCACTCAACAGTCAACTGGTAACCTTCGTCACATTACAATATTATATATACTTGAACATGATTACGCCCGCATTTCTATTATCTGTGTGTTATGAGTCAGTTCAATGCAATAAGATAACGAAGCCGTATGAGCGAGTCCCTTAGAGGCTGTGCTGCTCAGAGCGCTCAGATGACATGTTACTACAGTGTGTTTGTTTGTCTGCAGATCGGTATCACTTCCTTCGGCTCAGCCCGTGGCTGCCAGGTCGGTCTTCCAGCTGCCTTCGCCCGAGTTACCTCCTTCAATGCCTGGATCACCGCCAGACTTTAAACAGTGGGCGCTCTATTCACCGTTTTGCTATTCTGAATAAATCGATATCGTTTTTAAATATATTTTGTTTGATTCGCTCGCCGGTGACAATAATTAGCCTTGTATAACAAGGCTAATTAGTATCAGCTTTGTATAACAAGGCTAATTAGTATCAGCTTTGTATAACAAGGCTAATTAGTATCAGCTTTGTATAACAAGGCTAATTAGTATCAGCTTTGTATAACAAGGCTAATTAGTATCAGCTTTGTATAACAAGACTAATTAGTATCAGCTTTGTATAACAAGGCTAACTAGTGTCACGCACTACTAAGAGGCTATACCAACCTCATACAATATTAAACAACACCTGAGAGTAGTATCCCTCTGCACACTCTTCTATAGATTTTTTTTTTTTTTGGGTACCCTATAGTCAGCGCACACACAGTCCGCTCCCTCCGGGGCGACGTACGATAACATAACCCACCGTAATCCCTCCCCTTCAGCATTGGAACGACAACTGGTACCGAGTTCCTTGTCGTCCGTGACCAGCCCGGTGGGATACGCTTTTGGATACCGTCCCTACCCGACACCCCTTCTGAGACATTGCGCCCACGCGATCAGACTCTTTGCAGGTGATGGACTATTCCCCGGTCCCGTTATCCGCAGCCTCAGCTAGGGCGGCATCAGGGATAGGCACTCACGCCTGCGCCGCTCAAGTCCCTGGCGGCGGATCGTGTCGTCGTAGAGGATTTCCTCTCGTGAACGATGCGCCGCCTCCTTCCGCGAGACGACTACCTCGCAGAAGATGACGACGATAATCGGCAGGGTTCACGGCGCTGCTCTGTCCACGCGGCACTCACCTAGAGCGTGTGCTGCGCCGTGTCCTCGTCGCATTCGCAGTGGTGTACTCTCCCTCCTCACGTCTTTCTAGGTTTTTGTTTTTTTTTTTTTATTGCAAACGGTGGCAAACGAGCAAACAGTACACCTGATGGTAAGTGTTGCTGCCGCTCATGGACCTTTACAAGGCCGTTGTCTACCGCGAAGAAAGCGAAGGGAGTGTGAATGCGTGCATTGATGCTCGGTGATACCAAGGGCACCACCAAAACCCTCCACACGCAATCACCCTCAGAAAGTTGGGCTTCCGGCTCTCTCGCTCACCGAACGAAGCGCAGTAACAAATTGCTACTACTCAGACGTCGATTTTCTGCGAGAGCATGGTTTAGTTAGGTTTGCGGTTACTTGGCGAAGTCATGTCCCGTTAACACCTGCACCGGTCGGAAGGGAAGCGCCCTGTGCTGCGGAGTATTAAATACTTAAGGGTAGTTACCCTCACTCCTGTATAACAGCATGTGAGGTACGCTCGCTGGCAATCAGCTGACTATCAAATGTTTCTCTATTCAATTATTATAAAACATATGACGACCAAATACATACACAAAGCATTATCTCCAGTGGTCCTTTAGTAATAGGTTATTTTTTCCTGCAATGAGGAATTACTCCTTTAGGAGCGGGGGAGTTTACAAACATATAATTAATGGGCACACATTACAGACTCAGAATCAGAATTTGTGAATCGCACAAAGTGTTGTCTTGTGTAGGATTCGAACCCACGGCACTGGCGCGATAGTTTGGTATTTTAACCACTACGCCATCTGTGCAGTAATTAGTATCACACCAAAAACATTAATATAGAAATGGGAGCCACGTTCAACATTATGATAATTATTGTGTGCTCAAGTCGATAGGCCTTCTCCGATAAAAGACTTGAGATCCAAATGGGTGCCAAATCCTGTGGATGTCTTGAAATATATTTAATAGAAGAACGTATTCGTATATTCTTAAGTAAATTTAAATACAATTTATTGTTTTTATTTCTACTACAGAAATGTTTGCTATTTATAGTGATGCCTTTTTAAATTGCAATAGTCGTATTATTACATAAAGCCAATAGCATATGATCTATTAAACCTCAACATTTTTTTTTATTGCTTACAGTACACATATTGGCAAACTAGCATACAGTACACCTGATGGTAAGTGATACTGCCGCTAATGGACCTTTGCTACGTCACTAAGCCCGTCTCGCTACCATAAAGGTAGTGAAGGGAGTGTGAATGCGTGCAATGGGGTTGGGTATTACTAAAGGTATCACCAAAACCCACCACACGTAAACCCCTCAGAAAGTTGCGCTTCCAGCTCTCTCGCTCACCGAACGAAATGCAGTAACAAATTGATAGTACTCGGACGTCGATTTACTGCTCAGTGTGGCGGCTGTAGACAGACTATTGCCAAAAGTGTGCTCCTACTACTTCGACACACATTTGACTTGGTTAGTTTTGAGATACTAGACATGTCATATTTAGTTAATCAACTTATAATGTTATATTATATTCAAGCTTTTGTATTTATATGACAGGTTCTATTCTTCTAAGTATATCATTTGCTCATTGATCGACTGTTACCCAGTTGACATAGTAGTTGTTAGAGCTCGCTCCCGTTTGCAACAAGTTCGCGGCCCGACGCCCGTTATAAATCGCTTTATACCGCCTGCTGGAATACTACGGGGATCACTCCACTCCGCTCCAACTTGAGATATAATACTCTGCTACCGCATCTGGCGTGCGAAGTCTGCTGAAACTTGGGCGAGTACTAATTCGCTCAGTAGTTGGTTCCCCGGCAGTATTTGGCATTAATCTTCTACCGCATCTAATATTAAACCGCATCACCACCGTAGCCCACCCCAAAAAAATAAGTATATCATTTGCTGGTATTAGTCAATTATTATTAATGGTATATTTTAATTTTTTGTTAACTTGCAAAGTATGTCTTCTACTGACAATTCCCTGCCGACAGCCACTGATCCAATTACACCCCTACCTAATGCTAAATTACTAAATGTGAGAGGTAAAAATACAACTGCCATGTTCAGCGACGAAATTGGCAAAAATATGGGCATTCTTTTGTCAGATAAGGGACATTCAATTGTCAATAACTGTTGGCCGGGGTTGTCTTATCATAACATTATGCAAAAAATATTTAATTATAATTTTAGTCCTGGTAGTACATTATTAATTTTTGTAGGTAATAAAGAAAATGTGAGCAAGAAGTAATTATTACAATACAATCATAGACTTTGTAATTTATTAAATGTAGACAAAATTGTTATGTTCCCATTTCCTTACAGGACATGCTTGACGCAGATGGAAAATAAATCCATCTATAGATTAAAACTAACTTTACATGACATTAAAACCAAAACAAATTATATTTTAGAAAATAAAATGCATGTTATTGACGTTAACAGTTATGTTAATATGAAATATTTTTTGACAAAAGATAATTGTTATCTTTCTAATCATCTTAAGAAATCTATAGCAAATTCGCTATCTTATTTTATTTTTATATCAGCCAAGAATTTGGCTAAAAATATTGCTTTTATTGAGCAATCTAATGTTGACATAAATAATTTAAATTGTAACATTGCCAATGATGGAAATAATGACATTCATTTAAATTATGTAATAAGACAATAGAGACTTCCTCTTGCTTTAAAAACAATCTTAGTAATAAGTTTAATGTAATCAACCTGGTACACCAAAATATTCAGGGCATGTTAGGTAAAGATTTGGAGATTAAATTATTTTTGAACGGTTGCCAGATAGATTTTCTCTGCATTACTGAACACTGGCTTAAAACTAACCAATTAATGTTCAATTTTCCTAATCACTAGGTTGCTAGCTCGTTCAACAGAATGAATATAAAACGAGGTGGCTCATTGATAATCTTAACCAATATGATCAAATATAGAGAAAGAAAGGATATTGTGAGACTTTCTGTTGAACGTGTTATTGAAATTGCCTGTATCGAGTCTGAGCAGCTCAAAGTTGTGTGCGTATACAGACACCCATGTTCTCCATATGAAGGTTTTGAGAGAGGCATGGAGGATGTTCTATTAAAACAATAGCTATATGTGGGGATTTTAACATAAATTTATTAGAAAATAGTAGTATAACAAGTAAATTTATGAATTTAATGAAATCTCATAATTTGTATAATGCTTTCTTGGAACCTACTAGGATAACCGCTGGAAGTGCAACTTGTATAGATAATATTTTCCTAAATGTTAAACCTATTAGTAAATCTATTTTAAATAAACTAGAATCAGATCATTGTGGACAACTTGTTGTACTTCCTAGGACTAATAGGGTTCAACATGAACGTATTACCTTTGTTCCTGTCAATGTAAGCCGCTTAGAGCATTTTAAATACAATATGAGTTTGAAAAAGCCACAATTACCTTTCCATGAAAACCCCAATGAATTATATACGTCCCTATTCCACATAATTGATGATGAGTTTCATAAAATATTTAAACCCAAAACTCTATTGTCAGGAGTACCTGCTGGTTTTAGTGAATGGGCTACTTGTGGTATCTATAAGAGTAGACAAACGTTATATGATCTTTATCATGAAAAATCTTATAACCATGATCCAGTATTTTTGGAAAATGTAAAAAAATATTCTAAAATATTCAAACGTGCCTGTTCATGTGCTAAATCTATTTATCTCAAGAATAAAATCAAACATGTTAGTAATGTAATTAAAATGACTTGGAAAGTGATAAATAGTGAAACCGGTAGGAATGCTGTACGGAAGAAGGACTTTAACTTAAAAATTGGTGATAAAAATGTATATGCGGACAATGATGTTGCAACAGAATTTGAAAATTATTTCACTAATATACCTAAATTAACTACTAGATCGTTGGCATCGTCTCCTATGTTAGCAGAATCGCTGCTCAAACAATGTACTGCAAAATGCGACACAACCTTTAAATTTTAAGATGTAAGCTCGAAGGTTATCATTAGCACTTTCAGAAATCATAATATTAAGAAGACTGCTGATTCAATTATGATTCAAATCATAATATTAAGAAGACTGCTGATTCAATAGAGTCAGCATGATACGAGGTGGCTCGTTAATAATTTTAAACAAAATGATGAAATTTAAGGAAAGAAATGATATTGTGAGGCTCTCTATTGAACGTGTTATTGAAATTGCCTGTATTGAGTCTGAGCAGTTCATAGTTGTGTGCGTATACAAACCTCCATGTTCACCATATGATGATTTTGAGAGACAGTTGGAGGATATTGTGTTCAAAATCTCTGCTAGTAATAAAACTCTTGTGATCTGTGGTGATTTTAATATAAACTTATTGGAAAAAAATAATATTACACAAAAATTTATAACTTTGATGAAATCTTATAATTTGTATAATGCTTTCTTGGAACCTACTAGGATAACTGCTGGGAGTGCAACTTGTATAGATAATGTCTTTATAAATGCTAAGCCAATTAGTAAATACATCTTAAACACACTGGATTCGGATCACTGTGGACAACTTGTTGTACTGCCTCGAACTAATAGGATTCAACGAGAAAGTGTTACCTTTATTCCTATGAATGTCAGCCGTTTAGAAAACTTTAGAGACAACCTGAGTATGAGAGTGCCGCTGTTGCCTATTCATGACAACCCAGATGAGTTATATACATCTCTATCTCACATAATCAATACTGAATTTAATAAAATATTCAAACCCAAAATATTGACTTTTGGGGTTCCTGCTGGTTTTAGTGAATGGGCTACTCCTGGTATTTACAAAAGCAGAAAAAGGTTATATGATCTTTATCATGAAAAATCTTATAACCATTATCCAGTATTTTTGGAATATGTAAAGAACTATTCCAAAATATTTAAACGTGCCTGTTCCTGTGCAAAATCTATTTATCTGAGAAATAAAATTAAAAAATCAGGTGATATAATTAAAATGACTTGGAATGTGATAAATAGTGAAACTGGTAGGAATACTGCACGCAAGAAAGACTTTAGTTTAAAGATAGGTGATAAGAATGTGAAAGTAGATAAAGAAGTGGCGGCTGAATTTGAAACCCATTTCACAAATGTGCCTGTACTGATTACAAAATTATTAGTGTCATCTCCTATTATAGCTGAATCGCTCCTTAAGCAATGTATTGTAAAATGCGACATAACCTTTGAATTTTCAGATGTCACTGTGAAAGATATTTTACGCTCTTTTAAATCCCTTAATATTAAAAAAACAGTTGATCTGTGGGGTTTATCAGTAAAGACAGTTAATTATATAATTAATATTATTGCCCCCCACTTGACTTCTGTGTTTAATGGTTGTGTTGCTCGAGGTGTGTTTCCTGAGCTCATGAAAATGAGTAGAGTAATTCCTTTGTTTAAATCGGGTAGTATGTCAGATGTTAATAATTTTCGACCGATATCCATACTACCTACACTTAGTAAAGTATTTGAGAAAATTATACTTGTTCAGATGTTGAGTTATTTTAACAACCATGGTATTTTTCATAAAAATCAATTTGGTTTTACTAAGAATTGCTCTACTATTGATGCGGGTGTAGAATTATTAAAAAACATTTTTTCAGCCTGGGAGGAATCGCACGAGGCTTTGGGCATCTTTTGCGATTTATCTAAGGCATTTGATTGCGTAAACCACGAAACTCTCATCAAGAAATTACACCACTATGGGATCAGGAAAAACGCTCTGGAACTTATAATTTCCTACCTAAGCAACAGAATTCAGAGAGTCGATGTTAACGGTGCACGATCATCTGGTTCTGTTATCAAAATGGGCGTTCCGCAAGGGTCAATACTGGGGCCATTTCTGTTCCTTGTATATATCAATGACTTACCCTATTATGTAGGGGACAATCAAAACATTGTGTTGTTCGCAGATGATACCTCTTTACTGTTTAAGATTAAGCGACAAATGCTCAACTATGACGATGTGAACAATGCACTGTCTAACGTTGTTCATTGGTTTCATTCTAATAATTTAGTTCTAAATGAGACAAAAACTAAATGTATTAAATTTACTACTCCCAATGTGAGACAAGTGGAAACCAATGTTCAAATGAATGGGGTGGCTCTGGACCTTGTGGAATCAACCACCTTTTTAGGCATCACTATAGATAATAGACTCCAATGGGGGCCTCATATTGAGAAACTGTCAAATAGGCTCAGCTCAGCGGCTTATGCGGTAAAAAAAATTCGCGCATTAACCGATGTTGAAACAGCCAGAATAGTTTATTTCGCATACTTTCATAGTCTCATGTCATACGGCATATTACTTTGGGGCTGCTCCGCGGAATTGAATAGAATTTTTATTCTACAAAAAAGGGCGGTCCGCGCGATATATAATTTAGGCCCAAGAGTGTCACTAAGAGAGAAATTTAAAGAGATAAATATTCTGACTGTTATATCTCAATATATATACGAAAATGTATTTTATGTAAAGAAAAATATCGGTAACTTTGAAAAATATAGTGACATTCATCATGTAAATACTCGGAATAAGGATAAATTAGTTGTACACAGTACTCGTCTTCAACGAGTTAACAGATCCTTCATGGGGCAATGTATACGCTTCTACAACAAATTACCTATTAATATTCGAGATATGCCAGTTAAAAAGTTTAAAAAAGCAATCAAGAGTAGATTTTGTAGAAAAGGTTATTATAAAATCTCGGATTATCTTGATGATAATACAGACTGGTTATGAGCAGCTCCTCATTCAGGCATTTTCTCATTATTTCAAAAGGTGTTACATACATGTTTATTCTGTTGCTGTTAATATAATTGTAAAGCGTAGCGTGTTTTGCCAAACGAATTTGTTGTTTAATCTGTGTTTTATGTTTGTGGCCCATGGTATTGGTCATGCTCACTGAAGGGTCTGCTTGCGGTAGCTACGAGGAGCGGGTCACTCCCTTCCCTCCATTGTGGTTGAGGGGAGTGATGGCTGCTCTAGTGGTTAACTCGTGATCGGGTGCCGCTTGCGGGATCTGGTCCAGCCATGGTACTTTTTCGTTATATTTAATAACTGTATTGTATGATGATTCGAAAGGCATCACACTGGAGCTATTAATAGACATGTTGTTGTATATTATCTTATTAAAAAAAAAAAAATAGTAAATGAATAAAAAAGAAGACAAGCCCACTGAGTTTCTTGCCGGATCTTCTCAGTGCGGTCGCGTTCCGATCCGGTAGTAGTGTAAGGTAAAAATGTAAAAAAGTGACCATATGTAAGTGCCCCCGCGGGGTTTATGCATAATAAAGTATTTGAATTTGAATTTGAATTCGCGGGGCTTGTCTGTTAAGTCAATTAACTCCATAATTGATATTATTGCTCCCCATTTGGCATCTGTGTTTAATGGTTGTGCTGCTCGAGGTATATTTCCTGAACTCATGAAAATTAGTAGATTCCTTTGTTCAAAGCGGGTAGTATGTCAGATATTAATAACTTTCGGCCTATTTCCATACTACCTACACTCAGTAAGGTTTTTGAAAAAAATATTCTTAACCAAATGCTGAGCCATTTTAATAAGCATGGCATCTTTCACAAAAATCAGTTTGGCTTTACCAAGAATCACTCTACTACTGATGCGGGTGTAGAATTATTAAAAAATATCTTTAAAGCCTGGGAGAAATCGCACGATGCTTTAGGTATATTTTGCGATTTATCCAAGGCGTTTGATTGTGTACACTACGAAACCCTCATTAAGAAATTACATCACTATGGGATCAGGAATAAAGCTCTCGAACTTTTAACGTCTTATTTGTGTAACAGAATTCAGAGGGTTGACGTAAATGGTGTGCAATCATCTGGCTCTGTTATTGAAATGGGCGTGCCGCAAGAATCCATTTCGGGGCCATTTCTGTTCTTTGTTTATATTAATGACTTACCCTATTATATAGGGGACAATCAAAACATTGTGTTGTTTGCGGATGATACCTCTTTGTTATTTAAAATCAAACGACAAATGCTTAGTTATGACGATGTGAACAACACTCCGACCTACATCTGTCCAATACCAGAACCTCGAAGGCTTTCAACTCGAATTACACAATCGCTTCCAATGTCTGGACGAATGCGAATCTCCAAACGATATGAACAACTGGTTCGTGGAAACTGTCCACGCGGTTGGGTCGAAATTTTTCAAGGCTCACCGCGTTAATAGACCTAAAAAACTTTCTGACCAGACTCTCGAGCTCATGGGGCGGAGAAAAGAAATGACGGTGCAGTCTTCAGCCGATTGGTCCAAACATAGGCAGCTAAATAGGCAGATCTCCAGGTCTGTGCGTCGCGATATTCGCCGATTTAATACGCTCCGTATTAAAGAAGCGATAGAGCGGAATCGTGGCTCAAAATTGTTCGCACAAGATCTGTCTATTGGGCAAAGCCAAATGACTAAGCTGAAGACCGACGATGGCACTGTCATTTCATCCCAAAGTGAGATCTTGGGAGAGGTCGAAAGGTTCTATGGACAGTTATACAAATCATCCCGAAATCCTGTTGTCGGCTTGGTCCAAGATCTCAGATCCAAGCTAACTCGGCACTATACCGAAGAAATCCCGGACATCAGCTTGTACGAGATCAGAATGGCTCTTAAACAACTACGTAACGGTAAGGCACCGGGAGATGACGGAATTACGGCAGAGCTTCTGAAGGCGGGCGGCAAGCCAGTCTTAATAGCCCTTCAAAAGCTATTTAATTCCGTTATCCTCGGGGTCGACGTTCCAGAGTCGTGGACCAGGAGTGTGGTTGTGCTGTTCTTCAAGAAGGGTGACAAAGCTCTTCTAAAGAACTACAGACCCATCTCACTCCTGAGCCATGTTTATAAGTTGTTCTCGAGGGTCATTACCAATCGACTCTCGCTCAAGCTCGATGACTTCCAGCCGCCCGAACAAGCCGGCTTCCGAAAAGGCTATAGCACCATAGACCATATCCTCACGCTTCGGCAGATTATACAAAAGACCGAGGAGTATAATCGGCCCCTGTGCTTAGCGTTTGTGGACTATGAGAAAGCCTTTGATTCAGTCGAAACTTGGGCGGTGCTGCAGTCCCTTCAGCGGTGCCAAATCGACTATCGCTATATCGAAGTGCTGAAGTGTTTGTATAGGAACGCCACAATGTCAGTCCGTGTCAGGGATAAGAGTACGAAACCGATCCAGTTGCAGAAAGGCGTGAGACAGGGAGATGTTATCTCTCCGAAACTGTTCACCACTGCACTGGAAGATGTCTTCAAGCTCTTAGACTGGACTGGACTCGGCATCACCATTAACGGCGAATACATCACTCACCTTCGATTTGCGGACGATATAGTCGTTATGGCAGAATCCATGGAGGACCTTGGCACAATGCTCAATGATCTCAGCAGGGTATCCCAACTAGTGGGTTTACGAATGAACATGGACAAGACGAAAGTCATGTCAAATGCCCATGTCATTCCTGTACCGGTCCTAGTTGGCAATGCGATTCTTGAAGTTGTCGATCACTATGTTTACCTAGGACAAACAGTCCAGTTAGGTAGATCCAATTTCGAGAAAGAGATCAGCCGACGAATCCAACTCGGTTGGGCAGCGTTCGGGAAACTTAAGAGGATCTTCTCGTCCAACATACCTCAGTGTCTGAAAACACAGGTCTTTGACCAGTGTGTGTTACCAGTGATAACTTACGGCACGGAAACGTGGTCCCTAAATGTAGGCCTCATATCAAGGCTCAAAGTCGCTCAGCGTGCTATGGAGCGGGCTATGCTCGTGATTTCTCTGCGAGATAGAAGCCGGAATACGAAAATCCGCAGAAGAACGGGTGTAACCGACATAGCACGAAGAATTAGCACGCTGAAGTGGCAATGGGCAGGCCACATTGCTCGACGAACCGACAACCGCTGGGGAAGAAAGGTTCTCGAGTGGCTACCACGTATCGGACGACGCAGTGTAGGACGCCCCCCACTAGGTGGACCGATGACCTAGTGAAAGTAGCTGGGCGTCGTTGGATGCAGGCGGCACAGGACCGCTCATTGTGGCGCAACATGAGGGAGGCCTACGTCCAGCATTGGACGGCGATAGGCTGAAATGATGATGATGATGATGAATGATGAACAACGCACTGTCTAACGTTGTTCATTGGTTCAATATAAACAATCTTGTTCTTAATGAGAAGAAAACAAAATGTATTAAATTTACCACACCTAATGGGAGACAAGTGGAAACTAATGTTCAAATGAATGGTGTGGCCCTAGACCTAGTGGAGTCCACGGTTTTTTTAGGTATCACCATAGATGCGAAACTCCAGTGGGGGCCTCATATTGAAAAATTGTCAAATAGACTTAGCTCAGCGGCTTATGCTGTAAGGAAAATTCGAATGTTAATTGACATCGAAACGGCTAGAATAGTTTATTTCTCTTATTTTCACAGCCTTATGTCATATGGCATACTACTTTGTGGATGCTCCGCGGATTTGAATACCATCTTTGTTCTCCAAAAACGGGCTGTCCGCGCTATTTATAGTCTAGGGCCAAGAGCTTCACTTCGGGAAAAGTTCAGAGAGATAAACATTCTAACTGTTGTATCACAATTCATATTCGAAAATCTTATGTATGTAAAAAAGAATTTTGAAAAATTTGAAAAGTAAAGTAGCATTCATCATGTAAACACTAGGAATAAGGATAATCTAGTAATTCATACTACTCGTCTACAAAGAATTAGTAGGTCTTTCATGGGGCAATGTATACGTTTTTACAATAAACTACCTAAAAATGTCCGAGACATGCCAATTAACATGTTTAAAAAAGCTATTAAGAGTAGACTTTGTAGCAAAGGCTATTACAAAATTTCGGATTATTTAGATGATAATACAGAGTGGTTATGAGCAGCTCCTCATTAAGCAATTAATGTTATTGTAATTGTTACAGCTTTAAGGTACTCCTAACTTGTATGAATTCACAGGTTTTTTATTTTAATTATTTTTTTCTCTTACTCTTGTGATTGTACAGCGTAGCGTGTTTTGCCTGTCGAATTTTGGTTTTGATCTCTTTGCATACCTGCTATAGTTCATAGTTTATTTTATAGTACTTAGTGGTTTTTTTTTTTATAGTATGTATAGTAGTAGTTGTAGTTCGTTTTGTATTTTTATTTATGGTTTGGTCATGCTCACTGAATAAGGTTCTGCTTGCGGTAGCTATGTGGGGCGGGTCGCTCCCTTCCCTCTAATTTGGTTGAGGAGAGTGATGGCTGCTCTAGTAGTTAACTCGTGATCGGGTGCTGCTTGTGGGATCTGGTCCAGCCATATTTTCTTCCTTTCTTTATGCTTTAATTTTTTTTTTGTCTTGCATTAAATCTTGAAAATTTATACATATATTTAATTTCGAAGGGCATCACACTGGAGCTAATACCATATATGTTGTACTTAAGCATAATATTATGTATACATATTTAAAAGATTAAGAAAAAAATGACTGCCCGCTGAGTTTCTTGCCGGATCTTCTCAGTTTGTGGCCGCGTTCCGATCCGTTGGTAGATTATTGTATTGTATTCAAAACTGTAATTTGACAATATGTAAGTGCCCTTAAGGGGCCTATACAGAATAAATGATTTGATTTGATTTGATTTGATTTTAGATTTCGTATTACTTTCACATTACTAGCGTGATCTTTGTAAGTGTAAACACTAAAACAAGTGTAATGTCATTAATGTAATGTCATTATTTTCTCGCCTTCAAGTAACTAATGAAAGGTCATTTAATACACCTATTATGTTAGTTATGAAAGAATAAAGTATGTGTGACATCATTAACTTCACCGCTTACATTGAGATGATTGTAAAGAAAACGTAATGCGCCGTTTTAGGGTAGCAGTCATGTCAGCTCATATACGGCACACTGTTGGGTTGTAACCTCCTGCACAGTAAATTACTTTATATTTTAAAAATTCCTACGGTAACTGAAACTACGCGGATGAATATAAAGAGCGGATTGGCTGACGGCTGAGGGTTATCAATTTGGTGGAGATATAACATAAGTGCCCTCGAGGAGAATTAAGAAGGAGAGTTCTAAAATACCCATGGGAATGGACACTATGGCCAGAAATGCATACTAAAATCTTAACTTTGTTTTAGAAAGTAAAAATTTGAATAGTGTGTTTTGTAGCTCCCAAAGCCCTAAGGGATGACGCAAATTAAAGAAGAAGAAAACGACGCAAGGCGCTTACGCTAATATGCGTATAGCGCATATACTACTGAACAAACCAGCTTTATATTCACATTTTTAAAGTTTTTTAAATGTAATCAAAATGACTCGGCGCATTTAAATAACAACATTAAACAACAAATTTAAAGAGACACAGTGGATCGGTGCGTATTTGGAGCCTAACCACCCGCAGAATGACTCGTTCAGAGGTGAAACACATGTTGAATTCATATTTGAAGTTTTGTACAAAATTGCAAACTGACTTTTTGGAGGCTATTCATCACTTAAAAGTAAGAAGATTTCCGTACATCCTAATCTACTTTGATTGTTTACGGTGTGCGGTATATTGATTAAGTATAGGAAATCAACGAATCTCCTTTTCTTTTGTAAATATAAGAAATCATCATGTCTATTTTTGTTTAAAGCACAAGATTAGGAGAATTTGAACACTTACGTAACATTTTACTAATATCAGCAAAATTTAAATAATAGGTCACATATGAAATTAGCGTTTTGTCGTACTGACCACTTTGATCTGAAATATCTCCTGGGTTAGGCATTACAAATTCCAATTTATAAATTAATTTAGCTGGTACATTTGGGTTATGGAAACAGTCATTAATTTGTTTTTTCCTTATTATTTTTTTTGTTTGGCGTCGCTTATTACCGCACAATAGAAAACATGAAATATCGGTATATTTACAAGTACGAGTTCTAACGTGGCACCAGTGCTGCAGAAACAGCTCTAAGGATTAATGATGTGTACGGCACTGGTGTCGCAAAAGAAAGCACGGTACGTTTTTGGTTTCAACATTTTCATTCTGGTAATTCCGACCTTTAGAACCAACCCCGTGAAGGGCCGGAGACCAAAGCGGAAAATGAAGAATTAAAGGCTATTGTGGAAGCGAATCCATCACAAAGCACTTCAGAGATAGCTGCAGGCTTCGGGGTAAGTGATAAAACTGCATTAATCCACTTGAAGCAAATCGGGAAAGTAAAAAAAATTGAACGATGGGTACCTCATGAACTTTGCTCAACTATTTGCTCAACCGACACAATAATGAAGGGATTTTAAATCAAATCATTATCGTTTTGAGATGAAAAGTGGATACTGTACGATAATCGGAAGTGCTCGTCGCAATGGCTGAACCTTGGAGACCCAGCCAAATCCTGCCCTAAACGAAAATTGAGTCAGAAAAAGTTACTTGTGAGTATTTGGTGGACTAGCGCTGATATCGTTCACTACAGCCTTTTAAAATCTGGCCAAATGATTACGGCAGATGTTGTCAGCAACTGCAAACCATGAAGGAAGAAAGAGCTGCTAAACAACCGAGATTGGTCAATCGCTCTAGGCCATTGCTGCTTCACGACAACGCAAGACCACACACTGCACAACAAATAACCACTAAGTTAGACGAGCTATAATTGGAATGTCTGCGACGTCCACTGTACTCCTCGGACCTTGCTCCAACAGATTACCATTTTTTCCGGAATTTGGAAAACTTCTTACAAGGAAAAAATTGAACTCCGTTGCGGCAGTCCAAACCGCCTTCAAAGAGTTTATTGATTCTCGCCCCCATGGTTTTTTTTAGTAAAGGGATCAATGAACTACCTATGAGATAGCAAAAGTGCACAGATAACAGCGGTGCATACTTTAAACAATTAAATATATTAAAAAAATTGACTTTATATTCCTCCCGTACAAAACACCAATTGCATTTATGTAAGGACCTAATATTATAGCGAGGTATATATTTCGATATAGTTTCTCCTTTGATTATGTTATAGATGAGAGGAGCTGCCGACCTCCCGCTGTCGGCGTGTTATTTGGGTAGCAGAGGTCACCCATTCGCGTTTATTTAGGACGTACCACATCTCATTGCTGTGGCAACTCAGGCTGGAGCCTACTTGCCATCAATGAACATTATATTTATTACTGAAAGGAGATTTAATCAACTCTCTCTCCGTTTCAGAGATTAATGCATTCAATTAAACACAAACTCTTGAGTTTTATATTGTAAACAATAAAATAATGAGTAACGCTTTCACAGGTTAGAGTCTGGCGCGGATCCAGGATTCAAATGAGGTCACTCGGGCGAAGGCAGAAGGAGCCCCGACTTGACAGCCGCGGGCGGAGCCAAAGGAAGTGATACCAATCTGCACACAAACAAACACTTTAGTGCTGGAGCAACACGTCGTCTAAGCAACCTCAGTGCCTGAGCAGTGCAGGCCCTCAGGACTCACTGGTACACCTTCGTCATGTTATTACTTTTGAATTGACTCCCAAGAGACAAAGAGTATTGACGAGTTCAAATACATATAATACTGTAATATCGTGAGCATTACCAGCACGTTGTTGACCGCGAGAGGCCCACCAGAGTCGCCGCCACAGGTACCCACGCCACCAGCGCCATTGGTGCACAACGTGGACGCTATGATAACGTTGCCGTAAGTCAGCTGACATGAGGCGTTGATGATTACTTGCAGCCACACTTGACTCTGTACCTGCGATGTGGTGATGCCGCTGTCTGATAACATTAAATAACATTATTAATTCAATGTCATGAGTGTGCATATATATGCGAGACTAACTAGCGATATCTTCAAACTCACTATCTGAGGTTCTGCCATAGCCGGCTGCGATAGCCCACGAGCCCGCGTACTGGTTGCTGCCGGAGGCCAGGCCTACGTTCCTGATCACGCCTGTGGATAATAACATCGATTAGTACCAAGAAAGCGGTGAGGAGTAAGCGTTTCTAGGGACTCATACTAACTAGTGTAGGCGACTGAGTTGTGATTGATCACAGCGACGTCATTGTTGAGGTTGTTTGGATTCCAGTTTTCATGCATAGTGACACTGCTGGTAGTCGTGCGAACGCCACCGGTGAACAGTGTTGTAGCACCGTGCACAATGACGAATTGAAGAGCCTGGCTATTGCCGTCCCACCAGCAATGCGCCGCCGTCACAGAGCGAGTGTTGGTCAGCAGAGATGAGCCGCACACTGAGGTGGCGCCTGATGTCAATGTGATGAGGAGTCCACCCTACACCAAACATATCACATCATTAAATGTTCAATATATCAACACTGTAATTGCATTTTATACTGCTGTTAAGAGTAAAGGCTCCTGTAAGATCAATAATTGGACGTAGTTAAGCAAACTAGAACCAATCCACACCTGAATTAAGTATAAAAGTAGACCTTCAACCACGCTGTGCACATACTCAAAAAATATCCTGGTCAAAAAAACTAACCCAAAACAGAATATCATTATAAATTTGTTTTTTCAAAATAGCTGTTCCATTATTTTCAACAGATATTTGAAACAAAAACCTCAATAACTCGAAAGTGAATTTTTGAGGGTTGGTTCTAGTTTGCTAAACTACGTCCAATTATAACATAGTAAGAATTTGCACAGAGATAGACAACGTGGAAAAGTAGTTAGTGGCGCAACGAATGATGTCCTTACCAAGTGTGGATTAGCGCCGAGCGCCGCCTGGGAGCCTCCGACAATCCTGCTTCCGTCAAAGTCGAGCGCACTCTCGGCCTGCTTGATGCGCGCCGCCTCGGCGATGCCCACGTTCTCATGGTAGTGCAGCAGCACTGGTTCATGCGCCAGCGCCAGTCCCACCAGTGCGATCAACAGTAGCAAGCTCTTCATGATTACAGTAAAGTAACAGCAAGTACGCGAGTGACTCCTCAGCGATTCTTATGTATTCTTATATACACAAATGTCTTATCGCCGCAGATTAATTGCAATATCTTTAATATTTCTGATACGTTATAGTCTTTTAATTGTATTAAATAAACACAAACTTATATTCACATGGATATGTGTTGCGTACACTTCAGTTAGCTCCATCAAACGCTGGTGAAAATGTTCCTTTAGAACTAGAGTTACGCCACACTAAACTCCTACTCGGCGTCCTTCCTTACGTATAAAAATTTTCACTTCTTCAGAAATATCTTTTCAATCAATTGCACCTCTTTACAATCAAACTATTATCCAAATCTGTGTGTAGCACACTGACTGATAAGTATTCCACGACATCTGTGGTCGGTCCGGCGGACTACCCTTTGGGGTATCGTCCCTTTCAACGCCCCGGCAAAGCAGTGCTGCCGAAGCATCGCCCTCACGCAGTCGGCCCCCCTACGGGTAGCGGTCCAATCCGCGGTCTATCGACGCGACAAGTTCATTATCTAAGAATGTATAACACAGGTATACAAGCGTAATACAAACAAGTAGTGACATCTGTTAACACACGTTGCACTAACGATGCAACTATATCTATTAGCTTTGTTACCTAACACAGAATATGCCAATAATATAGTACAACTAGTATAGTCGCACTTTGTGACCCTAAAATATAACAATACTCCACTGTTGTATCCTATGAATAGTAATCAAATCAGACTGACCGATAATAAACGTGAAAATGTATCGCAATCAATTTTATTTTATCTACTCGTATACTCACTGACTAACTGATCGATAATTATTTTATCTACTCGTATACTCACTGACTAACTGATCGATAATTATTTTATCTACTCGTATACTCACTAACTGATCGATAATTATTTTATCTACTCGTATACTCACTGACTAACTGATCGATAACTATTTTATCTACTCGTATACTCACTAATAACTAATAATCACTAATATCACCATAGATGCGAAACTCCAGTGGGGGCCTCATATTGAAAAATTGTCAAATAGACTTAGCTCAGCGGCTTATGCTGTAAGGAAAATTCGAATGTTAATTGACATCGAAACGGCTAGAATAGTTTATTTCTCTTATTTTCACAGCCTTATGTCATATGGCATACTACTTTGTGGATGCTCCGCGGATTTGAATACCATCTTTGTTCTCCAAAAACGGGCTGTCCGCGCTATTTATAGTCTAGGGCCAAGAGCTTCACTTCGGGAAAAGTTCAGAGAGATAAACATTCTAACTGTTGTATCACAATTCATATTCGAAAATCTTATGTATGTAAAAAAGAATTTTGAAAAATTTGAAAAGTAAAGTAGCATTCATCATGTAAACACTAGGAATAAGGATAATCTAGTAATTCATACTACTCGTCTACAAAGAATTAGTAGGTCTTTCATGGGGCAATGTATACGTTTTTACAATAAACTACCTAAAAATGTCCGAGACATGCCAATTAACATGTTTAAAAAAGCTATTAAGAGTAGACTTTGTAGCAAAGGCTATTACAAAATTTCGGATTATTTAGATGATAATACAGAGTGGTTATGAGCAGCTCCTCATTAAGCAATTAATGTTATTGTAATTGTTACAGCTTTAAGGTACTCCTAACTTGTATGAATTCACAGGTTTTTTATTTTAATTATTTTTTTCTCTTACTCTTGTGATTGTACAGCGTAGCGTGTTTTGCCTGTCGAATTTTGGTTTTGATCTCTTTGCATACCTGCTATAGTTCATAGTTTATTTTATAGTACTTAGTGGTTTTTTTTTTTATAGTATGTATAGTAGTAGTTGTAGTTCGTTTTGTATTTTTATTTATGGTTTGGTCATGCTCACTGAATAAGGTTCTGCTTGCGGTAGCTATGTGGGGCGGGTCGCTCCCTTCCCTCTAATTTGGTTGAGGAGAGTGATGGCTGCTCTAGTAGTTAACTCGTGATCGGGTGCTGCTTGTGGGATCTGGTCCAGCCATATTTTCTTCCTTTCTTTATGCTTTAATTTTTTTTTTGTCTTGCATTAAATCTTGAAAATTTATACATATATTTAATTTCGAAGGGCATCACACTGGAGCTAATACCATATATGTTGTACTTAAGCATAATATTATGTATACATATTTAAAAGATTAAGAAAAAAATGACTGCCCGCTGAGTTTCTTGCCGGATCTTCTCAGTTTGTGGCCGCGTTCCGATCCGTTGGTAGATTATTGTATTGTATTCAAAACTGTAATTTGACAATATGTAAGTGCCCTTAAGGGGCCTATACAGAATAAATGATTTGATTTGATTTGATTTGATTTTAGATTTCGTATTACTTTCACATTACTAGCGTGATCTTTGTAAGTGTAAACACTAAAACAAGTGTAATGTCATTAATGTAATGTCATTATTTTCTCGCCTTCAAGTAACTAATGAAAGGTCATTTAATACACCTATTATGTTAGTTATGAAAGAATAAAGTATGTGTGACATCATTAACTTCACCGCTTACATTGAGATGATTGTAAAGAAAACGTAATGCGCCGTTTTAGGGTAGCAGTCATGTCAGCTCATATACGGCACACTGTTGGGTTGTAACCTCCTGCACAGTAAATTACTTTATATTTTAAAAATTCCTACGGTAACTGAAACTACGCGGATGAATATAAAGAGCGGATTGGCTGACGGCTGAGGGTTATCAATTTGGTGGAGATATAACATAAGTGCCCTCGAGGAGAATTAAGAAGGAGAGTTCTAAAATACCCATGGGAATGGACACTATGGCCAGAAATGCATACTAAAATCTTAACTTTGTTTTAGAAAGTAAAAATTTGAATAGTGTGTTTTGTAGCTCCCAAAGCCCTAAGGGATGACGCAAATTAAAGAAGAAGAAAACGACGCAAGGCGCTTACGCTAATATGCGTATAGCGCATATACTACTGAACAAACCAGCTTTATATTCACATTTTTAAAGTTTTTTAAATGTAATCAAAATGACTCGGCGCATTTAAATAACAACATTAAACAACAAATTTAAAGAGACACAGTGGATCGGTGCGTATTTGGAGCCTAACCACCCGCAGAATGACTCGTTCAGAGGTGAAACACATGTTGAATTCATATTTGAAGTTTTGTACAAAATTGCAAACTGACTTTTTGGAGGCTATTCATCACTTAAAAGTAAGAAGATTTCCGTACATCCTAATCTACTTTGATTGTTTACGGTGTGCGGTATATTGATTAAGTATAGGAAATCAACGAATCTCCTTTTCTTTTGTAAATATAAGAAATCATCATGTCTATTTTTGTTTAAAGCACAAGATTAGGAGAATTTGAACACTTACGTAACATTTTACTAATATCAGCAAAATTTAAATAATAGGTCACATATGAAATTAGCGTTTTGTCGTACTGACCACTTTGATCTGAAATATCTCCTGGGTTAGGCATTACAAATTCCAATTTATAAATTAATTTAGCTGGTACATTTGGGTTATGGAAACAGTCATTAATTTGTTTTTTCCTTATTATTTTTTTTGTTTGGCGTCGCTTATTACCGCACAATAGAAAACATGAAATATCGGTATATTTACAAGTACGAGTTCTAACGTGGCACCAGTGCTGCAGAAACAGCTCTAAGGATTAATGATGTGTACGGCACTGGTGTCGCAAAAGAAAGCACGGTACGTTTTTGGTTTCAACATTTTCATTCTGGTAATTCCGACCTTTAGAACCAACCCCGTGAAGGGCCGGAGACCAAAGCGGAAAATGAAGAATTAAAGGCTATTGTGGAAGCGAATCCATCACAAAGCACTTCAGAGATAGCTGCAGGCTTCGGGGTAAGTGATAAAACTGCATTAATCCACTTGAAGCAAATCGGGAAAGTAAAAAAAATTGAACGATGGGTACCTCATGAACTTTGCTCAACTATTTGCTCAACCGACACAATAATGAAGGGATTTTAAATCAAATCATTATCGTTTTGAGATGAAAAGTGGATACTGTACGATAATCGGAAGTGCTCGTCGCAATGGCTGAACCTTGGAGACCCAGCCAAATCCTGCCCTAAACGAAAATTGAGTCAGAAAAAGTTACTTGTGAGTATTTGGTGGACTAGCGCTGATATCGTTCACTACAGCCTTTTAAAATCTGGCCAAATGATTACGGCAGATGTTGTCAGCAACTGCAAACCATGAAGGAAGAAAGAGCTGCTAAACAACCGAGATTGGTCAATCGCTCTAGGCCATTGCTGCTTCACGACAACGCAAGACCACACACTGCACAACAAATAACCACTAAGTTAGACGAGCTATAATTGGAATGTCTGCGACGTCCACTGTACTCCTCGGACCTTGCTCCAACAGATTACCATTTTTTCCGGAATTTGGAAAACTTCTTACAAGGAAAAAATTGAACTCCGTTGCGGCAGTCCAAACCGCCTTCAAAGAGTTTATTGATTCTCGCCCCCATGGTTTTTTTTAGTAAAGGGATCAATGAACTACCTATGAGATAGCAAAAGTGCACAGATAACAGCGGTGCATACTTTAAACAATTAAATATATTAAAAAAATTGACTTTATATTCCTCCCGTACAAAACACCAATTGCATTTATGTAAGGACCTAATATTATAGCGAGGTATATATTTCGATATAGTTTCTCCTTTGATTATGTTATAGATGAGAGGAGCTGCCGACCTCCCGCTGTCGGCGTGTTATTTGGGTAGCAGAGGTCACCCATTCGCGTTTATTTAGGACGTACCACATCTCATTGCTGTGGCAACTCAGGCTGGAGCCTACTTGCCATCAATGAACATTATATTTATTACTGAAAGGAGATTTAATCAACTCTCTCTCCGTTTCAGAGATTAATGCATTCAATTAAACACAAACTCTTGAGTTTTATATTGTAAACAATAAAATAATGAGTAACGCTTTCACAGGTTAGAGTCTGGCGCGGATCCAGGATTCAAATGAGGTCACTCGGGCGAAGGCAGAAGGAGCCCCGACTTGACAGCCGCGGGCGGAGCCAAAGGAAGTGATACCAATCTGCACACAAACAAACACTTTAGTGCTGGAGCAACACGTCGTCTAAGCAACCTCAGTGCCTGAGCAGTGCAGGCCCTCAGGACTCACTGGTACACCTTCGTCATGTTATTACTTTTGAATTGACTCCCAAGAGACAAAGAGTATTGACGAGTTCAAATACATATAATACTGTAATATCGTGAGCATTACCAGCACGTTGTTGACCGCGAGAGGCCCACCAGAGTCGCCGCCACAGGTACCCACGCCACCAGCGCCATTGGTGCACAACGTGGACGCTATGATAACGTTGCCGTAAGTCAGCTGACATGAGGCGTTGATGATTACTTGCAGCCACACTTGACTCTGTACCTGCGATGTGGTGATGCCGCTGTCTGATAACATTAAATAACATTATTAATTCAATGTCATGAGTGTGCATATATATGCGAGACTAACTAGCGATATCTTCAAACTCACTATCTGAGGTTCTGCCATAGCCGGCTGCGATAGCCCACGAGCCCGCGTACTGGTTGCTGCCGGAGGCCAGGCCTACGTTCCTGATCACGCCTGTGGATAATAACATCGATTAGTACCAAGAAAGCGGTGAGGAGTAAGCGTTTCTAGGGACTCATACTAACTAGTGTAGGCGACTGAGTTGTGATTGATCACAGCGACGTCATTGTTGAGGTTGTTTGGATTCCAGTTTTCATGCATAGTGACACTGCTGGTAGTCGTGCGAACGCCACCGGTGAACAGTGTTGTAGCACCGTGCACAATGACGAATTGAAGAGCCTGGCTATTGCCGTCCCACCAGCAATGCGCCGCCGTCACAGAGCGAGTGTTGGTCAGCAGAGATGAGCCGCACACTGAGGTGGCGCCTGATGTCAATGTGATGAGGAGTCCACCCTACACCAAACATATCACATCATTAAATGTTCAATATATCAACACTGTAATTGCATTTTATACTGCTGTTAAGAGTAAAGGCTCCTGTAAGATCAATAATTGGACGTAGTTAAGCAAACTAGAACCAATCCACACCTGAATTAAGTATAAAAGTAGACCTTCAACCACGCTGTGCACATACTCAAAAAATATCCTGGTCAAAAAAACTAACCCAAAACAGAATATCATTATAAATTTGTTTTTTCAAAATAGCTGTTCCATTATTTTCAACAGATATTTGAAACAAAAACCTCAATAACTCGAAAGTGAATTTTTGAGGGTTGGTTCTAGTTTGCTAAACTACGTCCAATTATAACATAGTAAGAATTTGCACAGAGATAGACAACGTGGAAAAGTAGTTAGTGGCGCAACGAATGATGTCCTTACCAAGTGTGGATTAGCGCCGAGCGCCGCCTGGGAGCCTCCGACAATCCTGCTTCCGTCAAAGTCGAGCGCACTCTCGGCCTGCTTGATGCGCGCCGCCTCGGCGATGCCCACGTTCTCATGGTAGTGCAGCAGCACTGGTTCATGCGCCAGCGCCAGTCCCACCAGTGCGATCAACAGTAGCAAGCTCTTCATGATTACAGTAAAGTAACAGCAAGTACGCGAGTGACTCCTCAGCGATTCTTATGTATTCTTATATACACAAATGTCTTATCGCCGCAGATTAATTGCAATATCTTTAATATTTCTGATACGTTATAGTCTTTTAATTGTATTAAATAAACACAAACTTATATTCACATGGATATGTGTTGCGTACACTTCAGTTAGCTCCATCAAACGCTGGTGAAAATGTTCCTTTAGAACTAGAGTTACGCCACACTAAACTCCTACTCGGCGTCCTTCCTTACGTATAAAAATTTTCACTTCTTCAGAAATATCTTTTCAATCAATTGCACCTCTTTACAATCAAACTATTATCCAAATCTGTGTGTAGCACACTGACTGATAAGTATTCCACGACATCTGTGGTCGGTCCGGCGGACTACCCTTTGGGGTATCGTCCCTTTCAACGCCCCGGCAAAGCAGTGCTGCCGAAGCATCGCCCTCACGCAGTCGGCCCCCCTACGGGTAGCGGTCCAATCCGCGGTCTATCGACGCGACAAGTTCATTATCTAAGAATGTATAACACAGGTATACAAGCGTAATACAAACAAGTAGTGACATCTGTTAACACACGTTGCACTAACGATGCAACTATATCTATTAGCTTTGTTACCTAACACAGAATATGCCAATAATATAGTACAACTAGTATAGTCGCACTTTGTGACCCTAAAATATAACAATACTCCACTGTTGTATCCTATGAATAGTAATCAAATCAGACTGACCGATAATAAACGTGAAAATGTATCGCAATCAATTTTATTTTATCTACTCGTATACTCACTGACTAACTGATCGATAATTATTTTATCTACTCGTATACTCACTGACTAACTGATCGATAATTATTTTATCTACTCGTATACTCACTAACTGATCGATAATTATTTTATCTACTCGTATACTCACTGACTAACTGATCGATAACTATTTTATCTACTCGTATACTCACTAATAACTAATAACTAACTAATGGCACAGTTAATACATTTGTGTCCAGAAGCAAAAGAATTTTGCACGACTGTTTCCTAGATGATATAAGTGTGTACTAAGAAGAGATTTTTGCACATTCAATTCTTAAGAAGCCATATAGTATAGCATTAGGTCCTTCTTTGGTACTTAGGTCTTTCTTTCCCTGCTCAGACGAAACAATACCCTCCGTATTACTTCATCTGATCAGGGATAGGTTAGGTTAGCTTTAATTAGTAAGATAATATGAAGATTTTTATATTTTACGATATGATTATTATCTGAACGTTGTTGTCTCAACGAGTGGTTTAATAAAAATTATTACTCCCACTATATAATCAAATCAAATCATTTATTCTGCATAGGCCCCTTGAGGGCACTTACATATTGTCAAATTTATACATCGTTTGAATATAATACAATATCTACTACCGGATCGGAACGCGGCCACAAGCTGAGAAGATCCGGAGAGAAACTCAGTGGGCTGTAATTTTTTTTATCATTTTTGAATACAATTACGTATACAACATATAGTCTTAGCTGCAGTGTGATGCCCTTCGAGATAGGATATAACAATTTTTTTTAATTTAGTTCAAATAAAAAAGGAACGGAAAACATGGTTGGACCAGATCCCACAAGCAGCACCCGATCACGAGTTAACTACTAGAGCAGCCATCACTTACCTCAACCACATTGGAGGGAAGGGAGTGACCCGCCCCACATAGCTATATATATATATATATATGTATATATTTCTCATTATATAATAATGTTCATCGCCGCTCATTAAGATTTTGCAGGTAGTTGACGACAAACCAATAGAAGATTAACGGTCTGTAAGATCGTTATTTCGTCGATCGTTATTGACATTAACAGTTATGCTAATATGAAATATTTTTTGACAAAAGATAATTGTTATCTTTCTAATCATCTTAAGAAATCTATAGCAAATTCGCTATCTTATTTTATTTTTACATCAGCCAAGAATTTGACTAAAAATATTGATTTTATTGAGCAATCTAATGTTGACATAAATAATTTAAATTGTAACATTTCCAATGATGGAAATAATGACATTCATTTAAATTATGTAATAAGACAATAGAGACTTCCTCTTGCTTTAAAAACAATCTTAGTAATAAGTTTAATGTAATCAACCTGGTACACCAAAATATTCAGGGCATGTTAGGTAAAGATTTGGAGATTGAATTATTTTTGAACGATTGCCAGATTGATTTTCTCTGCATTACTGAACACTGGCTTAAAACTAACCAATTAATGTTCAATTTTCCTAATCACTAGGTTGCTAGCTCGTTCAACAGAATGAATATAAAACGAGGTGGCTCATTGATAATCTTAAACAATATGATCAAATATAGAGAAAGAAAGGATATTGTGAGACTTTCTGTTGAACGTGTTATTGAAATTGCCTGTATTGAGTCTGAGCAGCTCATAGTTGTGTGCGTATACAGACCCCCATGTTCTCCATATGAAGGTTTTGAGAGAGGCATGGAGGATGTTCTATTTAAAATCTCCACCTCAAATAAAACAATAGCTATATGTGGGGATTTTGACATAAATTTATTAGAAAATAGTAGTATAACAAGTAAATTTATGAATTTAATGAAATCTCATAATTTGTATAATGCTTTCTTGGAACCTACTAGGATAACCGCTGGAAGTACAACTT
Source organism: Lymantria dispar (assembly GCA_032191425.1). Classification (NCBI taxonomy): domain Eukaryota; kingdom Metazoa; phylum Arthropoda; class Insecta; order Lepidoptera; family Erebidae; genus Lymantria; species Lymantria dispar. Next base: position 218,190 of record CM063454.1, read on the forward strand.
GTATAGATAATAATTTCCTAAATGTTAAACCTATTAGTAAATCTATTTTAAATAAATTAGAATCAGATCATTGTGGACAACTAGTTGTACTTCCTAGAACTAATAGGGTTCAACATGAACGTATTACCTTTGTTCCTGTCAATGTAAGCCGCTTAGAGCATTTTAAATACAATATGAGTTTGAAAGTGCCACAATTACCTTTTCATGAAAACCCCAATGAATTATATACGTCCCTATTCCACATAATTGATGATGAGTTTCATAAAATATTTAAACCCAAAACTCTATTGTCAGGAGTATCTGCAGGTTTTAGTGAATGGGCTACTTGTGGTATCTATAAGAGTAGATAAAGGTTATATGATCTTTATCATGAAAAATCTTATAACCATGATCCAGTATTTTTGGAAAATGTAAAAAATTATTCCAAAATATTCAAACGTGCCTGTTCATGTGCTAAATCTATTTATCTCAAGAATAAAATTAAACATGTTAGTAATGTAATTAAAATGACTTGGAAAGTGATAAATAGTGAAACCGGTAGGAATGCTGTACGGAAGAAAGACTTTAACTTAAAAATTGGTGATAAAAATGTATGTGCGGACAATGACGTTGCAACAGAATTTGAAAATTATTTCACTAATATTCCTAAATTAACCACTAGATCGTTGGCATCATCTCCTATGTTAGCAGAATCGCTGCTCAAACAATGTACTGCAAAATGCGATACAGCCTTTAAATTTTCAGATGTAAGCTCGAAGGTTATCATTAGCACTTTCAGAAATCTTAATATTAAGAAGACTGCTGATTCGTGGGGCTTGTCTGTTAAGTCAATTAACTCCATAATTGATATTATTGCTCCCCATTTGGCATCTGTGTTTAATGGTTGTGCTGCTCGAGGTGTATTTCCTGAACACATGAAAATTAGTAGATTCCTTTGTTCAAAGCGGGTAGTATGTCAGATATTAATAACTTTCGGCCTATTTCCATACTACCTACACTCAGTAAAGTTTTTGAAAAAATTATTCTTAACCAAATGCTGAGCCATTTTAATAAGCATGGCATCTTTCACAAAAATCAGTTTGGCTTTACCAAGAATCGCTCTACTACTGATGCGGGTGTAGAATTATTAAAAAATATCTTTAAAGCCTGGGAGAAATCGCACGATGCTTTAGGTATATTTTGCGATTTATCCAAGGCGTTTGATTGTGTACACCACGAAACCCTCATTAAGAAATTACATCACTATGGGATCAGGAATAAAGCTCTCGAACTTTTAACGTCTTATTTGTGTAACAGAATTCAGAGGGTTGACGTAAATGGTGTGCAATCATCTGGCTCTGTTATAGAAATGGGCGTGCCGCAAGGATCCATTTTGGGGCCATTTCTGTTCCTTGTTTACATTAATGACTTACCCTATTATATAGGGAACAATCAAGACATTGTGTTGTTTGCGGATGATACCTCTTTGTTATTTAAAATCAAACGACAAATGCTTAGTTATGACGATGTGAACAACGCACTGTCTAACGTTGTTCATTGGTTCAATATAAACAATCTTGTTCTTAATGAGAAGAAAACTAAATGTATTAAATTTACCACACCTAATGTGAGACAAGTGGAAACCAATGTTCAAATGAATGGTGTGGCCCTAGACCTAGTGGAGTCCACGGTTTTTTTAGGTATCACCATAGATGCGAAACTCCAGTGGGGGCCTCACATTGAAAAATTGTCAAATAGACTTATCTCAGCGGCTTATGCTGTAAGGAAAATTCGAATGTTAACTGACATCGAAACGGCTAGAATAGTTTATTTCTCTTATTTTCACAGCCTTATGTCATATGGCATACTACTTTGGGGATGCTCCGCGGATTTGAATACCATCTTTGTTCTCCAAAAACGGGCTGTCCACGCCATTTATAATCTAGACCCAAGAGCTTCACTTCGGGAAAAGTTCAGAGAGATAAACATAACAACACAACAACAACTGTTGTATCACAATTCATATTCGAAAATCTTATGTATGTAAAAAAGAATTTTGAATAATTTGAAAAGTACAGTAACATTCATCATGTAAACACTAGGAATAAGTTTTAAATAAAACTACTTTACGGATTTTATCGCGTTTGTATTTGATTTTTGATTACCCGACGTTTCGAACACTTTACAGCGTTCATGATCACGGGTGGACTAAGATGTCTCACGTCCAACAAGTCATCGTTACTGCAGAAAATTTTATAATTATCTACCCGATACAGAAATTAGTTATTAAATATTGGCCCACATTTTGATACAAAATTTATTGCCAGTGTAAGAAGAAAATGATTCTATATGAAAAAATTATATTGTTTATGGTTAGTAATAATTAAACATTAAAATTAATAGTAATTATATTTAAAAAAGTCAAGTGCCAGATCCCTTTACAAGATGCAGGAGTATATAAACTTGACTGTGACTGTGGTCTCTCTTACATTGGACAAACAAAGAGATCCATAAGAACTCGGATCAAAGAACACATAGCCGATGTGAAGCACCGCCGGGACACTAGGTCTGCAGTCTGTGAACATAGTCAGGACCGCGCCCACCATAACATCAGGTTTGATAAACCACAAATCCTCGCAAAAGAACACCGATACCTGCCTAGAATGGTACGCGAGGCTATTGAGATTAAAAAACACAAAAATTTCAATAGAGAGGATGGCTGGGTGTTACCATCAAGCTGGGATCCTGTTATAAACATTATTAAAAAGAAATCCAAAAAGACCACCACAAGACTGCAAGACACCGTGAGCTCATATTGTATAGATTTGACCCACAATAATAATAACTAAAGATAATTTTATAAATTAAAACCTTTTTAGTAACATAAAGTAAGCCGCCTTCAAAATTAACTTTAATTTAGCATCATGTTACCTGAGTTTTCTTGCCGGATCTTTCTCAGTGTAACCGTGTTCCGATCCGGTGGTAGTATACTAGATTATTAGTTAGTTTTTTAAATATAATTACTATTAATTTTAATGCTTAATTATTACTAACCATAAACAATATAATTTTTTCATATAGAATCATTTTCTTCTTACACTGGCAATAAATTTTGTATCAAAATGTGGGTCAATATTTAATAACTAATTTCTGTATCGGGTAGATAATTATAAAATTTTCTGCAGTAACGATGACTTGTTGGACGTGAGACATCTTAGTCCACCCGTGATCATGAACGCTGTAAAGTGTTCGAAACGTCGGGTAATCAAAAATCAAATACAAACGCGATAAAATCCGTAAAGTATTTAAAATGTATAATACTCGCGTAAACATCAGAAATCACTAGGAATAAGGATAATCTAGTAATTCATACTACTCGTCTACAAAGAATTAGTAGGTCTTTCATGGGGCAATGTATACGTTTTTACAATAAACTACCTAAAAATGTTCGAGGCATGCCAATTAACATGTTTAAAAAAGCTATTAAGAGTAGACTTTGTAGCAAAGGCTATTACAAAATTTCGGATTATTTAGATGATAATACAGAGTGGTTATGAGCAGCTCCTCATTCAGCAATTCATGTTATTGTAATAATAATTATTTTAAGGTATATATATATATATATATATATATATATATTGTTTTATGGTAATAGCTTTAAGGTATTCCTAACTTGTAATATTTATGACTTATTTTAATTATTTTTTTCTCTTACTCTTGTGATTGTACAGCGTAGCGTGTTTTGCCTGTCGAATTTTGGTTTTGATCTCTTTGCATACCTGCTATAGTTCATAGTTTATTTTATAGTACTTAGTGGTTTTTTTTTTTTTATAGTATGTATAGTAGTAGTTGTAGTTCGTTTTGTATTTTTATTTATGGTTTGGTCATGCTCACTGAATAAGGTTCTGCTTGCGGTAGCTATGTGGGGCGGGTCGCTCCCTTCCCTCTAATATGGTTGAGGAGAGTGATGGCTGCTCTAGTAGTTAACTCGTGATCGGGTGCTGCTTGTGGGATCTGGTCCAGCCATATTTTCTTCCTTTCTTTATGCTTTAATTATTTTTTTGTCTTGTACTAAATCTTGAAAATTTATACATATATACAATTTCGAAGGGCATCACACTGGAGCTAATACCATATATGTTGTTCGAAGCATAATATTATGTATATTTAAAGGATTAAGAAAAAAATGACTGCCCGCTGAGTTTCTTGCCGGATCTTCTCAGTTTGTGGCCGCGTTCCGATCCGGTGGTAGATTATTGTATTGTATTCAAACGTGTAATTTGACAATATGTAAGTGCCCTTAAGGGGCCTATGCAGAATAAATGATTTGATTTGATTTGGTTATGTAAAAAGAGGATAAAAGAGTGATCTTTTCGAGATAAAATTAGATTTGACAAAGGTAAAGACAAAATAAATCTATTTAAAATTGGCGATTTTGTTCTCAGGCGTCGTTATGAACGACACACTACCTAATTCGGTTAAAAATTCCAGGGTCCCATGGAAGTTTTACAGATTGAAGTATGTTAATCTTCGCGGACGTAGTCAAAAGATCGCCATGACCATGACTTTTTACGACAAGCGCCTGATGCGCAGATGGATCCTTTTTTTGATCAGCGACGCCGCATGGGCGGATGAATAATAACTCTGTACATTCTATTTATTTTAAAACATCCTTTCCAATAAGGCTGACTGGCCACCAAGCGTATCCTTATAACCCGGACTTCTGTTCGCTAGACCCCATGCTGGGTGATCCCAAGATGACTCTGACAACCCTGGCTTCGCATCTAAGACAGGTAAAAATATTTTTAATCTAAATAATTTTTCCATACATCTCAACTGTGGTAAGCCCTGTAAGCCTCGAGTACGAGAGACAGTATCGATAAACATACTGTTTAATACTAAAAGGTTTATTAAAGTCCAAATTCCCGCAATCGACCCATTCAAAAAACAAGTACTCCTCAGTTTTATATTATAATCAATTAAATCATGATCATTGCTTATACAGCTTAAAGTCTAGCCCGCAACCAGGCCTCGAAGCTGGTCACTCGGGCGAAGGCAGCTGGAGCACCGACCTGGCAGCCGCGGTCGGAGCCGAAAGAAGTTATGCCGATCTGTAGACAAACAAACATATTGGTGTTAGAGTAACAGGTCGGCTAAGTACTCTTAGTGACTAAGCGCAGACCTGAAGTCTCGTCTTCGATGACTTATTATTTTGAACTGATTTCTAAGAGACAAACAGTTCAGAGGGTGCCACTGCCAGTTGTCTGTCCGTCAACGGATTAGTGTCACTACGGGCGCGCGATCCCGGACTACTCTAGCTGCTGCTGTCATCTCTATCCCATACCCCATGATAGTAGTATCCTTAACCCACTTTATCCCATATGTATCCACCATATCCCCATCCTTTTTCCCCAGTAACGAAAATTCCTGAGGAGGGTTGGCGTCAGGCGGGCGGCCGGCCATAAAATTAATAGCCGTATCTTATACAACATGGTTTTAAGTTTGAAAGAAATGCGCGAGAATGTTAGGGCGTACCCCCGAAGCGACGCGCAGGCACAGCACCCGGTGTCTGCGGCAAGTGGACAAGGGTTGTCGCATCAGGGACGGGTGCGACGTAAGAAGCGAGTCCATGAGGTAAGAATGAGGATGGTAAGCTGGAACATAGGAACGATGACTGGAAGGGGAAGTGAGCTTGCGGATGTGCTAGAAAGAAGAAGAGTAAATGTAGCTTGTGTGTAAGAGACGAGATGGAAGTGTACGAGAGCTAGAGAGATCGGAATGGGTTATAAATTTTTCTATTCTGGGAGTGATGGGAAGAGAAATGGAGTCGGAATCGTGTTAGATAAAGAGCTGAAAAAGCGTGTGATGGATGTAAAAAGAGTGAATGATAGAATCATCATCAGTAGTGAAAATGGTTTGGGAAAATGAAATATCCAATATTGTAAGTGTGTATGCGCCACAGGTTGGATGCGATGATGTAGTGAAAGGTAAATTTTGGGAGGATTTTGACTCAGTATTAATGGATATCCCGCAGAGTGAGAGTGTTTATATAGGGGGCGACTTTAACGGGCATGTGGGAAGGATGAAAGGTGGGTATGAGGGAGTGCATGGAGGGTGGGGGTTAGGGAGGCGAAACCCGGAGGGCGAAATTTTATTGCAGGCTGCTTCAGCTTTCGATTTGGCTATTGCCAACACATTCTTCGAAAAGCGAGACGAACACCTCATAACATATAAAAGTGGAAACCATCGCACCCAAATAGATTATTTCCTTCTCAGAAGAAATAACCTACGCACTGTTGTTGACTGTAAGGTAATCCCGGGTGAGACTTTAACTTCCCAACATCGCTTATTGCTGCTGGAAATTAAAATCGTAGGCCAAATAGCTAAGTTTAAGCCTAAGCCCCCACCAAAAATTAAATGGTACAGGATAGAAGAAGAAGATTGTGCGAATGAATTCCGGAAGAGAGTGGCTAACAAAATGATTGAGTTGAAAAATAGTATGAGTATAAAATCGGTAAATGAATGTTAGAACGAGATGGCTTCGTATGTAAGGGAAGTAGCGAAGGATATTCTGGGTGAGACGAAAGGTAAAGGTGTGATTGCAAAAGAAACATGGTGGTGGGATGATAGTATCCAAAAGGTCTTGAAAGAAAAGAAGAATGCTTTCAAAGAATGGAAATGTGTGAATGACGACAACCCGCTATTGAAAGAACAGAAGAGAATAATTTATATGGAATGCAAGAAGAAGAGTAAGAAAGGTGTAGCTATTGCTAGAGGTAGGGTACAAGATAGACTATACCAAAGTCTCGAGAGTCCCAAGGGGCAGAAAGAATTGTACCGTATAGCAAAAGTGAGAGAAAAGAATGCTAGAGATATTTTGCATGTTAAATGTATAAAAGATGGTAATGGAAGAGTCTTAATGAACGATGAAGAAATAAAAGGCCGCTGGAAGAGTTACTTTGAAAATTTAATGAATGAGGAGAATATTTGGAGTGGTGAGATAGTGGATCAACCAACTAATTTGGCTTTGGTAGGAGAAATAAGTGTAGAGGAAGTAAGAATGGCTGTGCAGAAGATGAAAAAAGGGAAGGCAGTTGGCCCAGATCGTATACCTGTAGAGGTATGGAAGGTTTTGAAAGCTGAGGGATGGACGTGGCTGACTTTATTCTTCAATAAGTTGTTGCATGAAGAGTCGATCCCGAAAGAATGGTGTACCAGTTCACTGGTGCCCATCTTTAAAAGAAAGGGTGATGTACAAGAATGTAACAACTACCGAGGAATAAAGCTCATGTCACACAGCATGAAGATTTGGGAGAAAGTGATAGAGAAGAGAATAAGAGAGGAAAGTAGAATAACCCAGAACCAGTTTGGTTTTATGCCAGGACTGGGAACCACAGATGCAATTTTTGCGTTACGTCAACTCATGGAAAAATACCAAAGTGCGCGTAAAAACCTGCACATGGTATTTATCGACCTAGAGAAGGCGTACGACCGAGTTCCCAGGGAGGTTCTGTGGTGGGCTATGAAAGAACGAAGAGTGCCAGGGAAGTATGTAAGATTAGTGAAAGCTATGTATGCAGGAGCGTGCACGAATGTCCGGTCGGAAGCCGGAGTCACTGATGAGTTCAATGTCACTGTAGGCTTGCACCAGGGTTCGGCATTGAGCCCCTACTTATTCCTCCTGGTGATGGATGCGCTGACATCGGTAATACAGGAGGAAGCCCCGTGGTGCATGCTATTTGCAGATGACATTGTCCTCGTCGGGGAAGAGGCAGCTGAGGTACAGAGCAGACTGGAGCAATGGCGTGAGAGGTTGGAAAGAGTAGGCCTTAAGATCAGCCGAACCAAGACTGAACATATGCTCTGTAACTTCGGTGGCCCTTCCAAATTCTCTCACATTGTCCTAGATGGGGTTGGTCCCTACCGGTTTGCTCCGATTTCAAGTATCTAGGCTCGCTTCTCCAAGACGATGGCAACATTGACCGAGAGATTAATAGTAGAATGAATGCAGGATGGATGAAGTGGCGGCAGGTCTCGGGGACAATTTGTGACACCCGGTTGCCTCTCAAACTTAAGGGGAAAATATACAAGAGTGTCATCAGACCTGTTGCTATGTATGGATCTGAATGTTGGGCATTGAAAAAGACGGATGAGAGAAGAGTGCATGCTACAGAGATGCGAATGCTAAGATGGATGTGTGGGGTTACAAGGTTAGATAAAGTAAGAAATGAGTATATTAGGGGAAGTCTAAAAGTGGCACCAGTGATAGAGAAGATTAGGAGCGCGAGATTGTCATGGTATGGACATGTGATGAGGAGGGATGAAAGGCATGTGACAAGGAGGGTTGTCAATATGATTGTGGATGGACGAAAAAAGCGTGGGAGACCCAAAAAGAGATGGATGGACTGCGTGAATGAAGATATGCGTATGAAAGCAGTGAGTGCACATATGACGGCTGATAGGAGGATATGGAAGGTAAAAACATGTTGTGCCGACCACACTTAGCGTGGGATGAGGGCAGGAAAATGATGATGATTCTAAGAGACAAACAGTACTGATGAGTGCATAATGGTGTTCACAAATGTATTATATATAATATTGCAATGTGACGAAGGTTACCAGTTGGTTGTTGAGCACGAGGGGTCCGCCAGAGTCACCACGGCAGGTGCCCACACCACCAGCGCCGCTGGTGCATAGAGTGGATGCGATGACCGAGCTACTGCCGTAGGACAGCTGGCACACGGCGTTGGTGATCACCTGCAGCCACACTTGGCTCTGTACCTGCGCCGTGCTGATACCAGCGCCTGGTAACATTAAACAATAAAATTAATGTGTAGTTTACTTAAGTGTGCAACCAACTAGCTATTAGAGTTGTTATGAAGCTCCGTAATCGTAACCAAAATTATGGGATAATTGAAATGAAAATTTATCCAAAACATACACTGAAACTTAAATTGTCCCTGTGACAAACACTACGACAGGTTTTCTATCAATCAGCCGCACTGATAGCCTAAACATAGGCCTCTCCAAAGACAAATTATGTGTTAATAATCACAATCACCCTTTGACCTTTTTACAATTTCTTAAAATTCAATATTTGTCACCAAAACTCGGATAATTTTGGTGACGAATATTAAATCTGACGGTTAATCCTATATCGTCATCAGGAATAGGAAATGATGATCGTCATCATCATTCAGACCATTCTCATCCACTGCTGCACGTAAGCCCCCTAATGTTTCGCTGCAAGTGTGATCCTGTGCTACCTGCATCCAACGACATCCAGCAACCGTCACCATTTCGTCGGTCCACCTAGATTCTCCCACACCGCGTCGTCTGATACGTGGCCGCCATTCTGATATGATATATCCGTAATCGTAACTAAAACCGATGTGTCATTCTAGCGACGAATGTGCACTCACTGTCCGAGGTCCTGCCGTAGCCCGCGGCGAGAGCCCACGAGCCCGCGTAGCTGTTGCTGCCGGTGGCCATGGCGATGTTCCTGATGGCGTCTGTGAACAGTAACATAGTTTAGTTGTAACATAAAAAAAACAATTTTGGTTATCCGAAGTACGTTTTAAAAATAAGTATGTTTTTAAATACAAATATAATTAAAATAAAATAATAGAATAATAAAATTATAAAGTTTCAACACACGCGCAAACATTTTTATATAGTGAATTCTTTTGGTCCCCGCGCTTGTTAAACCGGTTTCGCCAGAGCTCGTTAGCCGAGGGCCACCGCGACATTCGATTGCAGCTCGCACAGAGCCCGGCGAATCCTTCTAACATACACCCGTATATTCGTCTCCTTTATCATAATACCAATGGGCATTATTATATCGATTATATATAATATGTACCTAAATAGATAGTAGTTAAACAGTTTAGTTTTCATAGTGTTATTTATAGTTTTTGTATTCCCGTACTAGGTAAGTTGTGTATGAATATTTTTGTAGACTAGTATTATATTGAGTAAGTTGTGTAATGTATTGTAATTAGTTAGCCTCTATTAGTGTTTTCAGACATCTGAGTATTTGTTTTCACTTAATTGCTTACGCAATTCATCATTGTGCACCTAGAAACAATCTTAGAATATGTATTTAGTGCAAATATTTGGATACCCAACAAAGAATTATAAAACCGTTACTGAATATTTTTATTAACTGCCACTTCCACCCAGCTGTAATATTTAAATAAGCTCCATTCTCTTAACGTGCTTGTTAATAACTTCATCCGGCTTCGCTTGCTACCATATGTCGGCAATCATTCGCTTGGGATAGTGGCAATGTTCAACTTTACCCACTTAATGCTAAAAGGTATTAATATGACTACGCAGGAACCTCCCTTGGGCAGCATACAGATGCTGCCGTCTCAAGCCTGCTCCAGCTTCGTTCCGGCCGCACCTCGAGACAGAGGATCTCAATGGGGACCGAAGCACAGGGGAGTGGGCTATGTTGGTGACTGCTGTGGGGTGTTAAGCCTACCCACGACTTATGCCTTATTTTAATTGTACACATTAAACTCGTGCTCATTATTACTATTATTCGGTCTTATTTTATTTTTGTCCCCTAGTAAAATAATGACGTGACATAGTGTCAATGTCGCGTTATGAGGAGTGAGCGCTCGTACAGACTGATACTCACTGGTGTAGGCGACCGAGTTGTGATTGATGATAGCGACGTCATTGTTGAGGTTATTTGTGTTCCAGCTGCCGTGCATGATGACATTGGAGGTGGTCGTGCGAACACCACCGGTGAAGAGGGTGGTGGAACCGTGCACGATTACGAACTGGCGAGCCTGGCTACTGCCGTCCCACCAGCAATGCGCCGCCGTCGCTGAGCGAGTGTTGGTCAGCAGAGACGAGCCGCACACTGAGGTAGCACCAGTTGTCAATGTGATGACAAGTCCACCCTGCATCAAGCATACCACATCATTAGATGATCAACATATAAGCACTGTAATTGCACTTGACATTTGAGAACCGTTAACTAACTATGATTCATCTGAGATCAAAAACTACATATAAAGTAAGAGTTTACACAGAGATAGACAACATGAAGGAGAGATAAGAGGATGAAGGATGAGTTAGTGGCGTGAAATACAATATCCTTACCAAGTATGGATTAGCACCGAGCGAAGATGTCGAGCCTCCGACGATCCTGCTGCCGTCGAAGTCGAGCGCACTCTCGGCCTGCTTGATGCGCGCCGCCTCGGCGATGCCCACGTTCTCGTGGTAGTGCAGCAGCACCGGCTCGTGCGCCAGCGCCAGTCCCACCAGTGCGACCAACAGTAGCAAGCTCTTCATGATTGTGGAGTAGGTGTAGCGAGTGAACGAAAGACCCGCCGCCGGTTCTTATATATGCACCTATGGGCGGCTTATCGACATGTATTAATTGCTAATGTTATTTATTCTTAAACTCAGTTTTATTAGATAAAAAAAACCCACAAATTGCTTTATTTGTTTAATTGGATTAAAAAAACCCACGAAGTATGTATGTATGTATTCATATACATACATACATATATTCACGCCTTTTTCCCATAGGGGTGGGCAGAGACCACTTCCCTCCACTTGCACGATCTTGACATACTAATTTCGCTTCCTCTACATTCATTAATCTCTTCATGCATATTCTTCGGTTTAGGGTACTTCTAACCTGGCCTTTCTTAAGGACGTCCCCGATTTGATCCTGAAACGTCCACCTTGGTCTTCCCCTGCCAACACTTCCGCTCAGATTCGCCTTATAAATTCTTCTTGTTAATCTCCTTTCATTAATTCTCTCTACATGTCCAAACCAACTTAACATACCATTCTCAATCCTTGTCACTACGTCAACATTCATACCACAACGTTCCCTGATTACACTGTTCTTAATTTTATCACTCAGTTTTACACCAATCATGCTCCTCAGCGCTCTCATTTCCACCGCATTTATTCTACTTTCATGTTTCTTCTGCCCCATACCCAGCTCTCACTTCCATACGTTAGGGTTGGTACAAGGACTCCCCTATGCACAGCCAGGCGAGCCTTCTTAGAGAGGCTCTGGCTGCCCATAAAGGTGTGTAAAGCACCATTCACCTTATTGCCCTTACATACTCTTATTTCAATGTCATTTTCACATTTACCATCTCTTGCAAAAGTAGATCCCAAATATACAAACTCTTGTACTTGTTCTAATATTTCCTCTTCTATGCGTATCTTGCACTCCGTCATACCTTCTCCCCTTTCAAATACCATAACTTTCGTCTTCTTTACGTTAATTTTCATTCCCTTTCTTTCATAAGCATCATGCATTACTGTGACCATCTCTTGCAACTCATCCACCGACGAAGCAAGTAGGACTTGATCGTCAGCGTAGAGAAGACATTTGATAAGTAACCCATTCATTCTCAGTCCGTATTCACTCTCTTTTAAATCAGTCAGGCAATTATCCATGAATAAGTTAAACAGCCATGGTAACGCAACACATCCTTGTCTAACACCCTTTTGGATACTAAACCATTCAGTGTACGCCCCTTCGATTCTGAGACAGGCACTGGAGTTCTCATAGAGAGACTACAATGCCCGTATCAGATTGCTGTTCACCCCATGCAAAGATAATGCTGACCACAACTCATTCCTCACCACTCTATCATAGGCCTTTTCCAAATCTATGAACGCGCAATAGACCTTCTGACTCTTCGCCAGAAACGTTTCGGCTATGCAACGCAAGGAAAAGACCTGATCCGTACATCCCATTCCCTTTCTGAATCCTGCTTGCACATCCCAGACTCTTTCATCCGTCTCTTTTATAACTCTCTCTATCAGTACCTTTGCATACAATTTGCCGACGACGCTGAGAAGACTTATTCCGCGGTAATTGGCACAGTCTTGTTGCGACCCTTTTCCTTTGTGTAACGGCACGATGACAGCCTTGCACCAGTCTTCTGGCACTCGACCTTTCCTCCAGCACAAGTTGAAAAGGCGGCACAACAGATTCACCACTATGCCATCGCCAGCTTTCAGCATTTCGGCCTTACCTAACTTCATATGCTTCAACGCATTCACGATCTCATCTATACTTATCTCGCAATCATAATCATTCAGCTACTGTTCCGGTCTCTGAAGCAGTTCTTCGTCCCTTTCAAATAAACTTTCATAATATTCCTTCCACCTCTTCATCACGCAATCTGGTTCTTTTATAATACTTCCATCCTGACCTCTGGATTTTGGTACGCTCCGAGTTCGTAGACCTCCCTCGAGCAATCCTTATGGATTTCCAGAACAACTTAATGTTAGACCGGAAATCCTTAGAAAGCCTCCTATCAAAATCATCCTTTCGCTCATCTTTCTTCTTATTCACAGCTTTCTGTATCATCTCTTTCAAACATTTATACTTCTTTCTTGCTTCGTCTAAATCCTTATTCGTCGCCTTTTGCATTCTTAGTTTAGCTTTTGTTGCTAACCAGTCCATCCATGCTTTCTTTTTCTTACCAATAACCATTTGTACATCTTTATCCATCCAGACCTTATACTGTTTCCTTCCTTTCCTCCTTTTAGAGATCCCACACACCTCAATAGCTACATTTACAGCTCCTTCTTTAAACATCTTCCACAATTCCTCTATCTCACAAACCTTGTCGATATCTTTAAATCTCTCATTCAACCTTTTGCGATAGACTTCTTTTACAATCGTATCTTGTAAGCTTTCCACTTTTATTCTTTCCAGATCATTCTTAACATTCTTCACTCTATGCCGCCAGCGTTTAAAGAGACTACTTATCCGGGACATCACCAGAAAGTGGACTGTGTCAAGTATATTCATATACTTAATTTATATATTTGAGCTTGATTCAGTTTAAGGTCTCAAGGTAAGTGTCAATGTCCGCTATTAAAAATATCAATTAATTGTTTCAGACGGTATTGAAAATGATACATCATCACTCACTAATTTACTTTGTCTCATTCCTTTACTAATTTTTATTTTCACGTGAAAAACAGGATATCCCATAGTGCCATTTTATTAAACAAAAAAACTACCTTTCTAAAACCTATGTGTACTGAGGGCCAGGTCATACTTACGAAACTTGCTTCAAACGCGAATGCTTGCTGACTTCAAATGTGAACTGTGTAGCAAGTAATAAGTTAGCACCAATCACTATCAAAATAGGTGACAAGATTTTGCAAGCGGTCTTCGACAGCGGGGCAGAATGTTCAATCATCAAAGAATCGATTGCTACAGAATTACCTAGTCAAAGAAGACCAGTTGTCAATTATTTGAAAGGAATTGGACAATTTCCTGCACTATCCTTATCCAAACTTTCAACAATATCCATCGTGGACGCCATCCATGTTGAGTTGGAGTTCTACGTTATTACCCGTCTATGAAATGTCAAGTGACATTTTAGTGGGCATGAACCTGATCCATGGTTTAAATAAGGCCATGAGAACCATAGTGACCTAACTAATTTTTTATAGTGTTGAGTTTATGATTTTTACAAATATAATTGAACATTTTGATAAAACCATGGTGGCCTAAAAGTGACACAAGGAATATTCACTAGATTACCATTGATTAGACTTCCATAGAGAAGCCCGCCTTCGTCAGACCAGATGGTTTATATGAATATTTCATCATGCCGTTTTGTTTAAGCAACGCTTGTTCGGTTTATCAACAGTGCATCAATAGAGCTCTAATGTTATTACTGGGAACAGCTGCACAGGTTCATGTAGACGAGGTGTTGAGTAAATCCATAGTTTTTCCTGACGGGATCTCGCACCTGGAGCGAATCCTCATAGCACTAGACTCAGGATTTTCTACTAACGCAGACAAGTGCAGTTTCTTCAAACGATTCATCGACCTTGGTAACGTTGTTTCTAATAGCCAAGTACGACCAAGTCCACAAAAAGTAGAGGCTCTCGTCAAAGCTCCAGTTCCTAAAACTCAAGCAAGTCAGGCAGTTAAACAATCTGGCTGGGTACTTTAGAAAGTACATTCCTGACTTTTCTCGTATAATGGAACCTTTGTACGAATTGGCGAAACAAGGAGCAAAATGGATATGGACCGATAAACACGAAAAAGCTCGTAACACAGTAATCGAATGCCTAACATCTACTCCAGTACTAACATTATTCCAAGAGGAGGCACCGATCTATCTGTACACGATTGCAAGCAGTTTTGGATTTGATTCAGTATTGGTACAAGTGATCAATAAGCGTCAACATGCTGTTGCTTTTATGAGCATGAGAACTACAGAAGCTGAGAGTCGCTATCACTCATACAAGTTAGAAACATTAGCAGTGGTACGCGCAATAAAACACTTTCGATCAATTACATCGATTTACTAGACGTTATCACGTCAATAGTGTCTTAGGTAGAAGTTCGTATAAGTTAGGTAGTAGTGATTTACAAGACGCACTAACTTCAAAAGTTATAATTTTTTGCTCTTTAGTACCTCAGTGTTGTTTAAAGACTTTCTTTTGATGTGAAACATCTATAGGCGAGGGTGATCCCGATTGTCGC
Source organism: Lymantria dispar (assembly GCA_032191425.1). Taxonomy (NCBI): domain Eukaryota; kingdom Metazoa; phylum Arthropoda; class Insecta; order Lepidoptera; family Erebidae; genus Lymantria; species Lymantria dispar. The sequence goes on from CM063454.1 coordinate 233,674, forward strand.
GTGGCGTTAACGCCACGCCTCGGGACACCATTTTAATTAACTACAAATAAAAATCCGGATATATATGTGTACATTTTTGTAACGAAACCATAGTGCGATTTAAAATTTGTACAACGCCATCTAGTGCGCTTAAAGTAAATTGTTACCTATAATGAAAATAAATGTTTATTGAATAAAAATCATCATTTTCTTGGAAAAAAAATCGTAATATTATTTTTATTAATATGCTATTTTAGTTCCTGTCGTAATCTGTTCTTTTATGCATATATACTTCTATAAAATAATTTATGTTCTATAAAATAATGTATAATTCTCTAACTTTCAAACATAAGTATACCATACCTACTTACAGTACTTTCACGTACGAAAACTGGACAATCGCTTTTTATAGGTGTTTTATTAGTTTCAGATGTATATTTATTTGTTTGTGTTACAGACTCCTAGGAATTGGATCTTGACTCACTTTCAACAGTCAGATTTCATTTAAAATTTGTTAATTAAGGACCAATGACAATAAAATAATTTAAATAGCTTGTCTCATTATCATCATCATCATTACAGGATTAGAGATTTCTTTATAAAATATATTTTGTAGCTGAGATTTAATCTTAGCTCGATAGATGTCGTTATTTCTGTTAGCTAGATCATACTTACCTAACCGATCCTTTTGATTTGAACTACGTAGAAGTGTGTGAGGGAGACGTAGCACCGCTTTGTTAGGTCTTAAGCGACTGAGCGGTGAACTAATATTATTTCTTTGTAATATTTTAAATAGTAGAAATCGTATTATTTTATTCAATACTTTACATATTAGTTCCTGTCGTAATCTATTTTCTACAAGTATATATGAATAAATCATATATACTTGTAGAAAAAAATTTCGAAGTTTCTCATCTGCCAGGCGTCCTGAGCGACGGCTTACTTTTTTTTCATCTTCATCATCATTTCAGCTCATATATGTCCCACTGTTGGACTCGAGCCTCCTCCACAATGGCAGGGAAATTGACCTTATTATATCATGCTGGTCAGACAGGTGGGTATAGGGTTTTATTTCGAGTTTTCCTTCTCTTGCATAGATGTTATATGCGTATTATATGAGATGCGATAAAAGTGATAATATCGTGGCAACCAATCCACCAAATGACGTTTATTACAAAAAGTAAGGACGATTAAGTAATAATTGTAACTTCGGTCGCACTCGTGATATATAGGCAGGGTAATAGCCGCGCGCATCTATTGTTCTGGCAGTTACGACTATGAAATGAGAGAGATACAGACTAAGAGCACACTCTCTTTTAAATCAGTCAAGCAGTTATCCATGAATAGATTCAGCCATGGTGACGCTACATATACTTTTTAACACCCTTTTAGATGCTAAACCATTCAGTGCTCCCTCGATTGTGACACAGGCACTGGAGTTCTCATAGAGAGACTACAATGTCCGTATCAGGTTGCTGGTCACCCCATGCAAAGATAATGCTGACAACAATTGATTCCTCACCACTCTATCATAGGCCTTTTCCAAATCAACGAAAGTGCAATAGACCGTCTGGTTCTTAGCCAGGAATATTTCGGCTATGCAACGCAAGGAAAAAACCTGATCGATACATCCCATTTCCTTTCTAAATCTTGCTTGCACATCCCAGACTCTTTCATTCGTCTCTTTTATAACTCTTTCTATCGGTATCTTTGTATACAGTTTGCCGACGTCACTAAGAAGGCTTATTCCGCGGTAATTGGTGCAGTCTTGTTGTGCCCCTTTTCCCTTGTGTAAGGGCACGATGTCAGCGCATTATCATACAGAATTTAGTATAATGTTTTGTGTTAAGGCTGTTGTTTAGTTCTAAGTATCTGCGTGTTTGAATTAGTTTCAATCTACTTCAAATTAAAGATTAATATACTAATATAAAAAAGTTTTTTAAAATGCAAAAATGTTTTACACTCCAAAAGTGCAAAATATACCGACTCACCCGACAAAAGCTTCTTTTTACAATATTCGGTGCTTGAGACCTTTTATTTAATACTTGAGGTCATAAATTTAACTGCTATGAAGTTATACATCGATACGCTAGGTGCGTGTCCACGTAAACCACATTTTCATAGAGGTTGCCCCATTAGACGGTCTTACACGATTTAGCAGGCAAACTCATGTGCATTGCAGTTTTGTGGAAATATTGAATTTACTCATAGTTTATAAGTAAATTCAATAAATGCATTTATGTGAATTTAATATACAGGGTGTATCAGGTTATGGGACAACAAACGGGGGGTAGGCAATGGTGGTAAGAACCCATAAAAAAAATTTGAAGGAAAAATATCAATTCGTTAATGAATTAGAGACATGTAAAGTTTTCAATTTTATCATTGTTGTTTCGTTTAAATCTGATTGAAATGTATAAAGTCAGTGATACTTAATCTGCAACATATTCGTACTTTGTTAAATGTTCAATAGAAATTGAAAAAATCAATGATTACGTTCGCATAAGCAAAACGAACTTCGCTTTAAATCAGCTGATCGGCCAATTACCGTCGCCGAGTCATGTTTGTACCTAAGGCACCATTGAAGCGTTTGCGCAATTCTAGGTATGTATGAATGAAATTATACTGTCGAAGCTTTACATGCCTACATGTATCCTGTCTATCCATGCCTACATAATACGTAACATTTAAGGCGTAGACTGTTTGACACACATTTTTGAAATTACTATAACTTTTATGTTATATTGTTTTTTTGTGTAATATACATTTTAATTATGATCTATGGTCGGTACACTACAACATACTCGAACAGTTGCTCCATAACCTGATACACCCTGTATTTTTGCAGTAGTCAGTTAAATATTTTATTGTAAATATCCATTTATCCATTTATTTCAGACTATGGCCATATAAAAGCTTAATTATGTCTAATACCAATTAAAAAACTAAGTTTAAAATAAATAAATCAAAAAGTTATTATTCATTGCTAAACCAGATTGTCACATGTTAATTTCAATATCAATAAGAGTTATAATCAAAATAAAATTGCTTAAACATAAATATTAATATGAGTGTCAATTTTCTTATGTGTAATTTTGAATGTCAATGTTTTAAGTTAAATATAAGTTATTGGCAGTAGTCATTTAATATTTGAAGAAATCGCTACTTTGTTTACATAAGTGGAGGCGATTCTAAATAGTCGTCCCTGATGCCCATTATCGTCCTCTCCTAACGACCTTCTCCCCTTGTCTCCAGGGCACTTTATCATCGGGCGGCCCTTAACTACACTACCTTCGTGAGCCTTGGAAGGCGGAGACAGTAGCAGTCCGCTAAACAAAAATAAACGGCTCGAGAAAATGGGACACCATTTTTGGTAAAAATAGCAAAGGGAATATTTGTCAGAGCTTCAACAGAGATCAAAATGGCGTAAGGGCGATGGACTCAACTTAGAAGATATGGTACTCCTAGCTGAAGACAACGCTCCTCCATTAAATTGGCACCTGGGACGAGTTCTAATGCTATTTCTTGGACCTGATGGAGTAGCCCGAGTCGCAGAGATCCGAGAACACGAAAGGGTTGCGTGCGGCGTCCCTTTACACGCCTCTGCCCGCTCCCTACAGCTGAAGAATTGAAATGTTGAAAGCAGGCTTTCAATGGCTGGGAATATGTTACGGCGCGTAACGTCTCCCAACATTATGATGAACTACTACTACTATTGTGTGGTGCAAGTTTATTTTAGTAGCCACTTACGTGGATATTACTAGCTAACCAATAGTGTACTTTAATCTACCGACAACCTTCACTCCGACGCACGAACTTTAATAAAACGTTCAAAATTGTACATGGACTTTAATTAGCCCCAGTGTATAAACTAAATATACATATTGAGTGTATATCATGAGATGACGACCTCTAACATGCCATTGTTTCTTTTGGAAACGTCTCACTGAACAAGCAAAATTTCAATCAAGTAAGGCTGAGTTTAATTGTTTACCTCCCTTATGCTCTCCTGAACATACATTTTTACCTGATAACTCATAAATATGTGCCTGCTATGTAATTTCTCGTCTCTTTAAATTCTCCAAAATATCTAACAACCTTCTACTCACAGGCGCAATTATACGCATTGCCATTTGTAATTAGACAGGTTTTTTTTTAAGTTATTAGTGGGAAATGATCGTTCTGTATTATGAAAAAGCACAAACTACTTAGTTTTTGTTTAATTGAGTGTCAGCAAATTCGGATTCAACCAGCACGGTGTTCATGCAAGTCCAGACATAGCATTTATTTATACCTTTTTCCAGATTTTGCTAGAGAAGTAAGATTGTTCATTCTTCAATTTTAATAGACTAAATATATACATATATAATATATTCTGTTAGTTAATATTGATTTTTTACTAATGTGGTATATTTGTCAAAAAATTACATTATTTTTTATGCATATTTTCTATGATCTTAAATAATACAAATAGTGCTGATATTGGTCTATAATTACCAACCTTTGATTATAAACACGTATAATCTAATATACACACACACATATATAATCAAACTTACTAACTCAGTCTGTGTTTCCTGGCTTAAAAACAGGATGAACAATATATATTTTGAATATCAGAGGAATGAAATACTATTCTGTATACAAAGATTAGCAATATGAGTCGTGAGGAAACAATTACGTCATTACCCACCTTCATAAAATTCATAAGAAGTTTATCAAAATCGGCCGTCAGTGCGAGTCAGACTTGCTCACAAGAAGACTAGCTCCCGTACCATTGACGAGATAAACAACAGTATACACACCAATATATTTCAATTCCTATATTACAAGTGCCCACCTGTTGCCATTATTGATATCGAGCAAAAAAGACTGTTGTGTGGGCGCCCCCCTTACGTATTTATTTTATTTTGTTTTTAGTAATTGTTGTTATAGCGATAAAAATACATAATTTGTAAAAAAATTCAAACAGTCTAGCTATCGCGGTACTTAAGATACAGCCTGGTGATAGACAGACGGACGGACAGACTGTGAAGTCTTAGTAATAGGGTCCAGTGTTTTCACGCTTTGGGTACGGAACCCTAAAAAACGACAAATGGGGACGCCGCGCCTGAACTTTACCCATTTAAATAAACAAATACTTTTCAGTTTTATATTGTAATCAGAAAATCATGAGCGTTGCTTCCACAGCTTAAAGTCTGGCACGGAACCAAGCCTCAAAGCTGGTCACTCGGGCGAAGGCAGCCGGAAGACCGACCTGGCAGCCGCGGGCGGAACCGAAGGAAGTGATGCCGATCTGCAGACAAACAAACATATTAGTGCTGCAGTACTCTGAACGCCTGAGCAGCACAGGCTCCGAGCCTCCTCTTCAAAAAACCTATTATTTTGAACTGATTTCTAAGAGACAGAGAGTACTGATGAGTGCATAATTGTGTTCACAAATATATTATATATAATATTGAAATATGACGAAGGTTACCAGTTGATTGTTGAGCACGAGGGGTCCGCCGGAGTCACCACCGCAGGTGCCCATGCCGCCAGCGCCGCTGGTGCACAGAGTGGACGCGATGACCGAGCTACTGCCGTAGGACAGCTGGCACACGGCGTTGGTGATCACCTGCAGCCACACTTGGCTCTGTACCTGCGCCGTGCTGATACCAGCGCCTGATAACATTAAATAACATTAATGTGTGTGTTATGTATGTGGGCGACCAACTAGTGATCAGGGATGTTATGAAGCTCCGTAATCTTAACCAAAAGTATCAGATAACTGACATGAAAATTTATCCAAAACGTTTAGTGAAACTAATGTCGTCCGTATGACACATACTACGACACTATTTTTTCAATCAGCCGAACTGACAGCCTAAACATAGGCCTCTCTAAAGGCAGATAATACGATAATAACCATAATCAACATTTGACCCTTTTTGCAATTTCTTCAAAATTTAATATTCGTAACCGAAACTGTCGGATAGTCCGATATCATCATCATTATAATCATTCAGCCTATTCCCGTCCACTGCTGGACCTAAACCTCTCTCATGTTTCGTCACGAAGCGTAGTCCTGTGCCGCCTGCATCCAACGATGTCCAGTAACCTTCAGCAGTTCATCGATCCACCTAGTGAGGAGGTGTCCTACAATGCGTCGTCCGATACATGGTTGCCAATTCGATATGATATATCCGTAATTGTAACTGACTCCTATGTATTCTAGTCTCATCGCAGCCCACATACGTCCCACTGTTGGGCTCGGGCCGCCACCATAATGGGAGGGAATTTGAACTACTATACCATGCTGGTCAGACATATATAGGTACAGGACAGGTATAGGGTTTTGTTTCGAGTCTTCCTTCACTTGCACAGATGTTATGTGCATATTATATCCCTTAATCGTCCCTTACGACATCCACGGGCAAGATAGGGAGTGGTGAATTGTATTCTTAATCTGTCACCACACGGAAAGCGCTGTATTCTAGTATAGGTATCTGTAACCAGATCCAAAAGTCTATATTCATAACATCCCTACTAACGATGAATGTGCACTCACTGTCCGAGGTCCTGCCGTAACCCGCGGCGAGAGCCCACGAGCCCGCGTAGCTGTTGCTGCCGGTGGCCATGGCGATATTCCTGATGGCGTCTGTGAACAGTAACACAGTTTAGTGTCAATGCCGCGTTGTGAGGAGTGAGCGCTCGTACGGACTGATACTCACTGGTGTAGGCGACCGAGTTGTGATTGATGATAGCGACGTCATTGTTGTAGTTAATTGTGTTCCAGCTGCCGTGCATGATGACATTGGAGGTGGTCGTGCGAACACCACCGGTGAAGAGGGTGGTGGAACCGTGCACGATTACGAACTGGCGAGCCTGGCTACTGCCGTCCCACCAGCAATGCGCCGCCGTCGCTGAACGAGTGTTGGTCAGCAGAGACGAGCCGCACACTGAGGTAGCACCAGTTGTCAATGTGATGACGAGTCCACCCTGCATCAAGCATACCACATCATTAGATGATCAACATATAAGCACTATAATTGCACTTGACATTTGAGAACCGTTAACTAACTATGATTCTTATGAGATCGAACTACATATAAAGTAAGAGTCAACACAGAGATAGACAACGTGGAGAAGAGATGAGAGGATGAGGGATGAGTTAGTGGCGTGACATACAATATCCTTACCAAGTGTGGGTTAGCGCCGAGCGCCGACTGGGAGCCTCCTACGATCCTGCTGCCATCGAAGTCGAGCGCACTCTCTGCCTGCTTGATGCGCGCCGCCTCGGCGATGCCCACGTTCTCGTGGTAGTGCAGCAGCACCGGCTCGTGCGCCAGCGCCAGTCCCACCAGTGCGACCAACAGTAGCAAGCTCTTCATGATTGTGGAGTAGGTGTAGCGAGTGAACGAATGACCTGCCGCCGGTTCTTATATATTCACCTACGCACGGCTTATCGCCATGTATTAATTGCAAATATGTTATTCATATTTTAACTCCGTTTAATTAGATAAGAAAACCCACAAATTGATTTGATTGTTTAATTGGATTAAAAAAACCCACGAAGTTATATTCATATTTAATTTATATAGTTGAGCTTGATTCAGTTTGAGGTCTTACAGAGTAAGTTTCGATGTCCGTTATTAATTAATTGTTTTAGAAGGTATAGAAAATGCTTACTTATCTTTTATAATCAGGTGAAATACATGATAACTCGCATTGTCAGCGTGGTCGCAAGCAAACTGTTCATAATTGTGAATCTCCTAATCCTAATCGAAAGACACCCCTCCTTTCTAATCGGATGTAATCTCTATTAGAGCAAATTTTGACTTATCCTATAGCTACTACTGTTAACGTTACTACTAATTATGTTACTACTAAAAACTTTTAGTTACTACTAAAATGTTAATACTAATGTTACAACTTTAGATCTCTAGTGGAAATGTAAAAAAGAATCACGATAATGTACTGCTTGACATGATTACCTACACCTTTACCACGTCGGTTTTGAAAGAACGTCTCTTAAAATCCATCCGTTAAAATATCACTCCAGCGGCATTCCCATTTAGATGTAGATATTTCCATGCAGTGGCGACAATTCCATACTCGCCACGCTAGACAAGCAGGTTAGTAATATAAATTACTCAAAAGAGCGGTAATGACCACTCCCTTACTTCAGTAGCCTCGACTTCAGGCTTTTCGACACCCGCGCAAATTCAGGCATGGTAGATATCATTTCATTCTTACTTATGACCGCATGATCATTATTAGGTTGAATTTTAAAGATTTAGTTACATAAATTGCTATCTTTTCTTTTTTTTTCAAATTCTTGATTGATCTGAACATAAAGTGCATTTAAAAATTATCCATATTTTAAGCTCAATACACTGATTCTAATATTTGGCTCTAGCTAAGTATTTATTTTTACCAATTATGCATTCAAATATAATCCAAGTATTCACTCAAAGATTAAAGTTCGTAGGTAAATAACTTGTAAATTCCGTGTTGTGACGGAGTAAGAATAAAGTTCATCAATCCATTTTTGTCCTTGGATTTTTTTTTATGGCAAGCAGTGGCAAACAAGCAAACAGTAACACCTGATGGTAAGTGTTGCTGCCTCTCATGGACCTTTACAAGGCCGCTGCCTACCGCAAAAAAGTGAAGGCAGTGTGAATGCGTGCATTGAGGCTCGGTGATACCAAAGGCACTACCATAACCCTCCTTACGCAAACACCCTCAGAAAGTTAGGTTTAAAGTTAGTCGTAAAAGGTGACTTATGCCACATATTCTCATCTGCATATTATATTCCAATAATGTAATATGCAGATTACATCTACGCAAGAGACGCACTACTTAATTACTAGTTTAATTACCCTTCCACTATGGAGAAGGCTCAGAGCCTAGCAATAGAGCATGTATAAGGTCCTCCAACTTATGAGACTAACGCAACTACCATGCGGGGTTTAGTTGCAGGACCCACACTTTGAAATATCAGCTACGAGTGGGCGTTGGGAGGGAGCCTCGTATGCTCAGCGTAATTTGCTACATGGACACATGCACTCGTCACAACCCGGAGTTGGGACGCTAGAGCAGACTGCTCGCCCGGCAACCCTCGGCACCAAGGACTTTATCAGGAGGATCGAGGCTGTGGGGTGATCCAGATGATGGTAGCCCTGGGCAAGACGGAGGCCCTATTCTATAGGCTCCGTATCATTCCTCTCAGCGGCGCTTTGATCACCGTCAATTCATTTTCCATCAGCATCCGGGCCTACATGAAATACTTGAGCCTAGTGCTCAACGGGAAATGATAGCTTGGAAGCATTTCCGTCAACTTGCTTCGCGCCTTGTCGACGCAGTGTCGAATTTTTTGAGGAATCTTTGTTAATCTCACAATTCGGCGTCGGTTGCCGCAAACCGCATTAAAATTGCTTTAACTTTCAAGATATCTAAGAGAAACTAAAATCCAAAATAGTTCTTTTCTTATCATAACTTGGAAAATTCATATCCTTCGTTAGCATAAAAAATGGGTGCGTGTACTTATGTACGCGCGTGAGAAGTTATACTTCTTTGGCATCATTAAAATATATATATATATATATATAATTATTAAAAACCAAATTTAGAGAATAATCTAAAAAAAAAAAAACAATAATAAAAAAAAGAAAAAATATATATATATAAAAAGAATAAAAAAAAGAAAAAATAAATAAAAAAGAATAAAAAAAAGAAAAAAGAAATAAAAAAAAAGAAAAAAAATAAAAAAGTATATAAAAAAATAAAAAATAATAAAAAAAAAATACTAAAAAAAAAAAAGAAAAAAAAAAGAGTGATCAGAGGTGACGAGCGTACCAACATGCGCGACTAATATCGAGGTTCAATTTCTATTTTGTTGGTAGCTTTTTTTTCGAGACTTAATGAGCGGTTAAGCAGACAACTTCATACTGTTAATTTTGTGTCACATAATTAAAATTTCACTCTCATCATTTTTTCATAACGCGCCTAAAGAAGTACTTCAATAAACTTAAAAAGTCACCTAACATAGGAAGGGCCTTTGATGAATCTCTATCTGTACTGAAAGCTGCCAGGTCTCGCTACCGGATTGCAGTAGAAAAATCGAAAGACGCTTTGTTAAATAAGACCGTTAGAACTCTTCCCCTCAACAAGGCTGCTGGCGAAGATAAAATATCAAATAAAATGATCAAAAAAGCTAGTCGAGCATCGGGCGACTCAATGTTAATAATTTTTAATCGTTGCATAACTGAAGGCATTTTTCCTCGTATATGGCGTCGCGGTTATATACGTATAATTCCTAAAGGCGGTGATAAGCCACCAGACGACCCGAAGTCATATCGACCAATCACCTTACTGCCTTCTTTAGGCAAGCTCTTAGAACGTCTCATTGTTCCTCGTTTATTGCCGGGTGGACCAACGTTCAATCATAAACAATTCGGCTTCACTCACGGCAAATCAACTATCGACGCGGCCGTTGCGGTAAGACGTGTCATTAGCGCATCCATTTTTAAATACGTACTAGGTGTCTTCCTGGACATCTCAGGTGCTTTCGATAACGCCTGGTGGCCAATGCTACTTCTTAAATGAAAGGCTCGTGGTTGCTATAGAAATATCTACCAAATCATACAGTCGTACTTTTTAAATGGCTCGACTAAATTGAAACTTGGTCACCATGCTGTGTCGAAACCACTGACGATGGGCTGCCCTCAAGGTTCGGTATTAAGTCCATATCTATGGAATTTAGGTTTTGATGATTTTATCGAGTTACCTCTACCGAAAAATTATCTACTGATCGGCTATGCAGACGACGGACTTTTACTTATACAATCGAACACAAGGGATGGTTTAGAGAAATTAGCGGAAACATGCCTCAATGATATATTCGATTGGGGTACACAAAACCGGCTTGCCTTCGCACCACAAAAAACATATCATCTTTTATTAAAAGGACATTTACAATCGGCGCCGCGTATAAAATTCAATAATATGACTGTCAAAAAGAAAGAATCAGTTTGCTATCTCGGCCTAGTCTTAGAAAAAATTTTTCATTTATTGAGCATATTAAAACTGTAGGCGAAAAAGCGAAACGGAATTTCTACGCGCTTACTAGAATATCCACATCTACTTGGGGCCTTCGTTTTAATACACTTAAAACCATATACATGGCCACATATTTGGGATGTATTTGTTACGCTGCACCTGTATGGGCCGATAGGGCTACCATAGGGGCGGCTCGCCTTAAATTACTACAGAGCCAACGATTGGCCCTAATATTCTTATGTAAAGCCTATAGAACGGTTAGTACCGAGGCCTTACCAGTACTCGCGGGTGTACTTCCGGTTGATTTGGAGATTCAGAGACGAGCGTCAATGTATTACACCACAAAGGAAACTATGAATACAGATTTCCTTCTACCGCGCGACCGAAATAAAATTGCTAGATTGTTTGCACCACAATCCATTGTCTATGAGGAACTTTTAACTGAATGGCAAGAAAGATGGGATTCATCATCGAAAGGTCGTCATCTTTATCTATTTTTTCCATGCATCCGGGAGCGCCTGGAGAAGGTGTGGCTAGAGGTTGACCACTTCGTGGCCTAATTTTTAACTGGCCATGGCAACTTTAAAACTAAATTATTTTCTTTTAAACTCGTACCATCACCATTATGTCAATGTTCCACATCTGACCACGAGTATGAACAATCAGCACATCACATTCTCTGGGAGTGCGATCTCTGGCGAAACGAGCGTAACCTTATGTTAAACAGTTTGCAAGTCACCTGTGGGGTAGTATACTATACGGACCCTGTAGCAACTCGAGAAAATTTCCGTGCGTTCATGCGTTTCTGCCATACCTACTGTAGCAATCAATCTTAACGCTCACATATAGGCCCCGTTAAGCTCTTCTGTATCCGTGGTGCCGTACTGCTGCGCTATCGTAGCTGTACAACTTTTTACTTATTGGCTGACTAGTCATTTTGTTTTCCTGTCTCCCGCTTTACCTAGGAGGGAAGTGGAATCTCTCTTTCCAACTCCTCCTCTTTAATCTTTTCTAATTAAATTTGTTGCGGGTCCCAAGACAATTAAAATCATATCCCGGGACTGTCTGAGGGTCAAACCTCGGTGTCATTTATGGAGACCATTGTGGATCCTGGCTTACAGGAGTTACATGGTGGGAATGTGTGGTGGGATTAGTCCCAAAAAAAAATCGTTCGTTAACCTTAAAAATCTTCGTCAGTCGCCACAAACTGCATTGAAATTGGTTCATTAGTTTCAAAAATATCGTAGTAAAGGCTCTGCTTACGATAGCTTCGTGGCTTATCATTGTAGCTTCGATAGTGGTGGTAGACGTATTGCTCCCTTCTCTTCAATGTGGTTGATGGTTCCTCTGGCAGTTAACTTATGATCGGATGCAGTTTGTGGGATCTGGTCCAGCCTTATTTTCTTGCTATTTTCTTTATTTGTATTAAATTTTGAATAAAAAATGTCTTATTTCAAAGGGTATCCATATTGGAGCTAATACTATATGTATATGTTGTATATAACCTCGTTTAAAACAAGTTATTTAAAAATGACTGCCCCTTAAGTTTTTGCCCGATTTTCTCAACTTGTGGACGAGTTCCGATCCAATGGTAGCTGAGCCATAAGCACATACAATACCATACATATTTGCAAAATATTTTTATTGCATCAAATTATGACTCATCTGTGTAATAACGTGTATAGTTTTAAGAAAATATTCTAAGTGCTCAGTTGGTCATAGCGCACAATACAAAAAGGTTCTTGTTTAGTATTTGGTTTATGCCTCTCCTGAAATATTACCAATCCGCCACAATTTGGTGATACTGACGTGATTGACACCGACTAGGAACCTCTGTGTGCTACGCGTAAATTTAAAACAAAAATACCAATTCAACTACAAGACGGCAACAGGACTTACTGCAGTACAAGCGACACCGAGTTCCAATGATAATTTTAGCTGAGATAGCAAAATTAAATTTGAAGATGGCATAACTAGAGAGAGAAAGACCATGGTTCCGTCGCGGCAATTATAATCGTCAAAGGTCACGTTCCGCGTCGCGTGGACACCCTGACCCGGCTTACGCCCGATAGTGCTGATTGGTTTTATTTTTGTCATTATAAGTACAAAGATATGGCAATTAAATGCGTAGAGATCTAATATAGTTGACATAACATTAACATAACCGAATAACATACTGTATTCACTAAATTCATACTTTGACCTTAAAATTTCTGATTAAAACCGTAGTAAGTTATCATCAATATTATCTGGTGTATTTATCTCGCTTTTTTATTATGGCTGGGCTATGGTAAGCGCACGCGCGGTCCACTCCGTCCGGGGCGACGAAAGGAGGGCGCGCGGGCCCATAACCCACCCGTACCCACGTCGCCTTCGTCGTTGGGCCGACCACTGGAGCAGGGTGACTTGTCGTCAGTGGTCGGCCCGACGGAATACCCTTTCGGGTACCCTCACTTCTCGACGTCCCTGTCCCGGGACGTCAGTCGCCGTCGCGCGGTAAGCCCCTCTGCGGGTGACGGACTAAAATCCCCGGTCCGGTCACCCGGGGCGGCATCAGGCGCCAGCGCCGTCCGAGTATTTATCTCGCTTAGCCGTAAGTGTGTTAGATTTAGCTTATATCAAAGGGTTATCTTGTTAATAGTTCTTTACAAAACTTAACATTTTTTGTTTAGTCACAAAAATATTTAATTCTTACATAATCGTCCTCAACTCAACAAGTCTTTATTATTACAGAAGACCTCTTACAGTACTCTCTCGCTAATCCGCTGCTCTATTATCCGACAAGAACTATAATCCGCCGTTTTTTGGACAGGAGATTTTTGACTTGATAATCCGCCGTATTACCTCTCTTTTTCATGTGTAAGACGAATAGAGTTCTATACTCCGCCGCGCGGTACTAACTTGCTAAATATATGAGCCTCGTTTAACTGATGATGAAGTTTTAAATGGTACCGTTCCTGTACATTAATCCGCCGTTTTCAGTAATCCTCCGATGGTTACGATTTTATGGTGGCGGATTAGCGAAGTAGTACTGTATTTCTGTTACCCGTTATTTCTCCTCGAATCCACTCCAAATGCTCAAGGCATATGCTACTCCGCGCCCTGAATTGTTAGAATCAAAGAGTCGCCGTCCTCATCCATGAATAGATACTTACTGAAGCTATCGTACCCTGATAACCCTGCCTTCGCGTCATGGAGAAGTAAAAATGTTTTTACCGACTAAAATTACTACTAACTAATTCTTCCATACCTCTGACAAATGCCGTAAGTCCTGTAAGCCTCAGGTCTCCACTGTATCGATAAAAATACTATTTCAACGGCTATACGTGGTCATTCGGTCGATGGCCCTGTACGGCGCACCGTTGTGGGCGGGATCTCTGACCGTCCATCTTATGACTATTCTGTATTATCCGCAGAGAGTCATTGCGGGCATGGCCATACGTGGGTACCGCACGGTGGTGACGGAGGCCGCGTGCCTGTTGGTCGGGACTGTCCCTGGGACCTGGAGGCGGAGATACTCGCCGGGTTACAACGGCGAGCATCAGAGACGCGGGCGGGAGGCGGCATAGTCTCACTCAAGGAGATTGCCGCCTGGCGGGTCGACGCCCGTCGAGACTTTATTGCCCGTTGGGCAGTTCGGCTGGAGAGTTCTTGATTCGGTATCAGGACCATCGAGGCTTTCCGGCAGATGCTGATGAAGTGATTGGATCGGCGGCACAGGGCGCTTTCCTTCCGACTGGTGCAGGTATTGATGGGGCACGATTGCTTCCTCAAGTACCTGCACAAGGCTCTGAGGAGGGAGAGCACACCGTCCTATCACCACTGCGATTGCAACGAGGATACGGCACAGCGTCACTTGAAGTGTGTACCACGTGGGCCGAGCAGCACCGTGAACTCGTCGCAATCATTGGTGCCTACCCGACGCTGCCAACCATTATTAGGGAGATACTCAGCATAGTTGGGAACAGGGACGCGGTCGCCGCCTTCTGCGAAGCAGTCATCTCGCGGAAGGAAGGGATGGAAGATGCGCATGAGGAACGCATCTACGACGATACGGTCCGCCGCTGACGACTCGGGCGACACAGGCGTGAGTACCTGCGCCTGATGCCGCCCTAGACGAGGCCGCAGGTGATCGTGAGCGTGTTTTGCCAAACGAATTTGTTATTTAATCTGTGTTTTATGTTTGTGGCACATGGTATTGGTCATGCTTACTGAAGGGTCTGCTTGCGGTAGCTACGAGGAGTGAGTCACTCCCTTCCCTGCATTGTGGTTGGGGGGAGTGATGGCTGCTCTAGTGGTTAACTCGTGATCGTTTGCCGCTTGCGGAATCTGGTCCAGCCATGGTACTTTTTCGTTATATTTAATAACTGTATTGTATGATGGTTCGAAAGGCTGATGCCTTTCTACACTGGAGCTGTTAATAGACATGTTGTTGTATATTATCTTATTTAAAAAATAGTCATTGAATAAAAAAGAAGACAATCCCACTGAGTTTCTTGCCGGATCTTCTCAGTGCGGTCGCGTTCCGATCCGGTAATAATTTAAGGTAAAATGTAAAAAATTGACCATATGTAAGTACCCCCGCGGGGTTTATACATAATAAAGGATTTGAATTTGAATCAGACCGGGGATTTTAGTCCGTCACCGGTTTATTAAAGTTGGTTGCCATTGCTGAGATTGACGCATTCAAATAAACAAACACTCTTCAGTTTTATATTGTAATCAATAAAATCATGAGCATTGCTTCTACAGCTTAAAGTCTGGCGCGGAACCAAGCCTCAAAGCTCGTCACTCGGGCGAAGGCAGCAGGAAGGCCGACCTGGCAGCCGCGGGCGGAGCCGAAGGAAGTGATGCCGATCTGCAGACAAACAAACGTATTAGTGCTGGAGTAATAGGTCGGCTGAGTACTCTGAGCGTCTGAGCAGCGCGGGCCTCGTCTTCGAAAATGTATTATTTTGAACTGATTTCTAAGAGACAAAGAGTACTGATGAGTGCATAGTGGTGTTCACAAATATATTATATATAATATTGCGATGTGTCGAAGGTTACCAGTTGGTTGTTGAGCACGAGGGGTCCGCCGGAGTCACCACCGCAGGTGCCCACACCACCAGCGCCACTGGTGCACAGAGTGGATGCGATGACCGAGCTACTGCCGTAGGACAGCTGGCACACGGCGTTGGTGATCACCTGCAGCCACACTTGGCTCTGTACCTGCGCCGTGCTGATGCCAGCGCCTGGTGATAATAAATAACATTAATGTGTGTGTTATGTATGTGTGCGACCAACTAGTGATCAGGAATGTTATGAAGCTCCGTAATCGTAACCAAAACTATAGGAAAACTGAAACGAAAATTTATCGAAAACGTTAACGGAAAACCAAACCAAATCCGTAACTCTATATTCATAACATCCCTACTAACGATGAATGTGCACTCACTGTCCGAGGTCCTGCCGTAGCCCGCGGCGAGAGCCCATGAGCCCGCGTAGCTGTTGCTGCCGGTGGCCATGGCGATATTCCTGATGGCGTCTGTGTACAGTAACATAGTTTAGTGTCAATGCCGCGTTGTGAGGAGTGAGCGCTCGTACGGACTGATACTCACTGGTGTAGGCGACCGAGTTGTGATTGATTATAGCGACGTCATTGTTGTAGTTAATTGTGTTCCAGCTGCCGTGCATGATGACATTGGAGGTGGTCGTGCGAACACCACCGGTGAAGAGGGTGGTGGAACCGTGCACGATTACGAACTGGCGAGCCTGGCTACTGCCGTCCCACCAGCAATGCGCCGCCGTCGCTGAGCGAGTGTTGGTCAGCAGAGACGAGCCGCACACTGAGGTGGCACCAGTTGTCAATGTGATGACAAGTCCACCCTGCATCAAGCATACCACATCATTAGATGATCAACATATAAGCACTATAATTGCACTTGACATTTGAGAACCGTTAACTAACTATGATTCTTATGAGATCGAACTACATATAAAGTAAGAGTCAACACAGAGATAGACAACGTGGAGAAGAGATGAGAGGATGAGGGATGAGTTAGTGGCGTGACATACAATATCCTTACCAAGTGTGGGTTAGCGCCGAGCGCCGACTGGGAGCCTCCTACGATCCTGCTGCCATCGAAGTCGAGCGCACTCTCTGCCTGCTTGATGCGCGCCGCCTCGGCGATGCCCACGTTCTCGTGGTAGTGCAGCAGCACCGGCTCGTGCGCCAGCGCCAGTCCCACCAGTGCGACCAACAGTAGCAAGCTCTTCATGATTGTGGAGTAGGTGTAGCGAGTGAACGAATGACCCGCCGCCGGTTCTTATATATTCACCTACGCACGGCTTATCTCCATGTATTAATTGCAAATATGTTATTCATATTTAAACTCCGTTTAATTAGATAAGAAAACCCACAAATTGATTTGATTGTTTAATTGGATTAAAAAAACCCACAAAGTTATATTCATATTTAATTTATATAGTTGAGCTTGATTCAGTTTGAGGTCTTACAGAGTAAGTTTCGATGTCCGTTATTAATTAATTGTTTTAGAAGGTATAGAAAATGCTTACTTATCTTTTATAATCACGTGAAATACATGATAACTCGCATTGTCAGCGTGGTCGCAAGCAAACTGTTCATAATTGTGAATCTCCTAATCCTAATCGAAAGACACCCCTCCTTTCTAATCGGATGTAATCTCTATTAGAGTAAATTTTGACTTATCCTATAGCTACTACTGTTAACGTTACTACTAATTATGTTACTACTAAAAACTTTTAGTTACTACTAAAATGTTAATACTAATGTTACAACTTTAGATCTCTAGTGGAAATGTAAAAAAGAATCACGATAATGTACTGCTTGACATGGTTACCTACAACTTTACCACGTCGGTTTTGAAAGAACGTCTCTTAAAATCCATCAGTTAAAATATCACTCCAGCGACATTCCCATTTAGATGTAGATATTTCCATGCAGTGGCGACAATTCCATACTCGCCACGCTAGACAAGCAGGTTAGTAATATAAATTACTCAAAAGAGCGGTAATGACCACTCCCTTACTTCAGTAGCCTCGACTTCAGGCTTTTCGACACCCGCGCAAATTCAGGCATGGTAGATATCATTTCATTCTTACTTATGACCGCATGATCATTATTAGGTTGAATTTTAAAGATTTAGTTACATAAATTGCTATCTTTTCTTTTTTTTTCAAATTCTTGATTGATCTGAACATAAAGTGCATTTAAAAATTATCCATATTTTAAGCTCAATACACTGATTCTAATATTTGGCTCTAGCTAAGTATTTATTTTTACCAATTATGCATTCAAATATAATCCAAGTATTCACTCAAAGATTAAAGTTCGTAGGTAAATAACTTGTAAATTCCGTGTTGTGACGGAGTAAGAATAAAGTTCATCAATCCATTTTTGTCCTTGGATTTTTTTTTATGGCAAGCAGTGGCAAACGAGCAAACAGTAACACCTGATGGTAAGTGTTGCTGCCTCTCATGGACCTTTACAAGGCCGCTGCCTACCGCAAAAAAGTGAAGGCAGTGTGAATGCGTGCATTGAGGCTCGGTAATACCAAAGGCACTACCATAACCCTCCTCACGCAAACACCCTCAGAAAGTTAGGTTTAAAGTTAGACGTAAAAGGTGATTTATGCCACATATTCTCATCTGCATATTATATTCCAATAATGTAATATGCAGATTACATCTACGCAAGAGACGCACTACTAGTAATTAACTAGTTTAATTACCCTTCCACTATGGAGAAGGCTCAGAGCCTAGCAATAGAGCATGTATAAGGTCCTCCAACTTATGAGAATAACGCAACTACCATGCGGGGTTTAGTTCCAGGACCCACACTTTGAAATATCAGCTACGACTGGGCGTTGGGAGGGAGCCTCGTATGCTCAGCGTAATTTGCTACATTGACATGACACATGCACTCGTCACCACCCGGAGTTGGGACGCTAGAGTAGACTGCTCGCCCGGCAACCCTCGACACTAAGGTCATCAGGAGGATCGAGGCTGTGGGATGATCCAGATGATGGTAGCCCTGGGCAAGACGGAGGCCCTATTCTATAGGCTCCGTATCATTCCTCCCAGCGGCGCTTTGATCACCGTCAATTCATTTTCCATCAACATCCGGGCCTATATGAAATACTTGAGCCTAGTGCTCGACGGGAAATGATAGCTTGGAAGCATTTCCGTCAACTTGCTTCGCGGCTTGTCGACGCAGTGTCGAATTTTTTGAGGAATCTTTGTTAATCTCACAATTCGGCGTCGGTTGCCGTAAACCGCATTAAATTTGCTTTATCTTTCAAGATATCTAAGAGAAACTAAAATCCAAAATAGTTCTTTTCTTATCATAACTTGGAAAATTCATATCCTTCGTTAGCATAATAAACTTTAAAAGTCACCTAACATAGGAAGGGCCTTTGATGAATCTATATCTGTACTGAAAGCTGCCAGGTCTCGCTACCGGATTGCAGTAGAAAAATCGAAAGACGCTTTGTTAAATAAGATTGTGGAAAGATTAGAAAGTGAAGGTCCATGGTCTCCACTATATCACGAGTTTAAAGCGAATCGATCAGTCGACTTAGCGTACATACAAAACATTAAAGTGAACGGTAAACACACTACGGGTATTGAGGAGACCACGGAAGTTTTATTAAATACGTTAATCCCAGACGATGACATCTCAGTCGACAGCGAACATCATAAACAAATACGTGCATGGGCCACCGAGCCACCTCTCTCGCCTATGTCTGACCTTCCATCTCTTGCCGAGTTTATGAATGCCGTTAGAACTCTTCCCCTCAACAAGGCTGCTGGCGAAGATAAAATATCAAATAAAAAGATCAAAAAAGCTAGTCGAGCATCGGGCGACTCAATGTTAATAATTTTTAATCGTTGCATAACTGAAGGCATTTTTCCTCGTATATGGCGTCGCGGTTATATACGTATAATTCCTAAAGGCGGTGATAAGCCACCAGACGACCCGAAGTCATATCGACCAATCACCTTACTGCCTTCTTTAGGCAAGCTCTTAGAACGTCTCATTGTTCCTCGTTTATTGCCGGGTGGACCAACGTTCAATCATAAACAATTCGGCTTCACTCACAGCAAATCAACTATCGACGCGGCCGTTGTGGTAAGACGTGTCATTAGCGCATCCGTTTTTAAATACGTACTAGGTGTCTTCCTGGACATCTCAGGTGCTTTCGATAACGCCTGGTGGCCAATGCTACTTCTTAAATTAAAGGCTCGTGGTTGCTATAGAAATATCTACCAAATCATACAGTCGTACTTTTTAACTGGCTCGACTAAATTGAAACTTGGTCACCATGCTGTGTCGAAACCACTGACGATGGGCTGCCCTCAAGGTTCGGTATTAAGTCCATATCTATGGAATTTAGGTTTTGACGATTTTCTCGAGTTACCTCTACCGAAAAATTATCTACTGATCGGCTATGCAGACGACGGACTTTTACTTATACAATCGAACACAAGGGATGGTTTAGAGAAATTAGCGGAAACATGCCTCAATGATATATTCGATTGGGGTACACGAAACCGGCTTGCCTTCGCACCACAAAAAACATATCATCTTTTATTAAAAGGACATTTACAATTGGCGCCGCGTATAAAATTCAATAATATGACTGTCAAAAAGAAAGAATCAGTTTGCTATCTCGGCCTAGTCTTAGAAAAAAATTTTTCATTTATTGAACATATTAAAACTGTAGGCGAAAAAGCGAAACGGAATTTCTACGCGCTTACTCTAGCAAGCGCGCGGATATTCTTATATCCACATCTACTTGGGGCCTTCGTTTTAATACACTTAAAACCATATACATGGCCACATATTTGGGATGTATTTGTTACGCTGCACCTGTATGGGCCGATAGGGCCACCATAGGGGCGGCTCGCCTTAAATTACTACAGAGCCAACGATTGGCCCTAATATTCTTATGTAAAGCCTATAGAACGGTTAGTACCGAGGCCTTACCAGTACTCGCGGGTGTACTTCCGGTTGATTTGGAGATTCAGAGACGAGCGTCAATGTATTACACCACAAAGGAAACTATGAATACAGATTTCCTTCTACCGCGCGACCGAAATAAAATTGCTAGATTGTTTGCACCACAATCCATTGTCTATGAGGAACTTTTAACTGAATGGCAAGAAAGATGGGATTCATCATCGAAAGGTCGTCATCTTTATCTATTTTTCCATGCATCCGGGAGCGCCTGGAGAAGGTGTGGCTAGAGGTTGACCACTTCGTGGCCCAATTTTTAACTGGCCATGGCAACTTTAAAAGTAAATTATTTTCTTTTAAACTCGTACCATCACCATTATGTCAATGTTCCACATCTGACCACGAGTATGAACAATCAGCACATCACATTCTCTGGGAGTGCGATCTCTGGCAAAACGAGCGTAACCTTATGTTAAACAGTTTGCAAGTCACCTGTGGGGTAGTATACTATACGGACCTTGTAGCAACTCGAGAAAATTTCTGTGCGTTCATGCGTTTCTGCCATATCTACTGTAGCAATCAATCTTAACGCTCACATATAGGCCCCGTTAAGCTCTTCTATATCCGTGGTGCCGTACTGCTGCGCTATCGTAGCTGTACACCTTTTTACTTATTGGCTGACTAGTCATTTTGTTTTCCTGTCTCCCGCTTTACCTAGGAGGGAAGTGGAATCTCTCTTTCCAACTCCTCCTCTTTAATCTTTTCTAATTAAATTTGTTGCGGGTTCCAAGACAATTAAAATCATATCCCGGGACTGCCTGAGGGTCTTGTTTAGTTTCCAAGTCATTGGGGGCTTGGGCTAGTAAGACTCCTCTGACATGATCAGAGACCTTAATTAGCATATAGATTAGTAGCAAGATAGATTAATGTAGGAGGAAAATTTGAAAAGGTATTGAATTAACAAGTGATGTTAGAGTATGATGTTAATATGTTATATTAGTTTTAGTTTTAGTGTAAAATGAGGTGTAGAGATTTGGTGATCATTAAAGTATATTAGGGTAATAAAATAGACATTGATATAATTATTATTAAGCAGATGGGGGTGATTATACAAAGCGAATATAGAAAAGGTAATGAACATAGATTATAAGAAAATAAGATTAACTAAGAATAAGTTATAATAGTACTCACTAAAATATGTACACTTTTTTTTTTTTTTTATTTTGTATTTTTTTTATATATGTATTTTTATATCTTTATATGCTTTTTTTTTATTTTTTTTATTTTTTTTTTAAAGACATTTTTTTTTAGTATAGGACATTATGAGGGAAAGGATATAAGAAATAAATTATAATCATGTATTTAACATCTATTGTAAATTAATATGAACTAATGTTAGCTTCTTACAAGTACTTCTTGTTATAATAGAATGATTAACAATTATAATTTTAGGAAAAAATTATCAATGGTTATTGTCTAGTAATATCTAAGTTAAGATATTGAATATGATTCAGTCAACAAAGTATAGAAGAAGGAGAAAGATAGAGATAAAAGTTAATTAATTATAAAATATGTATAAGATGGGGATAGAAATATAAATTAGTATAATTGTTAATTTATTACATGTACTTGTAATTATAATATTTTGAGTAAGGTTTATATATAAGATAACAGTATTGCAAAGTAGAGCAATTGACAAGTATATGTATAGGATAACAATCTAGATATTAATTAGCACCATCTATATTATAACATTATTATTAAGACAATTAATCTATACTAATATTATAAAGAGGTAAAATTTGTAAGTTTGTATGCAGGGGGTAATCTCTGGAACTCATAATCTAATTCTAATTTTATTTTAACTGGCAGAAAGCTACATTATTCCTGAGTGCTATAGGCTATAAATTGTTTCTATAACATGTATATTAACCGAGCTATCACAACTTTTGTCTGGCAAGTCGGAAAAAAATACCTCGTAAAACAGAATTATTTGCGTGCGCTGCCTAAACAGTTGCTTAAAATTAAAAAGAATGTATGGCTACCTGGTTCATCTTAATTATTTCTACAAAAAAGTCAGCGATACCATATCTCTATCTTTTATATTTTATCTTTTATACTTCTATTATTGCATTAAAAAATTTTTTTTTCGGCATTGTTACGTTTGGTTGATTATTTGAGCAACAAAATATTAATTCTTATGACAATAAATTATTTCAGTATCACAGGAACATCATACAGATAAGATTTGCCATTTACAGTATATCAATTGGTCATACAGTTTCGGAGATAATATAAAATTACTAAAACGCAAAATGACCCTAGCATAACTTTCATTGTGCAGACGTTTTACCTATTTGCCCATAGATGGCGTTCTGCAATGACGTCATTTTTCTGAATCGCGGTGTTAAGACTTTCCGTGGATTGATGACCCTCTCGAATTATTATGCCCACGTTGTCGTTAGTTGGAGTTCTAAAAATTACATGTCAGTTGGTTATTGGTTTCGGTTGTTTCGTTCGCATGGTTGTTGTTGTTGATAGATACCTCATAATCGAAAATATCGTAATTTCGTTGTACGTTTGTTTTGTATGTTCGTAGTTTCGTACTTCGTTCTATCGTAATAATCGACACGAGTTATTCGATATTACGATTGTTTTGTTTTGTAAAGGCGGACGGTGTTCGAGTCGCTCTCCCTTTGTTCATAATTGTTTTCAAGTCTGTGCGTGGTTTGTTGAGAGCATGCCTAAAAGGAAATCTCAACTGTCTCGGCAGACATCACAGACAAGAGCCGATCGAGTACGCCGTACGGAAGAATCTGCCCCTGAAAATGAGCAACGCCTCTCGAGAAATAGAGAATATATTTCGCAAGCACGCGCTAGAGAATCTAGCTCCGAGCGCTCACAGCGCCTCGCAAGCCAAAATGTGAGGACGACGCGGGCCCGTGCTCGAGAAACTAGCGCTGAACGTGCGCACCGTCTATCTGAGTTAAGGCAGCATGTCTGTGAGACAAGGGATAGGGAGACTAGCACTGAGCGCTCGCAGCGCCTAGCAACAGAAAGACAGCGAGCAGCTACAGTCAGAGCGCGTAATCGGAATATAGCCCAAGGAAATAGATCAGCCTTCAATTACGATGCCAATATAGATTATGCTCAGCAAAACACTGTGAAAATAGGCGAAATGAATAAAACATGTCCTAAGTGTTTTGCAAATAAATGGAGCGATGAACCAAATGGTATGTGTTGTGCTGCAGGAAAAGTGGTTCTTCCTGATATCCAGGCACCACCACAACCAATAAAAGATCTATTACTGGGCAATCATCTATTATCTGCGCATTTTTTAAAAAACATACGAAAGTATAATACACTCTTCCAAATGACGTCATTCGGTGCTAAAGAAATTCGCGAAGGAAACTTTATGCCTACATTTAAAGTAGAAGGGCAAGTTTATCACTTAATTGGTAGTCTACTCCCTTCGCCAGGGCAAAGCCCGCAGTTTCTACAAATTTATTTCATTTCTGATGCCGACCAACTTTCGTTGCGGTCTAATATTGCTCCTAACCTAAATATCGATTTAATCAATGATTTACAGACGTCGTTAAATAGTCATAACATTTATATTCGCAGTTTCAAATACAATTTAGAACATAACTCTTCATCTGAAAACTTAAAATTAATCATTCACGCTGACCGCACTCCACAAAATCAACATCGTGGAAGATACAATTCACCTACAGCAAACGAAGTTGCAGTATTATTGGTGGACGAAGATAAGGGACCTAGAGATATAGTCCTTCATTGCAAAGATGGTCAACTGAAAAGAGTTTCTGAATTACACAGAGCTTACGATCCCTTACAATACCCTTTGATGTTTGTTAACGGTGAAGATGGTTATTATTTGACTATCCCTCTACAAAATTCAGCGCGAAATAAAACAGTTTCGTGTATGCAATTTTATATGTATAGATTGATGACCAGGGCCAACAGTTTTAATCCCCTTCATTATTATCGGGATTTGTTTAGTCAATACTGTGTTGACATGATGGCTAAAATGATAACAGAGAGACTAAGTTACATAAGTCGCAATCAACAACAACTGAGAGCTGATGACTATATCCATTTAAGAGACGCTATAAATCAGGATGCTAATGTCAACGCTGCAAATATTGGCCAACATGTCATCTTGCCTTCATCTTTCACCGGCTCTCCGCGTTACATGCATGAAAAAACCCAAGATGCAATGACGTATGTACGCAACTATGGAAGACCCGATTTATTTGTGACGTTCACTTGCAATCCGGAGTGGCCAGAAATTAAGAAAGAGCTATTTGCTGGCCAACGTTCTTTCGACCGTCATGACATTATTGCTAGGGTTTTTCATTTAAAGATGAAGAAAATGATCAAGTCGTTCACTAAAGACGAGGTATTCGGCAAAGTCAAATGCCATATGCTTAGTGTTGAATGGCAAAAACGCGGACTACCACACTGTCATATGCTGTTTTGGTTTGCACAAAAAATACAACCAGATGAAATAGACAGTATAATAGTTGCTGAACTACCAAACAAAGATGATGACCCAATATTATTCGATATTATCACCAAAAACATGATCCATGGACCTTGTGGGGAGCACAATTTATCATCACCGTGTATGAAGAACGGTATATGTTCAAAGAAATATCCTCGGCGATTCGTCACCGATACTCAGACAGGCGAGGATGGTTATCCTGTATATCGTCGTCGTAATGCTGAAAATGGTGGTCAAGTCGCAGTTGTAAACATCAGAGGGAGGCCGATTACAATAGATAACAGATGGATTGTACCATACTCTCCAATGTTGTGCAGGTCATTTAACGCCCACATTAACGTCGAATACTGCCATTCAGTTCAGGCTATAAAATATATATGTAAATATATAAATAAAGGTTCCGATCAAGCCACGTTCAGCGTTAGAAATCCGCATGATGAGGTGGAAAATTATTTAAATGGGCGATATATAAGTACATCGGAAGCCGTCTGGCGAATACTCGAATTTCCGATCCACGACCGACATCCCACGGTCGTGCATTTGGCCGTGCACTTAGAAAACGGGCAAAGGGTGTTTTTCACACCAGGAACTGCGCGACAAGTTGCCCAAAATCCGCGCAAAACCACTCTATTAGCGTTTTTTGAACTCTGCAATACCGACGAATTTGCAAAAACGCTGTTGTACCACGAAGTTCCACACTATTATACGTGGGCTAATAACAAATTTTCAAGACGAAGGCGCGGTCAAGACGTCGATGGGCATCCAGAAATAAAAAGAGATGAAGCTTTGGGAAGAGTGTACGGTGTACATCCGTCACAATCAGAATGCTTTTATCTAAGAATTTTATTGCACCACGTACGCGGTCCCACATCATTCAAAGATTTGAAAACTATAAATGGAGTGGTCAAGGAGACGTATCAAGCGGCTTGCCGGGACAGAGGTTTGCTGGAAAATGATGATCACTGGGAGAAGACATTAAGAGAAGCTTCGATGTCGGAATGTTCATTGAAACTTAGGGAGTTATTTGTGGTGATACTGCTATTTTGTCAGCCATCTGAACCGTTAAAACTATGGGATATCTTCAAGGACAATTTTTGTGAAGATATCAGACATAGAAATCGACAACAAAATCAGGACTTTACCATGCCTTTTAATGATGTTATGTACAATGAAGGTTTAATACAAATTGAAAACAAACTTTTAGCATTGAATGATAAAACATTGAGTGACTTTGGATTACCGTCTCCAGTTCGCCCTGTAAATGATGCAATAGATACAATGTTGGTACATCCGCACAACATCAGTGAATTAGCTACTTTTGTAAATGAAAATTTGCCTAAATTAGTCACAGACCAAAAACAGGCTTTTGATGAAATTATTGATAGCGTAACGAATAATAAAGGAAAAATTTTTTTTTTAGACGCCCCAGGAGGCACAGGGAAAACATTCCTCGCTAATTTAATATTAGCACATGTTAGGCAATCCGGAAAAATAGCTTTGGCAGTGGCTTCTTCTGGGATTGCGGCTACTTTATTGAGTGACGGTAAAACTGCTCACTCTACCTTCAAACTCCCATTGACAGTTTCATTGGAGCAACAGTCGGTATGTTCGATACGCAAAAATGGGCCCATTGGTCAATTGTTACAGAATACGTCGTTGATAATGTGGGACGAATGTACCATGAGTCATAGAGCTCATGTTGAAGCAGTGGATCGAACACTTAAGGACTTGAGAAACTCAGTCGCTGTCATGGGTGGTGTCACTTTTGTGTTTGCAGGTGACTTTCGTCAGACACTTCCCGTCGTCACAAGAGGTACACGTGCGGATATCATAAAGGCATGTCTAAAATCATCGCCCCTATGGAGTATAGTCCAAACTTTGAATTTACGTACGAACATGAGAGTCCACGTTATTGGAAATATGGATAACGATTTTCCACAACAGCTGCTCAAAATTGGAGAAGGGTCTTTTTCTTCTCGAACCTTGGACTCTAACTCTGCGGAAATCGTTATAAATGAGACTCTGGGTCGTATAGTTCACAGTCTACAGCATCTTATAGATGCAGTATATCCTGACCTCGAATATTTACTAGATAGAGACATTCATTGGCATTGTTCAAGGGCTATCGTCTCACCAAGGAACGATACAGTCAATGAAATCAATAATCTAATTTTACAAAAAGTTCCCGGCCATGGTAAAATCTACAAGTCAATTGATACAGTGTGTAATATCGAGGATGCAGTCCACTATCCGCAGGAATTTTTAAATTCCCTTAAACCATCTGGTCTGCCACCTCACGAACTGCTGTTGAAATCCGGGACACCTATCATGCTTTTAAGAAATTTAAGCCCACCTAACCTGTGCAATGGCACAAGGCTACTAATAAAAGATTTAAAAGACAACCTAATTGTGGCGACCATTCTCATCGGCCCAGGAGCTGGCCAGTTGGCGCACATCCCAAGAATTCCAATGATTCCGACGGACCTACCCATACCGTTTAAACGACTCCAGTTTCCAATAAAAACATCATTTGCCCTGACTATTAATAAGTCCCAGGGACAAACATTCTCTTTGGTTGGCATTGACCTACGAAAAGAATGTTTTTCCCATGGGCAATTATATGTTGGTCTATCAAGAGTGGGATCATCCGAAAGGCAGATTATTCTGTTACCGGAAAATAAAACAACCTCAAACATTGTATATAGAGAAGCTTTAAATTAAATAGATACCTAACTTAAACAAATAAATAAAATAAGTAAAAGGCAACTAAGGGTTAAGTTACCTTGAGCAGAAAATAGAACTTCGGTAATCTTTTAAGTTACTGATCTGATTCCAAAAAATATTTTACTAATAAAATTAAATACAGTAATATCAATCGAGTGTAATCTTATGTTAAAACAAGAAATTTTCCGCGGACGAAGTCGCGGGCAGAAGCTAGTAAAGTATAAAAAGAAGAAAGAAAGAAAAATACAAAATTGATATATAACAGGGTATATTATGATGAATACATTACAAGGTATATGTTAACATTTGTATAAATATGAAACTTCTAACCTGACCTAATCTGATTAAAATTAAAAATAAAAGAATTGGAATAGATTAATATAAACAAGATTAAGTCCTTGTGCTATTTCTTTTGATAGCTTTTGTAGCGATCCTTTTACAATAGTTAATAAATGGTGTTCTGTTGTCATAATCTGATATTAATTTGTGTATGTTGTCTACTGATATAGTGGTGTCGGTTTCTAGTTCAAGATTGAAGCGGTCCTGTATGTATAATGGGCATTCCGTGATTATATGTATGATGGTTTCTTCAGCATCGGTTCCACAAATACATTGTGGGCTGTCTTTACGTTTAAATCTAAAAAGATATGCAGAGAATCCACCATGTCCTGTAAAGACTTGTGTTAATATCTGGTCTATAGTAATTGATTTCAGGATTTTGTGAGAGGTTATTGTGTTAGGAAAGAAAATTTTGGTGACTTGGCCTGTGTTTGTATTGGTATATCTATTATTCCATTCATTTATGGAATCAATTCTTATATGATTTCTTGTGTAGGAGATGGGGTATTTGTCATATGTTGGTATTATGTTTTGTTGTAAAGCGGCAGATTTAGCTAGTTCGTCGGCTCTCTCATTACCCTCCAGACCAATGTGGGATTTGATCCAGCATAGATCTATATTCTTTTGCTGGAAGAGACAATCATTTAAATGGGCACGAGTTTTTAGACCTAATGGATGTAGGGAAAGGTTATTGATAACAGTATCCAATGCCGCCTTGGAATAACTGAGAATGACACTTTTTGCAAAATTGCTATTAGCAACCATCTCTACTGCCAGGCATATGGCCAGCAGCTCAGCCTGATAAACAGTGCAGTAGAAAGCCAAATAAAATTTTTGATTATAAATATATTTTTGATTATAGACTGCCTGAGGGTCAAAACTCGGTGTCATTTATGGAGACCATTGTGGATCCTGGCTTACAGGAGTTACATGGTGGGAATGTGTGGTGGGATTAGTCCCAAAAAAAAAATCGTTCGTTAACCTTGAAAATCTTCGTCAGTCGCCACAAACTGCATTGAAATTGGTTCATTGGTTTCAAAAATATCGTAGAAAAGGCTCTGCTTACGATAGCTTCATGGCTTATTATTGTAGCTTCGATAGTGGTGGTAGACGTATTGCTCCCTTCTCTTCAATGTGGTTGATGGTTCCTCTGGCAGTTAACTTATGATCGGATGCAGTTTGTGGGATCTGGTCCAGCCTTATTTTCTTGCTATTTTCTTTATTTGTATTAAATTTGGAAAAAATGTTCTATTTCAAAGAGTATCCATATTGGAGCTAATACTAAATGTATATGTTGTATATAACCTCGTTTAAAAAAAGTTATTAAAATGACTGCCCCTTAAGTTTTTGCCCGATTTTCTCAACTTGTGGACGAGTGCCGATCCAATGGTAGCTGAGCCATAAGCACATACAATACCATACATATTTGCAAAATGTTTTTATTGCATCAGATTATGACTCATCTGTGTCATAACGTGTATAGTTTTAAGAAAATATTCTAAGTGCTCAGTTGGTCATAGCGCACAATACAAAGTGGTTCTTGGTTAGTATTTGGTTTATGCCTCTCCTGAAATATTACCAATCCGGCACAATTTGGTGATACTGACGTGATTGACACCGACTAAGAACCTCTGTGTGCTACGCGTAAATTTAAAACAAAAATACTAATTCAACTACAAGACGGCAACAGGACTTACTGCAGTACAAGCGACACCGAGTTCCAATGATAATTTTAGCTGAGATAGCAAAATTAAATTTGAAGATGGCATAACTAGAGAGAGAAAGACCATGGTGCCGTCGCGGCAATTATAATCGCCAAAGGTCACGTTCCGCGTCGCGTGGACACCCTGACCCGGCTTATGCCCGATAGTGCTGATTGTATTTATTTTTGTCATTATAAGTACAAAGATATGGCAATTAAATGCGTAGAGATCTAATATAGTTGACATAACATTAACATAACCGAATAACATACTGTATTCACTAAATTCATACTTTGACCTTAAAATTTCTGATTAAAACCGTAGTAAGTTATCATCAATATTATCTGGTGTATTTATCTCGCTTTTTTATTATGGCTGGGCTATGGTAAGCGCACGCGCGGTCCACTCCGTTCGGGGCGACGAAAGGAGGGCGCGCGGGCCCATAACCCACCCGTACCCACGTCGCCTTCGTCGTTGGGCCGACCACTGGAGCAGGGTGACTTGTCGTCAGTGGTCGGGCCGACGGAATACCCTTTCGGGTACCCTCACTTCTCGACGTCCCTGTCCCGGGACGTCAGTCGCCGTCGCGCGGTAAGCCCCTCTGCGGGTGACGGGCTAAAATCCCCGGTCCGGTCACCCGGGGCGGCATCAGGCGCAGGTACTCGCGCCTGCGCCGCCCGAGTATTTATCTCGCTTAGCCGTAAGTGTGTTAAATTTAGCTTATATCAAAGGGTTATCTTGTTAATAGTTCTTTACAAAACTTATCATTTTTTGTTTAGTCACAAGAATATTTAATTCTTACATAATCGTCCTCAATTCAACAAGTCTTTATTATTACAGAAGACCTCTTACAGTACTCTCTCGCTCATCCGCTGCTCTATTATGCGACAAGTACTATAATCCGCCGTTTTTTGGACAGAAGATTTTTGACTTGATAATCCGCCGTATTACCTCTCTTTTTCATGTGTAAGACGAACAGAGTTCTATACTCCGCCGCGCGGTACTAACTTGCTAAATATATGAGCCTCATTTAACTGATGATGAAGTTTATAAATGGTACCGTTCCTGTACATTAATCCGCCGTTTTCAGTAATCCTCCGATGGTTACGATTTTATGGTGGCGGATTAGCGAAGTAGTACTGTATTTCTGTTACCCGTTATTTCTCCTCGAATCCACTCAAAATGCTCAAGGCATATGCTACTCCCCGCCCTGAATTGTTAGAATCAAAGAGTCGCCGTCCTCATCCGTGAATAGATACTTGTTGAAGCTATCGTACCCTGATAACCCTGCCTTCGCGTCATGGAGAAGTAAAAATGTTTTTAATCGGACTAATTCTTCCATACCTCTGACAAATGCCGTAAGTCCTGTAAGCCTCAGGTCTCCACTGTATCGATAAACATACTATTTCAACGGCTATACGTGGTCATCCGGTCGATGGCCCTGTACGGCGCACCGGTGTGGGCGGGGTCTCTGACCGTCCGTCTTAAGACTATTCTGTATTATCCGCAGAGAGTCATTGCGGGCATGGCCATACGTGGGTACCGCACCGTAGTGACGGAGGCCGCGTGCCTGTTGGTCGGGACTGTCCCTGGGACCTGGAGGCGGAGATACTCGCCGGGTTACAACGGCGAGCATCAGAGACGCGGGCGGGAGGCGGCATAGTCTCACTCAAGGAGATTGCCGCCTGGCGGGTCGACGCCCGTCGAGACGTTATTGCCCGTTGGGCAGTTCGGCTGGAGAGTTCTCGATTCGGTATCAGGACCATCGAGGCTTTCCGGCCGGTGCTGATGAAGTGATTGGATCGGCGGCACAGGGCGCTTTCCTTCCGACTGGTGCAGGTATTAATGGGGCACGGTTGCTTCCTCAAGTACCTGCACAAGGCTCTGAGGAGGGAGAGCACACCGTCCTATCACCACTGCGATTGCAACGAGGATACGGCACAGCGTCACTTGAAGTGTGTGCCACGTGGGCCGAGCAGCACCGTGAACTCGTCGCAATCATTGGTGCCTACCCGACGCTGCCAACCATCGTTAGTGAGATACTCAGCATCGTCAGGAACAGGGACGCGGTCGCCGCCTTCTGCAGTCATCTCGCGGAAGGAAGGGATGGAAGATGCGCATGAGGAACGCATCTAGGACGACACGGTCCGCCGCTGATGACTCGGGCGACACAGGCGTGAGTACCTGCGCCTGATGCCGCCCTAGACGAGGCCGCAGGTGATCGTGAGCGTGTTTTGCCAAACGAATTTGTTATTTAATTTGTCTTTTATGTTTGTGGCACATGGTATTGGTCATGCTCACTGAAGGGTCTGCTTGCGGTAGCTACGAGGAGTGAGTCACTCCCTTCCCTGCATTGTGGTTGGGGGAAGTGATGGCTGCTCTAGTGGTTAACTCGTGATCGGGTGCCGCTTGCGGGATCTGGTCCAGCCATGGTACTTTTTCGTTATATTTAATAACTGTACTATATGATGGTTCGAAAGGCATCACACTGGAGCTATTAATAGACATGTTGTGGTATATTATTGTATTTAAAAAATAGTAATTAAATAAAACAGAAGACAATCCCACTGAGTTTCTTGCCGGATCTTCTCAGTGCGGTCGCGTTCCGCTCCATTAGTAATTTAAGGTAAAATGTAAAAAAGTGACCATATGTAAGTACCCCCGCGGGGTTTATACATAATAAAGGATTTGAATTTGAATCAGACCGGGGATTTTAGTCCGTCACCGGTTTATTGCCATTGTTGGTTGCCAAGTTGGTTGCCATTGCTGAGATTGACGCAATCAAATAAACAAACACTCTTCAGTTTTATATTGTAATCAATAAAATCATGAGCATTGCTTCTACAGCTTAAAGTCTGGCGCGGAACCAAGCCTCAAAGCTCGTCACTCGGGCGAAGGCAGCAGGAAGGCCGACCTGGCAGCCGCGGATGGAGCCGAAGGAAGTGATGCCGATCTGCAGACAAACAAACATATTAGTGCTGGAGTAATAGATCGGCTGAGTACTCTGAGCGTCTGAGCAGCGCGGGCCTCGTCTTCGAAAATGAACTGATTTCTAATTTCTACGAAATGAACGAATTTTGAACTGATTTCTAAGAGACAAACAGTACTGATGAGTGCATAATGGTGTTCACAAATGTATTATATATAATATTGCAATGTGACGAAGGTTACCAGTTGGTTGTTGAGCACGAGGGGTCCGCCGGAGTCACCACCGCAGGTGCCCACACCGCCAGCGCCGCTGGTGCACAGAGTGGACGCGATGACCGAGCTACTGCCGTAGGACAGCTGGCACACGGCGTTGGTGATCACCTGCAGCCACACTTGGCTCTGTACCTGCGCCGTGCTGATACCAGCGCCTGGTGACATTAAATAATAACATTAATGTACGTTTTACGTATGTGTGTGACCAACTAACGATCAGGGATGTTATGAAGCTCCGTAATCGCAACCAAAACTATAGGAAATTTGAAACGAAAATCTATCGAAAACGTTAACGGAAAACCAAACCAAATCCGTAACTCTATATTCATAACATCCCTACTAACGATGAATGTGCACTCACTGTCCGAGGTCCTGCCGTAGCCCGCGGCGAGAGCCCACGAGCCCGCGTAGCTGTTGCTGCCGGTGGCCATGGCGATGTTCCTGATGGCGTCTGTGTACAGTAACATAGTTTAGTGTCAATGCCGCGTTGTAAGGAGTGAGCGCTCGTACGGACTGATACTCACTGGTGTAGGCGACCGAGTTGTGATTGATGATAGCGACGTCATTGTTGAGGTTATTTGTG
This sequence comes from Lymantria dispar, assembly GCA_032191425.1. Classification (NCBI taxonomy): domain Eukaryota; kingdom Metazoa; phylum Arthropoda; class Insecta; order Lepidoptera; family Erebidae; genus Lymantria; species Lymantria dispar. The sequence goes on from CM063454.1 coordinate 267,753, forward strand.
TTCCAGCTGCCGTGCATGACGACATTGGAGGTGGTCGTGCGAACACCACCGGTGAATAGAGTGGTAGAACCGTGCACGATTACGAACTGGCGAGCCTGGTTCCTGCCATCCCACCAGCAATGCGCCGCCGTCGCTGAGCGAGTGTTAGTCAGCAGAGACGAGCCGCATACTGAGGTAGCACCAGTTGTCAATGTGATGACGAGTCCACCCTGCATCAAGCATACCACATTATTAGATGTTCAACAATTTATTGCATTGTACTGTAATTGCGGTTGATATTTGAGAACCGTTAACCAACTATGATTCTTATGAGATCGAACTACATATAAAGTAAGAGTTTACACAGAGATAGACAACGTGGAGAAGAGATGAAAGGATGAGGGATGAGTTAGTGGTGCGAAATGCAATATCCTCACCAAGTGTGGATTAGCGCCGAGCGCTGACTGGGAGCCTCCGACGATCCTGCTGCCATCAAAGTCGAGCGCATTCTCTGCCTGCTTGATGCGCGCCGCCTCGGCGATGCCCACGTTCTCGTGGTAGTGCAGCAGCACCGGCTCATGCGCCAGCGCCAGTCCCACCAGTGCGACCAACAATAGCAAGCTCTTCATGATTGTGGAGTAGGTGTAGCGAGTGAACGAATGACCTGCCGCCGGTTCTTATATATTCACCTACGCACGGCTTATCGGCATGTATTAATTGCAAATATGTTATTCATATTTTAACACCGTTTAATTAGATAAGAAAACCCACAAGTTGATTTGATTGTTTAATTAGATTAAAAAAACCCACGAAGTTATATTCATATTTAATTTATATAGTTGAGCTTGATTCAGTTTAAGGTCTCACGGAGTAAGTGTCGTTGTCCGCTATTAAACACACCAATTAATTGTTTTAGACGGTATTGAAAATGCTTTCAACATCATCAGTCATTGTTTTCCTTTGTGTCATTCCTTTACTATATTTTATTTTTACGCGAAATATGGGATAACTTTTTTTATTTTTTTGGTGTGGGTTGAGGTTGGCACGCTCCTCGCACCACTCCATCCGGGGCGACAGAGGGGCGTAAGCACGCACACCCGCAACCCACCCGAACATCACGTCGCCTTCGTTATTGGGCCAACCACCGGAGCAGGGTTACTTGTCATCAGTGGTTCGCCCGACGGAATACCCCCCTATTTGGGGTACCCTCTCATCGACCGACGTCCCCCCCTCGGGGAGGACGTCGGTCTTCCCTCACGCGGTCGGCCTCTCAGCGGGTGACGGACTAACTCCTCGGTCACATCACCCGCGGCCTCGGCTAGGGCGGCATGACGCGCAGGTAGTCGCGGCTGCGCCGCCCCATTCGCCAGCTGCGGGTAAATATAGGATAACTCGCATTGCCATTAAGGTTGTAAGCAAACAGTTCATAATTGTGAAATTTTATTCGACTTTTGTTTTAATATTGTGATATTCTTAAGGGTGTCATATTGTCTCCTATATTACTATCTATTTACGTACCATAAACAAATGCTTGAGTGTTACTCTATAATATAAAATAGTCAATAATAACAATATATTTACTCTTCTCTGAAAGACATCTCCGTCACAATCGGATTGAATCTCTTTCAAACCGCGTTTTTGCTTATCCTATATCCTCTTACCATGTTGTGATCTTACCACTTTAGACCTCCAGTGGAAGTATAAGAAAGAATGATGATAATGTACTGCTTGACATAATTACCAGAGGTAACTTTATCACGTTTGTTTTTTTTTTGTTTTTTTATTGCCGATGGTGGCAAACGAGCACACCTGATGGTAAGGGATACTACCGCACATAGACCTTTGCAATACCAGGGGCACAGCCAGGCCGTTGCCTACCGTGAATTAAATCCCACTAAAAACATAAATGTAAAAAAGGAGACCCAAGTTCAATACAAAAATTATGCTTGGCTGTGGGCTTCACCGCAAAAAGAATGGAGATCTAAATAAGTGCCAAGTTCTATGCAAAATTCAATTATGTATTTATAGCAACAAAATAACATTATGAACAAGCAATAAACTCTATTTCTTTGCTTTATTGGATACCTATAACAATTGCTGTTATTTAAAAAAAATGTGAGATCTTAAAGTAGGTAAGATTTGACTTGGCCAGTTTTCATTACATCAGTCATTTTATAAAGTTTTTCAAAAAAAAAAAATATATATATGTCGCAGAGCGTGATAATTAAAGGAAGAAGATCATGGAATGTCAAGCAAATTAGTTTGTTATTATTTTCGTTATCCGTTTAGTTTATTCATTTTGAATTTTGCTTGAGTGTGTTTAGTTGTGACACGATAGAGAGTAGTTTACAAAAAAAAAGTGAGCCGTCGCTCAGGATGCCTGGCAGATGTGAAACATCGAAACTATTTTGTACGAGTAGAGACACGGTATCGAATATAAAGTATCGATACTGAACTCATGAGTAGTATCGAAAGATAAGTAACGTACTGATCAAAGTATCGAGTACTTTTACTTACTTTATCTTTAGGTATCGAGTACTTTTCTTTCGATACCAATACTTTTGTATTCGATACTTTGCATTCCATACTTTTTTTTACTCAATAAGTACTTTTTGGCAGGTATCGTATCGAATAAATTATCCATTTTAAAATTGACTTTACGGCTCATATTTATGTTAACGTCATTTAGTACAAACGTAATTAACCTTTCAAAATGTAGCTTGAAATACTTTCATCCGTTCACAGACATTCTTTCGCACGAAAAGTGCGATTTATAAACCAGAAATAGCGGCATCTATCGAGCTAACGACCAACTCTAAACTACAATATATTTTATAAAGAAATCTCTAATCCTGTAATGATAAGACAAGCTATTTAAATTATTTTAGCGTCATTGATTCTTGCTAAGTTTAGAAATCTTAAATGAAATCTGACTGTTCAAAGTGAGCCAAAATCCAATTCTTAAGGAGGCGGTGACATACAAACAAATATACAGGTGAAACTAATAAAAGCCTATAAAAAATGAAATACATTCATCCGTTCACAGACGTTATTTCCGCACAAAGTGTGTGATTTAGGAAACAGAAATTGCGGCACCTATCGAGCTAACGACCAACTCTCAGCTTCAATATATTTAATAAAGAAACCTTTAATCCTGTAATGATAATAAGACAAGCTATCTAAATTATTTTAGCGTCATTGGTCTTTGCAATTTTACAAATTGCAACGTTTACAAATTTTAACTGAAATCTGACTGTTAAAAGTGAGTCAAAATCCAATTCCTAAGAAGTCGGTGACATACAAAGAAATAAATATATATACAGCTGAAACTAATAAAAGCCTATAAAAAAACGGTTCTCCATTTTTCGTAGCTGAAAGTAAACTAAATACCAAACCTACTGGTATATTTATATTATGAAGTTAGAGAATTATACATTAATTTATAAAACAAGTATATATGCATAAAAGAACAGATTACGAACAGGAACTAATATGGCGTAAAATATTGATACAATATCGCGATTTTTTTCCAGAAAATGATGATTTTTATTCAATAAACGTTTATTTTCATTAGTATACATTATAGGTAACAATTTACTTTGAGTTCACTAGATGGCGTTGTACAAAATTTTAAATCGCACCATGGTTTCCTTAGAAAAATGTAGATATATGTATCCAGATATTTATTCTATAGTTACGGGTTGAGAGCCCTCAGCGCTCACCCACCAGTCCGGGTAAAGTTTTCACAGCCGTCTGAGGCTAACAACTAAGTCACACAAAAAAACAAAATTTATAGTTAATTAAGAGGGGACCGCGAGGCGTGGTGTTAAACCCCACGCGACGATCGCGGTCATCCTCGCCTATAGATGTTTTACATCAAAAGTTGGTCATCTTGAAAGGTGCGACATTCTCACGATTCAGTATTCTGTGATCAGTCGTAGCGATCGGTCACTGCTAACCTCACTACATTCCATGTGTTTATTCTGTACAGTGTTAGTCCTAAAATATTGTTTCTTTAGAGATTTTAATATCAAAGTTAAGTTTGTTAATTAAAGATTTAGTGTACTAGACGTCAACCTAGTGCTATTTCCACAATACCTCCATGTTTGGACAACACATGGACGAACTGGAAAATGAAGCCTAAATTTTTGTACATGTGTTGTTTTAACAGAATTAACCTCACCGATTTACAGAGTGATGCCTCAACACTTAACTGGGACTTTTTATGAGCATCTTCGTCAATTGATGAGAAGTTACCGATCTTTGGGGAAGTAGTCCACCACCTCTTCGATAATCACGCACCTGTCAGAAAGGTAAAATTAAAACGTCCACCAGCACCCTGGATCTCAGAAGACATCCGTAAGGCAATGAAGCGCAGCGACCGAGCATATCGAAAATATAGAAGTAATCGGTGCCAAGAACTTTGGTCTGGGTATAGGGCTGCAAGGAATCGGTGTAATCAAATGATTCGTAATGCTAAACACCGCCATATTCTTAAAAATATTAGTTATTTTTTCGCTGCTAATACGTGGAAGTTTCTAGGGACTCTAGGCATTGGTAAGCACTGTCATTCAGATTCTCAGGTGACAGTGGGTTTGGATAACATCAAACAGCACTTTTCTTTCTCTATCCGGTTGGACCACAAAACCAAATGTCACACTTTAGATTATCTAAAGCACCTACCTCAGTTTAATATCGATCCGTTTCATTTTTCTCCAGTTGCGTTGGAAGAGATCAAAAAAATAATCCTATCCGTTATGTCTAATGCTGTGGGATGTGATTACGTAAGTCATCGCATGAATATTAGACCACCTTTTTCCTGTTATTTCACATATTATTAACTTTTCTCTTGAATCTGGCCGTTTCCCATCATTGTGGCGTAAGGCTTATGTGATACCTTTGCCTAAAATTTCTAATCCTTCGCTTCCTAATCACTTCCATCCTATATCTATTCTTCCTTTTCTCTGTAAGGTTCTGGAGGCTTGCGTGCATAAGCAATTATCTGATTTCATTTTCAAAAATAATCTTTTATGTCAATTCCAGTCCAGCTGCCGACCAGGCCACAGCACAACATCTGCTCTCCTAAAAGTGACTGGCGATATTAGAGCTGGTATGGAGAAAACCAATGTGATGGTTCTAGTCTTGATAGATTTCTCTAACGCCTTCAATACAGTCAGTCACGATATCCTTCTAGCCATCTTATCTCACTTCCTGATCTCACCCAACGCACTGGAATGGTTCTCTTCTTATCTTCAGGGACGTTAGCAGTGTGTCCGCATCGAAGACAGCTTTTCGACTTGGTGCGACCTCAACGCTGGCGTCCCTCAGGGCGGTATTCTCTCTCCTTTGTTATTTTCTATCTTTATTAATCTCATTACTTATAATCTTCAATGTTCGTATCATCTTTATGCCGAGGACTTGCAGCTTTACTGCCAAGTGAGTGTGGAAGATATTCCGCAAGCAATTGCCAAGCTTAATAGAGACCTAGAAAGTATAAAAAGTTGGTGTTGCCAGTTCGGGTTGACGGTAAACCCTACCAAGTGTCAAACCTGTCCGATTTTAATATCAATATATAGCTTATGACTAGTGGCATCTGTGAAAGTGTTATTAAAGTGTAAAACTTACTATGAACTAAGTTATCAGTGTATATCTATCCTTGCACATACACAACACACGAGATAAAGTGTTTAAAAAAAACGTTATCTACACTATAAAATATTAATTATTGTAAATGTAAGCTAAAGAAACAACTAAACTCCTTTATAAACACTGAAGAAAATAAAATAATGCATCAAAACTGTTGTTACTAAAATAAAATGTGGGTATGCAAATACATAGAAACTTATATGAATTAACCGCCCGTGTATATCTCATATAACGTCAAAAACACTACTTTGTTTTAAAGCGATAATATACAGTATCGGTGGCGTGTTCTGTATAGCATAGGACTCCAACTGAAGAGAACCGAGTTCACGTCTGACCGCTAACAAGATGCACTTTTTGAACGTTTATGAGAATTGCTATTTTCTATAATAATATAAATATACTACTTCTGTAGGAATATGTGGGCGAAAAAAAAAAAACATCGGCTCCGATAAAATAACAAAAATAAAATAGAAAAAGTGACTATTAAGTGATACTACGTAAATGTATACTAAGACATAGTGCTAAGTGAGCTGGTGAAGAGAAAAACAAATAATCAGTGTAAAACTCGAAAAAAAACTCAAACAAACAGTTTCTTGGAATTCCACATACTTACTAAATGTTGATCTCCGAGGCCTACTGAGAACTTGTTTCGTTCTTTTTTTGCGACAACCTCAAACAAGAATAGTATGTGCGTAAAAGTAAAAAAAATAGATAACAATAATTAGAGAAATAAAAAAAAAATAATAAGAAGTACAATTTAGCATAACCTAAAAGATCGTTTATGCAAATCATCTTCAACAGTTTCCAGCCAGCCAAAACACACACACAGCGCCATCTGTTGAAACAAGAGCAAACCACTAATCCACACTCATTGAGACTCAAACGGCAACAACTAAACGCGATCAACTATTTATCTACAACTAATTCACATACGAACCGCTAGAGGACTCCACTTGTACCAAAACAAAATCAAATGATGGAAGAAATTTTAAAAGCGCTAAAATCAATAAAAAAAGAGCTGGACGATCAAAGAATTGAAATAAGGGAAACTGGAAAAAATGTCACGGAACAAGTCACGCAAAACATTGTTGAAGAGAAATTTTTGGCCTGGGAAGGAAAACTCGGAGAAATGAAAGAAAGGATGGAAAATCAAGAAAAAAGAATTTATAACTTGGAAAAACAAGCAAGAGTAAGAAACTTACTATTCTTCGGCATTGAAGAAAAAGAAACATATAAGAGTTTAGAAGAAAACATAATTAAATGGATTGAGCAATATTTCTCTAAAAAACTGAGCTACAACGACATTCAGGGGATAAAGAGACAGGGGAAAAAAGGAGAGAGACCACGCCCAACTGTTGTAACCTTTACTACACTAGGAATAAAAATTGAAATATTTAAACAAGAACTTGCTCTGAAGAATACGCAATATTATATGAAAGAAGATTTCCCTAAATATGTTCTTGAAAAAGGAAGGAGCTACAAGAGCAACTGAAACTAGAGAGGGAAAAGGGAAATAAAGCCATACTTATTTCTTTTTTTTTTTTTTTTTGTGGTTGGGCTGCGGTCGGCGCGCCTCCGCACCACTCCGTCCGGGGCGACAGAGGGGCATAAGCACGCAACTCCCGCAACCCACCCGAAAACCACCTCGCTTTCGTCGTTGGGCCGACCACCGGAGCAGGTTTACTTGTCGTCAGTGGTCGGCCCGACGGAATACCCCCTACGTGGGGTACCCTCCCATCGACCGACGTCCCCCCCTCGGGGAGGACATCGGTCTTTCCTCACGTGGTGGGCCTCTCGGCGGGTGACGGACTAATCCCCGGTCACGTCATCCGCGGCCTCGGCTAGGGCGGCATGAGGCGCAGGTAGTTGCGCCTGCGCCGCCCCATTCGCTGGCGACGGATCTCCTCATCGAGGCTGCACTCCTGGCGCAGACGATCCGCTGCCTCCTTCTGCGAGATCACTGTCTCGCAGAAGGCTGCGACCGCGTCCCAATTCCCGACGCTATCGACCATCGCCCTAGCGATGGCCGGCAGCGTCAGGTCGGCACCGATGATTGCGACGAGTTCACGGCGCTGCGTGGCCCAAGCGGCGCAGGCCTTGAGCGTATGCTGCGCCGTGTCCTCGTCGCAATCGCAGTGGTGGCAGGACAGGTGTACTCTCCCTCCTTACGACCTTGTGCAGGTATTTGGCGAAGCTCCCATGCCCCGTCAACACCTGCACTAGTCGGAAGGAGAGCACCCCGTGCCGCCTTTCCAACCACTGCATCAGCACCGGCCGGAAGGCCTCCACGATTTGCACCCCGAACCGAGGCCTCTCCAGCCGGACTGCCCAACGGGCAATGACGTCTCGGCGTGCGTCGACGCGCCAGGCGGTGAGCTCCCTCAAGGAAACAACACCGCCCTCCCCGCGCACCCCCCACACCCGCCGATACAACTCGGCGAGCATTTCCGCCTCCAGGTCCCACGGGGGAGTCCCGGCCAATAGGCACGCTGCCACCGTTGCCACCGTGCGGTATCCGCGGATGGTCCTGACCGCCATGACCCTCTGTGGTCGCCACAGAAGGGCCCTAAGTCGGACGGTCAAGGACCCCGCCCACACCGGTGCGCCGTACAGGGCCATCGACCGGATGACCCCCGCGTACAGCCGTCGGCACGTGGCGCTCGGTCCGCCCACGTTCGGCATAAGCCACGATAGAGCGGACGCCGCGCCGACGAGCCGTGGAGCGAGCCTGCGGAAATGCTCCCGGAACCACCATTGCCCGTCGAGCACCAGACCCAAGTACCTCATATGGGCCCGGATGCTGATGTCAACCGAGTGGACGGTGATCGAGACGCCGATGGGAGGGCTCATACGGCGCCCATGGAACAAGAGGGCCTCTGTCTTGTCCAGGGCGACCCTCAACCCCAGCGCCTCGATCCGCCTGACGACCTCTTCGGTGCCATAGGTCGCCAGGCTTACCGCCTCTTCTAGCGTCCCACCGCAGGCTGTGACGAGCGTGTCGTCGGCGTAACAAATCACGCCCAGCCTGGGCGGGAGGCTCCCCCGCAACGCCCAGTCGTAGCCAATGTTCCACAGCGTGGGTCCGAGGACCGACCCCTGTGGGACACCGCACGACATGGGCGTTCGCACAACGTCCTCTGCTCGGTTGGTACAGAGGACGCTGCGCCCCTCCAAATAGTCTGCCACTAGCCGCCTCAGGTAAGCTGGCACTCCGTGATACTGGAGCGCCTCCCTGTTGCAGCTGAATGGCAGACTATTGAATGCGTTGGCGATGTCTAGGGACACCGCCAACAGCACTCCCCCACCGGTGACGGCCTCAGTCGCCACGGCCCTCAGGCGCAACAGAGCCGCGATCATCGAACGACCCCTCCTAAACCCAAACTGGGCGTCCGACAGATCGGGCCCCGTGCCGACGAGGTGCCGCTCGATGCGGGCAGCTACCACCCTCTCCAGTAGCTTGCCCGTGTCATCGAGCAGCACGATAGGACTGTAGGCCGAAGGCGACCCCGGAGACCGTCCCAGCTTCGGCAGGAGCACCAGCCTTCCCTCCTTCCAGCACCCAGGGAACCGTCCGGACGCTAAACACGCGTCGAACAGCTCCCTGAGGCGGGGACCCAGGTGGTCGAGGACCAGGCCCAGCACACGGTTAGGAACACCGTCGGGCCCGGGGGCGGTGGACTTTGCGCACATGCGCGCCACCGCCACTCCCATCTCGAGTTCCGTGATGGGCGGAACACTGTCGTCGTCGGCCTCCCGGTCAGTGTCTGGTGGAGCCATGACCGGGGGCGTGTGTTCCGCCCGCCGTGGGAACAGGTCCTCGACGACCCGGGTGAGAAGGCTGGGCTGGAGAGTCTCAGTGAGGGGAGGGCCCCGCGCGCGGAGCTCATTCAGCACCGCGCGATAGGGGCGTCCCCAGGGGTCACGGTCGAGACCGTTCAGCATCTCCTGCCGACTGACGTCCTTGGCGGAGCGGACGGCCAGCCTGAAGGCCGACCGCGCATTGCGGTAGCCCTCGTGCAGCAAGGCCTCCCGCTCCGCGTCGCGTTGGCGCCGCCGGCCATAAAGCCATACTGAAATATGATAAACTGATTATATTAAAACACCAAAGTAAAAGAAAATTCCAATCATCACCAGATAACACCAAACAACCCGAAATGGCTAAGCATACTCAGGCTAGTAAGAAAAATAAGGCAGAGCAGCCTGGCAAGACAGTTACTAGGTCAAACAGCATTTCAGAAGGGGTTATAAAACCCAGTATGTTAAATTTCTTGATTAACAAAAGTACAACCAAAACAAATAAAAACCAAGAAAGTAACAGCGTGAACATATAGCAGTTAAGGCCCTCCTACCAAACAGACACCACAACTAAACAAAAAAAAGAAAAACAACTAATTAGAAAAAATCTTCCAAGCCGGTTGGTCACCGTGGAAGAATACGACCAAAACCCTCCAATGAACACACCAATAGAGGAAAGAAACACCCTGAATAAATACAAACTAACGATCGCAACATACAACGTTCGAACTCTCTTATCGTATGACCGTCTGCTCGAATTGGAAGAGGCTATAAAAAATATAAAATACGATATCATCGGAATATCGGAAATAAGAAGACAGGGCAATAAAATACTTGAATACGAAAACTTCATAATGTGCTATATAGGACAAACCCCTGGCAAGTACGGGGCTGGTTTCATAATTAACAAGTCTCTCAAGAACCATATAATAAGCTTCAATGGCATAACAGAGCGAGTGGCAACACTAATTATAAATATACAAGGTCATATGATATCTATCATACAAGCCTATGCACCAATAGAAGCGGCAAGCGAGCATGATATTGAGGAATTTTACAATACAATCGAGAAAGCCTTAGGTACAGCACAAAAAACTACAATATTAATGGAAGATTTTAACGCCAAGCTGGGAACCCTCAAAGATGACGAATATTTAGTTACTAAAAAACACGGGTACGGTGAGAGAAATAATAGAGGACAAAGACTAGTAGAGTTTGCGCTTCAGCACAAACTAACGATAATAAACACATGTTTTAAAAAAAGGTTGAGTTGAAGATGGACCTGGCGATCCCCTGACGGAAAATACAAAAACGAAATCGATTTTATCCTGTCAAACCAACCTGGAATATTCCAAAATATCGAGACGCTAAATTTGAACTACAAATCCGACCATAGAATGCTCAGGTCAACAATAACATTAGACAAACAAAAAATATCAAGAGCCAAATTTACAAACAGTCAATTCAGCAAACTTAAGAACGAAGAAGAAATAATTAAGTCCAACGAAAATTTAACATCACAGCTATCTGAACCTACAACTATCTGCGAAGACGCCCCAGTACAATTCTGCTACGACAGAATAGAAAAAGGCTATCCATCTTTAGCTTAAAACAAGCACGCACAAAGAAAGAAGAAAATAAACAACATAAAATATTATCGGCAACTACAGAGAGGCTATTAAAGAGAAGGAATTACAGAAAACTAAAAATAAATCACGAAGCGAGAAAAACGAACTGACTGCACTATACAAAGTAGTAAATAAATATATAAAAGCAGATTACACAAAATATAAACAAAACACAATAAAGGAGTATTTACAAAGTAATGGAAGTACAAAGAAGGCCTTTAAGAAACTCAAAACTAACACAATATGGATAGAAGGACTGAGGAAAAAAGATACAGAACTGTTCACTAGAAGCGATATCATAGCTACCGCAACAGAATTTTACAGGCATCTCTATACAGCAACAGAGACACGACAGACATAAATCTCGACACAGAAACAGATGCCTCACATGGAAATAACGTTAAACCAATAGATAGAACAGAAATAACTGAAGCAATAAATAAACTAAAGCTAGATAAGAGCCCTGGTTCAGACAACATTACCAACGAAGCATTGAAAAAAGGTCACATAACTCTGGCTGTACCACTAGCTGAACTGTTTATCAAAATCCTGCAAAATTCTGAAACCCCTTCCCAATGGTCCGAAAAAAAGGCGACCCAAAGGACATCGGAAATTACCGACCAATCAGCCTGCTACCAAGTCTATACAAATTATTCTCTACAATTATAAACAAAAGGATGACCGACACATTGGAAAAAAAGCAACCGGTGGAACAAGCAGGCTTCAGAAGGGGTTTTCCAACGGTCGACCACATCCACACTCTTCAGTTGATAATGGAAAAGTATCAGGAAAAACAAAGAACACTCTTTATCGCATTCATCGACTACCAGAAAGCCTTTGATACGGTAAGACATGCAAGCATCTGGGAATGCCTGAAAGAACAAGGAGCAGAGGAAATATATGTAAAAATCATCAAATCCATATATAAAACCAACAAGGGTAAAATTAAAGTCGAAACTTTAGGCTCAAGCTTCCCAATAGAAAGAGGAGTGAGACAGGGTGACCCGCTATCTCCGACAATATTCATAGCTGTCCTCGAGTCGATCATTAGCAAGCTAGATTGGAGCAAACAAGGGCTATACTTAATGGCACTTACTTGAGCCACCTGAGATTCGCAGATGACCTAGTACTAATATCCGAGTCATCTTACCAACTACAGAACATTGTAGAAGCTCTCAATATGACTTGTAAAAAGGTGGGTCTAGAAATGAATATTACAAAGACTAAGACAATGACAAACAGCATTACAAGACCAATAATAATCATTAGCAAACCATTGGAATACGTTGAAGAATATGTCTATTTGGGAAAGCTATAAGTTTCCACAGAAAAAATAAAAATATAGAAATAGAGAAAAGAATAAAGCTAACATGGAACAAATATTGGAGTCTCAAGGATGTTTTCAAAAGCAATCTACCACAAGCCATTAAAAACAAAGTCATGAATTCGAACCTTCTGCCATGTCTGACATATGGTTGCTAGACGTGGAAATTCACTGCTGAAACAAGTAAAAAGATAAACGTCTGTCAGAGAGGACTCGAAAGAAGCATGTTAAATATAAAGAAATTAGACAAAATACGTCATACTAAAATAAGGAAAATAACAAAAGTAACAAACGCTTTAAGTTAGAAAGAAAGAAAGAAAAGAAAGAAAAACATTTATTTCGGTTTCCAAAACGTAAAGTAAGTAATCAAAATTCGTACAAATTCATGCATATAGGATACCGAAAAAGGTCCCACCTCAGCATGAGCTGCATCACAAACGTGTTACAGCGCTGATTTTCAGGTAAAACCTTTAGAGTGAGTACGGTTCATCACAACGTATACAATAGAATACTGCGCCACACGACATATTGTATGTACAGTATACACACAGACTTAAACATACTAAGTACTATTTCTTCCTATTCATTTATTATAATTGTGATTTTTGATTATTCGTAAAACTTAAAAAAAACATACATATATGGCCATATACACAAAGACACACACATACACAAAGACAACGCATGCGCACGCATATGCGCATAAACATGTACATGCATATAAACATATTTACAATTTATTAGTTTATGGATTTAATAGGTTACCGGGGCATTGAAAGAGGAAACATAATATTAAAGAATTGTGGTAAATCAATTATAACTAACTTCATAAGGCTATTTACATAGTACCTGGGAACGCGATATACATATATACATATACATATATACATACATATACATACATACTCATACATACTCATACATACTCATACATACTCATACATACATACATACACGTACACACATATACATATACCAGTGTAGATATATTATACAAGATGTTTTATTACGCCTTGTGTTGTTCTTCAAGCAAATATTTTTTATATTTGATTTTAAAATAGTGAACTGACTCTAACAGGCGTAAAGGAGGTGGCAAATCGTTCCAGCATCGTGAAGCAGCGAATTTGAAGCTTCCACGAAATGCTGCCGTTCTATGTCTTGGTGTTAATAATAGATAGGAGGATGCCCTTGTTTTTATTGTGTGATGATTCTTCGACCATGATAACTTGCGATATAAATATTCAGGCGTTTTTGATACCACAACATCAAACAAAAGCGTCGCTAAATGAAGTTTTCTACGTGCCGCCATTTTCATTAAATTCCCCTTATTTAAGAAGGGGGTGATATGAGATCGAGGAGGGACGTTATAACAATATCGCGCACAGGCGTTCTGAACCCGTTGTATAAGTTTTTCCGTTTTGCCCAGAATACAAGTGCCATAAACTGTGTCCGCATAGTTGAGCTTAGACAGAATCAATGTCTCGCAGAGCATAACACGAATATCAACAGATATATAGGGACGAATCCTATACAATAGCTTAAGCCTATAGAAGCAGTTACGTACTGCTTCAGTGACATGTGCTTCAAAATGTAACTGCCCATCAAATATTACTCCTAAATTACGGGCTTCCTGCACCTGTGCAATCGGATGACCTTTTATGCGTATATTGAAATTAGTACACTTTTTTAACATGTGCAACCCATTACAATAAATTTTGACTTCCCAGGATTCAGCTCTAAAGAGTTTCTTAACGACCACTCTGAAATCCTCTCAAGGTCTTCATTGAGCTGTTTTATAGCTTGATCAGCATTATGCTGATAAAACGAGATATACAACTGAAGGTCGTCAGCGTAGAGATGATATTTGCAATTCAGCAGGCAGTTAGAGATGTCAGCAGTATATACTATGAAGAGGAGCGGCCCAAGGATAGAGCCCTGAGGCACACCCCTGCTCACCTCTTTTGTAGAAGATATGATATTATTCCCCTTCTTAGCTTTAACTGAGACATACTGAGAGCGGTAGGACAAATAACTATGGAACCATTTTATAGTTTCAGAGCTACAACCATAGTATGACAGCTTGGACAGGAGAAGTGAAACATTAATAGCATCAAACGCTCGTGAGTAGTCGAGGAGGACTAGTAAAGTTGTCATACCCTGATCCCTATCTTCTATTATATTATCGACTACATCGAGTAGTGCTGTAGTGGTGCTATGCTTCTGGCGAAACCCGGATTGGGTAACAGGTAGTATCTTAGACTGTTCCAGATAAGTCCTTAATTGATTGAATACAGCCCTTTCTAGTATCTTGGAGATACAAGGAAGCAAACTAATAGGACGTACGTCTTTTATGCTGTTAGGATTTACTACTTTAGGAATTGGCTGCACACCTGCCATTTTCCATAAATTGGGGAAGATAGAAGTTGAGATTGACTTATTGATTATGAATGTTATTATCCCAAGAGTATGAGTCATCAGTAACATGTCTAAAGAAATGTTATCTGATCCGAGGGCATTGGACTTAAGACCGCGAAGAAAATGAAGGACGCTTATTTCAGATACTGTTTGAAGCTGGAAATTATTTGCAGATCGAAAGAATTCGAAGTAGGTCAAATCAGATATTGCAGCTAGTTTATTGCCAGGAATGTCTAAAAAATGTGCGTTCATTGCTTCAGGGTCGTTACAGAAATGGGGCAGATCACGGTCTCTTTTTTTTTGTGATGTTTATAGTGGATTTTATTTGCTTCCATAATTTTTTAGGCTTACTAATATTTTTATTAATGTAGAAGTTGAAATAGGCACGTTTTTCACTATCGATCGCGACACGAACTATATATTTGAGCTCCTTATAGGACTTGAGATCACGATCACATTTTGTTGACTTATATTTAGTATGACAATTGTCACGCAGCTTCATCATTAATTTTAGGGTATCAGTGATCCATGGGAGTGACTTATTTCTGATAAGGACAGTTTTTTGAGGAGCGTGTAAATCGAATAATCTTAATATGTACGTATTAAATATAGCAACCATACTGCTCACATCTGCCGCGTTCTCAACATTTTTCCAATTCATCATGTCTAAATCGTTATTAAAAATATCTACTACAATGTTTTTAATTGGCCTGTAAGTGACCCAATAAGGTGATGGCTTTTCTAATTTCAAGTTAATCTCCGCAGATACAATAGCGTGGTGACCCAGTTCAGGGATGTGTTTACACACATTTGTTACTGAGTAGACCTTAGCATCCGTGCACAGAATGTCTATCAGAGTCTCGCTGTGGTCCATAAAATGGGTAGGCTCATTATGATCTGTTTTAAATTTGAGTATTCAAGAAAATTATAAAGAAGTTTAGTTTTATTATCAGATGGGTTAAGAAGATTGACATTGAAATCACCAAGTAAAATAATTTTATCGACATTAGGAAAAGAAGAGAGAGATTCAGTAATCGCTTCAATAAAATTATTTAGGTCCAACCATGGTGGCCGATATGCAGTACCGATGATCACCGAACACGCATTTACGTTTAGACGGAGCCACATCTGCTCAACGCACGGCGCGCGGGGATGAGGGACAGTGCGCACGCGTACGCTACGATGCACATAGAAGCCTACTCCGCCGCCGCGACCGCAGTGCACCTCACGCGCTCGAGGCACGTGCATCAGTCTATAGTTAGTCAGCGAAGGCGCTCGCGCCTCCTCGCCCGTTCGTAGCCAAGTCTCATTAATCGCTAATATGTCTACTTTTAGGTTCTCTACAGCTGCGATAAATTCCTCGTGGCGGGTACCTAGCGAACCCGCGTTGAAAAGCCCAATTTTTAAGTTCTTCGTTTCAGGCATGACTAATAGTGCAATGCATATCAAAGGTTCTTATATAATTAAATGGATATGTGAAATAATGTGTCTCATATAGTATTAATTGTATGTTTTTAACAGCTTTAAATAATTGAAAGATATGTATCATGTGTAAAGGTGAATATAACAATTTAAAAGTAATAAATAGGACTGTGTATATAATGTACAGATCATTCATAAAATAGAATGCTATAATTAATACATATGTTAAATGTTATTTAGTTACCAACAGTGTCAATAGATGTCGCTATATTGAACTCTGAATCGCACCATGTTGGATTCGAGAAATTTATATTAAATAATATTTTAGTTTCTATTAATGGCAAAAGATGTCGCTGTAACAACTTTTAGATCGCGCTATGGTTCAATCGCACGTATATTCTTAATTGAACAATTAATTCGAATAAAAACAATTGCGGGTTGAGAGCCCTCAGCGCTCACCCACCAGTCCGGGTAAAGTTGTCACAGCCATCTGAGGCTAACAACTAAGTCACACAATAAAAAAAAAAAAAGAATAAAAACAACTACCTTGATAACAACCATAGTTTCATTTCAAAGTGCCACCTATAGTAATAGTGAGAAGTCGTACATGGTCCTTCGTCGCTGGATATCCCCTAGTGGATAACAGTGAAAGCAGCGTATTAAGCTGGTGGACAGTGGATTGCTGTCACAACATCACCAAGCTTATCCGGTGGATCGAGGCCACTGCAAGGAGTTCCCGCATACCAGGTGTGGGTGCCCCACTGCACATGCCCCGCCCCGGAGGTGAAAAGTGAATAGTGCATAGTGGAGTGTAACAGCCCAGTGACGTCAACTGGCACCACGGCGGAGTTGAGACCCAACGAAGTCGGTCACGCAGACGGCGCAGGGAGAAGTTCGTGTCCCCGTCTCGTGAAGGAAGCAGCGAAGTTCGCAAAAGTTGAACGGAATTGGCGTAAGTGGAAGTGAAACTGTGAGTACTTTTAAAATATTATTTCAAGAAGTGAAAAATACAAAGTGCTAATTATACAAATATTGAAACTTCAAATTTCCTTTAATATTTTGAGAACTTTAGATTTACTTTTATTTATTATATCTATTATTTTGTTAACTTCAAATTTAAAATAACTACTTTAGACTTAGAAAATTTGTAATGTGTGCATGGTAAATAAGGACTTAGAATAGTTTGCTAAAAAACGAAGGTACGGGGAACCTATCGCCAAATTCTACAAAATTGAAAGCGACAAGGTTCTAAACACTTGTAAAATTTTCTTGAACTCTTATTGAACACAATATTTTCTTGATCTTGTGATTTCATAAATTTATTTCTGAACTTGGGTGTATTTGATTGTTGCTCATTGCTTTATTTAACGTTGCCTAAAAATGCAGAACACAATAAACTTTCAAGTAGATATATTTAAAAGAATTTCAAAGGCACATGTAAATTTTAAAAAATGTCCGAAAGATAGATTAACTAAGGAGTATGTAGAAGGGAGATTGGAATCAGTCGAGCAGCTGTGGTTTGAATTTTTGTCTGGCCACAAAGAGTTATTGCGCAGCTATACCACACAAGAATTAAACTCTACTGATTATGTCAAATCAGAACAATACGATGAATGTGAAGAAGTATATAACAGTTATAAATGTAAATTAAAATGTGAACTGGTTCGATTTGATTTCAATAAGAAAACACAGTCTATGGGCACTTCGGTAAGTGATCAAGTTCAAAATGTATCACCTCATTTAAAATTGCCCAAACTACAAATTCAAAATTTTTCTGGTCTGTATACGGAGTGGTGCTCTTTTAGAGATATGTTTCAGTCATTAGTCGGCAACAACAATTCTTTGGATAGTATTCAGAAACTACATTATCTAAAAGGGTACCTCACCGGTGAGGCAGAGCAACTGATCAGGCACATACCGATTCAAGACGCCAACTTCGAACGGTGTTGGAAGTTATTAGAAGAGAGGTATAATAATAAAAAATACGTCTCTCAAAATGTATTGAGACGTTTGCTTAGTCAGAAAAATCTTACTAATGAATCGGCAACTGGGCTCAAAGAGCTTGTAAATACTACGAAAGATTGTTTAGCGTCCCTCGCAAATATAGGTATCAATGTTAGCAACTGGGACATACTAATAATCCACATACTGTCGTTGAAGTTGGATCCAGAAACCAGACGTCAATGGGAGTTTCATGTAACCACCAACATTACCGTAGATGATCTCCCCACGTATAAACAATTTCAGGAATTCCTAACACAACGGTTTCGAGCAATCGAGTTCCTGGATCCAAGGACAACAACAGGCGTCAAAGTCCAAGTAAACAAAGTTAAATCCATGCATGTAACCAACGCACCAAGTCGTTCTTGTCCATCTTGTTCAGACGGTCATAAATTGAGCCAATGTAAGAATTTTCATAATGATACTGTCGACAACCGTCGCAAATTTGTACTGGACAATAAAATATGTTTTAATTGTTTGGGTAGCAATCATACTGTTAAAGAATGCCGCAGTAATTTAACGTGTCGAATTTGCAAGCGATCTCATCATTCGCTGCTACATCCCACGCGATCTGGGTCAAACGCGATAGCGCCTGAGAGCAGCCACGGTGGGCGGGTTGCTTCTTCATCAGACAAGGCAAATGCTTTGTCAGCATCTTCCGATGCAGGTCAGCAAACTTCAGGTGTTGTGTCGTGTTTTGCTACTGGCAAGGGCCAGCAGCAAGTCTTGCTAGCCACGGCAGTGGTCATGGCTATGGCAAAGAACGGGAAACGTTACTCAATTCGTGCGCTTCTAGACCAAGGATCCCAAGGATCATTTGTAACGGAAGCTACGGTTCAGTATTTGGGTCTGAGAAAATCACCAGCCACTAATCAAGTAACAAGCTTAGGGGGAGACACAAATGTTGTTTCTAAATCAATGGTCATTATCGACATACAATCCCGGATTGATCCAAACTTCAAGATTCCGGTGAAGGCATATGTGCTTAGTAACATAACTTCTCTTCTCCCATCGAAAAGAGTTGAGGCAATACAATGGGAAGAAATCAGCGTAACACTAGCTGATCCACAATATTACATACCTAATAAAATTCAAATTTTGTTAGGATCTGAAGTATATAGCCAAATACTTCAAGCAGGTTTTAAACGCGGACCTCCTGGTACACCTATAGCACAAGCTACAAGTCTGGGTTGGATTTTGTCGGGAATGACAAATTCAACAGACGAGGTTTCTTCAAGGATAAACGTTCTTCATTGTTGCACAAATGAAGACCACGAGCTGCTCAAACGGTTCTGGGAGCTCGAATCTGATATTCCACCACCACGTGAAGTCATGTTCACCGAAGATGAAAAACGCTGTGAAGAACATTTTGCCGCGACGACTCGACGAGATGAAGAAGGCAAATATATCGTCCGTCTTCCATTCAAAACTAACGATCCTCAAGTAACTTCATCCTATGACATAGCTGAAAAAAGATTAAAGGCATTAGAATATAAATTAAACAAAGATGAATCATTAAAGAAGCAATATCAAGAAGTGATACATGATTACCTAGAATTAAAACACATGGAAAGGGTACCAACAGAGGAGATAAATAACCCAAAGGTCATATACTTACCACACCATGCGGTGATAAGAAATGACAAGTCAACCACGAAGGTGAGAGTAGTTTTTGACGCATCCTGCAAGGGAAAAAATAATCTCTCTTTAAACGATCAATTATTAGTAGGACCTACTTTACAGCCTGAACTCAGACACCTTGTAATGCGCTGGAGAATGGCACCAATCTGCTTATCAGCAGACGTGGTGAAGATGTACCGGCAGGTGAAGACAGATGCTCGGGATAATGACTTCCAAAGAATTCTGTGGAGAGAAAATCCAGACACAGATATAGAACATTATAGACTTACCAGGGTCACGTTTGGCACAGCTTCCGCTCCTTACCTGGCGATAAAGGCACTTCAACAAGTTGCTCTGGATCATGGTGTTGAATATCCTTTAGCATCTGAAAGATCTCTTCGTGACTTCTATGTCGACGATTTTATGAGTGGAGCCGCAAATGTAGAGGAGGGGATAGAAATAGTTACACAAATGAATCAACTAATGGATAAAGCTGGTTTTACCTTGCAAAAATGGAGTAGCAACAATGATAAGTTATTCGAGATGATGAAAGGAAAGGAAGAGAATATGAATGTAGAAGGGGACAGGAATGTAGAGGAAGGGGTGAAAATAGAGCAAGATGAACTCATAAAATTGATGGGACTTACCTGGAACCGAAGCGATGATACCTTCCGCTATGTTGTGACTCTCCCAAAACTGATGATACCTGTAACAAAAAGAAAAATTATTTCTGACATATCTCGTTTCTACGATCCATTGGGATGGGTTGCACCAAGCATAATACTAGCAAAGATAATAATACAAAAGCTGTGGTTAGCTGGGTTGGAATGGGATGAAACAGTCCCAGACAACTTATTAAAGGAATGGATGACTTACCGTGAAGAACAACTAATGTTAAGCAAAATTCGCATACCAAGATGGGTTGGCACTCAGCAAAATGATCGCAAGATCGAGTTGCATGGCTTCTGCGATGCGTAGAAGGCGGCGTACGCAGCTGTTGTGTATCTTCGAAGGCTCGATGCTGAAGGCAGGGTAGGTGTTTCATTGGTCGCAGCAAAAACAAAGGTGGCTCCGGTGAAGCAAGTATCAATCCCAAGACTTGAACTGTGCGGCGCAGTATTGTTGTGCAAACTAATGATGGGTATTGCAACAGTACTAAACATTAAAAAGGAAAACTTACATGCATGGACTGATTCCACCGTCGTCCTTGCTTGGCTGAATAAACATCCTAGCAAATGGAGTGTGTTTGTTGCAAACCGGGTTTCTGAAATCTTAACACACTTCGATCCAACAAATTGGTCTCACATTTCCACCAAACGGAATCCAGCAGACTACGCATCGCGAGGTTTGCATCCGTCAGAACTTGTTAACAACAAACTTTGGTTCAACGGCCCTGAAATAATTTCAAATGAAACTATAATTTACAAGCAAGCCTAAATCAACAGAAACAGAGTTAGAAGCACTAAAATCTCACTGCGCAACCGTAGCCAGTGAAGATGATCTGTGGAATAAATTTTCATCGTTGGCAAAATTGGTTCGTGTCATGGCATACTGCAAAAGATTCATCAACAATTGTAAAACCTACCGCTCAAACAAAACTCAACCAAAATATTTAACAAGTAAAGAATTAAATGAAGCTCTAACTATATACATACGCAAGGTTCAAGGAATTTACTTCAAAGATGAAATCAATCTGATTCTTAAGAAGAAAGATCTACCTAAAAATAGCAAAATCCGTCCATAAAATCCATTTCTTGATGTCGAGCAAGTGTTAAGAGTGGGTGGACGATTGGATAATTCGATTTCACTAACTTATAACCGTAAACATCCCATTTTGTTACCGAAGCAGGGTCAACTCACACAACTTATCGTTGCCAACGCACATAAGACAACGCTTCACGGAGGACCGCAGCTGACCTTGAATTACCTTCAGTCACGGTACTGGATAGTTGGAGCAAAGCAATTGGTTAAGTCTCACTACCGATCTTGTGTGATTTGTGCAAAAAACGCAGCAATATCGAAAAGCCCTATGATGGGTCAATTGCCTCCTGCCAGGGTAACACCGACACGCGTCTTCAGCAATTCTGGAGTGGATTATGCAGGACCCATACAAATAAGGACAACGAAGGGTCGAGGAAACAAATCTCACAAGGGATACATTGCTTTGTTCATTTGCATGGCGACACGAGCTGTCCATATAGAGGTCGTAAGCGACCTTACTTCTGAAGGGTTTTTGCAAGCCTTCAAAAGATTTGTTGCCAGACGCGGCCATTGCTCGCATTTGTGGAGTGACAATGGTACAAACTTTATTGGAGCATCATCGGAGCTGAAGAAGTGTAGTGTCGCAGAAGAAACCCAAATGCTAACTGAAGTTGCAGAGTCTTTAGCGTCAAACAATTGCGAATGGCATTTTATACCGACACACTCTCCTAACTTTGGAGGATTATGGGAGGCTGGCGTAAAATCCATTAAATACCATCTTAAACGAATAATTGGCAACGCAACTCTAACATATGAGGAAATGACAACAGTGTTGGTGCAGGTAGAAGCCTGCTTCATAACCGTATTAACCCCGGGGCATTTTCTCATTGGAGAGCCTCTGATTACAGCACCTGATCACAATTTTGAAACTACAAATGTGAGTTCTTTGAGGAGATGGCAGCACTCACAACGAATACTACAAACCTTTTGGCGGCAATGGTCACGCGAATATCTTACCAAATTTCTCATTAGGTATAAATGGTTAAACCGAGATCAACAACTTAAAATTGGCGACATTGTGGTTGTAAAGGAGGATGGTCTGCCTCCATGTCGTTGCCTGTATGGCAAGGTGGTTGCTACTCATCCCGGGTTAGATGGTGTAGTACGGGTGGTCACATTAAAGACAAAAAACGGAATTCTTAAAAGACCATCATCAAAACTTTGTATACTTCCTGTTGCTCATTAACTAATTGTATTACCAAATTTAAATTTTATTTCTTTAGGTTAACTTAAGAAAAATATATCGTGCAATGGACATCTATCAATAAGGCATATTTTGTTTAATCAACTGTGGAATATTAGTCGATAAGGTTAAGTAATTTGTAAGATGTAACTATTTGTTTATAAAGCCATATTTTGTAATTAAGACCAAAGGTCCACTTTGCCCTTGGTGGGCGGTATGTTAAATGTTATTTAGTTACCAACAGTGTCAATAGATGTCGCTGTATTGAACTCTGAATCGCACCATGTTGGATTCGAGACATTTATATTAAATAATATTTTAGTTTCTATTAATGGCAAAAGATGTCGCTGTAACAACTTTTAGATCGCGCTATGGTTCGATCGCACGTATATTCTTAATTGAACAATTAATTCGAATAAAAACAACTACCTTGATAACAACCATAGTTTCATTTCAAAGTGCCACCTATAGTAATAGTGAGAATTCGTACAACATATGTGTGCAGGTGACTTGGCTGTCACCAATTTTTAACAAAATGACATAAACAGTTAATTCCTCATGATAGATAACGCACAATGGTATATTAAATTCTACAACGTAAACATAACATATATATAGACAATTTAGTCTTGATAAATACAATATGTTATTTTTAATTCTTATCTCTAATGCTGTCCAGGCCAAAAACACGGTGTAGATCTTCTTCAGTGCGAATATAATATGTTTGTTTTCCATCACTCTGTTTGGTCAATATACGTCCATATTTAGTCCAGATGTATTTCCATCCCAGACGCCCAGCAGCCTCACGAACGCGATAGAATAAGTGCTTGTTTATTTTGGTGAGTCTTTCGTTAACATAAAAACGTCGCGAAGGGGCGGGCAGGCCTAGGTCCGCGGTGGTAGCACCACGACGTACGCGTGCTCCTTGTAGCATGGCGTCTCGGAGTGCGCGTCGTGCCAGCCGCACCACGATGCGACGTGATCTCGGCGCAGTCGTCACCTCCGCGGAGTCGCGGCGCACAGGGGGTCCCACTCTCTGCGCGAAGACTATGTCCCGATCCTCTATACCAACTCCAAGCTTAGACGCAATGAGTACGATAGTGTGCGTCACATTCTCGCCAGGTGATTCAGCGACGTTTGTGATCTCTAAGTCGGAACTCAGTGCTTCTTGGTCTCTGTCATTGAGTTCGAGCTGCAACCGCGTTATTGTGTTCTGGAGTTGAGTTATTGGCGTATTGTCAGGCGAAATGGCGATCTGTTTGTTCTCTAGTACCTCCAGCCTAGCCTCCAAAGTGTCCACACGTTGTGTGCAGTCTCCAAACGCAGCATGGAGCTCAGTCACCTCACGGCGAAATGCCCGCAATTCATCCCTGACTTCTCGCAGTTCGGACCTAAATAGTATAATCTCTTCGCGGAGAGATGGCAGGACGTCAGTCTCCGTATGGGTGCTGGGCTCAACAGTTGACTCAGCCACAAATACTCGATCATTTGACGGTACATAGTTGTCGCTTGGCTCGCCACTCAGTTGTTTTACTGGAGTGCTACTATTGTCACCTTTAGGCACCTTTTTCTTGCAATCTGGGCATTTCCAATTGTTATTCATCTGAGTAGTTTCTGGCAAGAGTAAGTAGGCAAAGTGATACCTGTTTGAGCATGCGACATTGGAGCAAATTGCGCCCCCTTTCGCCGCGATGTACTTCCCACACGCTGCACACTTCACCATGATGATAGATAGTACTGCCGAAGATAGATATATCGAATGAGGTGTTACACAGTCCGTATATTAGTTTTATATAATAATCTATAAAAGTGTCACTTTTCACAGTTTTAGCCTAGTTTTTATCTATAAATCGCTACGAAAATATTGTCATCAAAACTATTGCACTGTATGTGACAAATAAAAGTATTCGTGACGTTAAGAATGAATGTTTACTTTGTTTACATTGAACAATCCGATCAGCTGATGTATGCCGTGTAACGACCGTAGCGACACTCCCGTTACGCAAAAAAATTGAAATGGAAGTGGGCAGGACATGTTGCCCGGCAAACAGATCAAAGGTGGACCAAAAAAGTAACTTTCTGGAATGGACCACTAGGCAAAAGAACAAAAGGTAGACCTATAACAAGATGGGAAGATGATATCAAAGCGATAGCTGGTCCAAACTGGACAAAAGTAGCTGAAGACAGGGACAAATGGGAGTCACTGGAGGAGGCCTTCATCCCATTCTGGGGTTCCGGTAGATTAATTTAAAATCAGAAAACTATAAATATATTATGATAAAATACATAGGATACACATATATATATATATATATATATATATATATATATATATATATATATATATATATATATATATATATATATATATATATATATATATATATATATATATATTAAGAAAGAGAAATAATACTAACATAGATTAAACTAATTAAACTAACAAATACTTAATTAATAGATACATGGAAAGTGTAAAAAAAAATATTTTTTACTGGAAATAAAAGGCTTTTTTATTTTATTTATTTATCTATCTATGTATTTGCGTATATATGTATCTTTGGTATGTATTATATATTTTCGTATATACCTATTTATCTGTGCAAAATGTATTTTCTTTTTCATTTTAGAATAATATAGCTATCTCGGAACATGCACCTACCTTTTTTTTCATCTCTGCATCACCTATGGTTGACTGGTAGAGAATGCCTTTGGCATTAAGTCCGCCATTGTACTTGTTGCATAAAGATTAATAAATAAATAAAAATAAAATGAAGGTCTATCGCTCCCGCCGTGATATATACATATGTATATTTTAATTCTGATAAAAACTGTTGGCGGTTGTTTAGCGCGTGTTACAGGTTTTTTGTATGGGGACATCACTTATTTTTTGACTTAACTTTATTTTATATTTCTGTTATATAGCAAATATAATAATACATATATTGGGATAGTTTCAAATATCTGCTTGTAACGTTGTAACGGTTCAAACGCTACAATTAAAAAAAAAATTGTATGGGGACCCCCTATTTCTTATCTTTTTTTTTATTTTTAGATGTTTTCTTACGCTTACACACAGTTACCGAGCTGAATTCCAAATTTCATCCGTCTAGGTCAACTGGAAGTAGGTTAGATTTAGGCACTATATGTCAGTCAGTCAGTGCTAAAATTTACAACATTTGACCTTCATATCTTTATAACCGTTTGAGCTAGCTTCATGAAATTTGGGCTTCTAGATGTCCTTATGGATATAATTAAACACACGTAGTTTTATGTGCTTACGTTAAAGAGATTTTGAGTTATAGAAGGGTCAAAAGTGGCACCAAGTGTTTCGTGTAATATTACACTCGGCGCTGATTAGCCAGTTCCTTTGCTTGAACTTGGCTTGACACGCTGCTGCGTGTCTAGATACTCTTCTTAAACCTTGTTTAAAGGAGGACATGACGTAGCACTCAGGAAACACAGCAGCATTCCAGAGCCTGCACGTACCTGGGAGAAATGATGTCTGGAAATGTACAGTTGAAGACCATAACGTTTCCAGGTGAAATGGGTGAACCCTGCTTCGGTATCGAGTGGTACGTTGGTAAAGCGGTGACGGTGGTACCAAGTCAAACAGTAACTCAGAGCACTCCCCATGAAAGAGCTGATAGAGTACACAGAGTGACCCAAAGTAGTAGTAGTCCGGTAGTCCGGTTGATGAACCTGTACGGCACATCGGTGTGGACGGCGTCTCGAACCTGTCGTCTAAAGGCTCTGTTATGACATCCACATAGGCCTATGGCGGTCAAGGCTATAATCATATATAGCACGGTGGCAACGGAGACAGCATGCCTGTTGACCAGGACTTCCCCGTAGGACCTGGAGGTGGAGATGCTAGCCGGGCTCTACTGGCGGATGTCGGCCACGCGGACAAGAAGTGGCATAGTAAGCTTTACTCTCGCTCAGCAAGTTGTGCATCAGACAGGGCGACGGGGCACGCGGTGAAGTTATTGCCTGTTGGGCAGTCCAGCGCCAAAGGCTTCGGTACGTTGTTCGGACCGTCGAGACCTTCCAGCCAGTGTTATTAGAGTGGTTCGATCAGCAGCATTGAGTGTTTTCCTTCTAACTGTTGCAGGTATTGACGGGACACGATTACTGCACAGAGCGCCTACACAAGGTCGTGACAAGGGGGCCATATTTTGCCAACGCTGCGATTGTGACGAGAAAACGGCGCAGCACACGTTCAAGGTGATTGCTGCGTGGGCAGAGCAGCGCCGTGAACGCAACTATCGCTTCCGACTTGATGCTGGCGATTATCGCTATGACGATACTCGACAGCGTCAGGAACTGGGACGCGATCACCAGTTTCTGCAAGGCAGTCGTCTCGCGATAGCGTGCAGCGTTTCGTACACGAGAGGAACTCCTCTACGGCTACATTCTCTTGGGCGGCACAAACATAAGTAACAACCAAAACATAACCTGCGCCCAATGCTGCCCTAGCCAAGGCCATGGGTGGCTAGACCAAGAACTATTCTGTCACATGCAGAGAGGCTGACCACATGAGGGTGAAGCCCCACCGAAAGGATAACCCGTTGAGCTGGCCATGGACCGCAAGGAATTCGGTATCAGTAGTCGGCTCATTGGCGACGGGGAAGGAATGCTGTCGGTTATTAAGCCACGCGCCGCCTTTTCGCCACCCCGCACGGAACGAAAAAGAGAAATTAAAATCTATAATAATGCTTTTCTCAATAACTTTAAAAATTTGGACTGAATCGAGATTTCTAACGACTTTTTATTGACCTCAAATCGCCGCGTCAATCGCTGCAAAGTGCATTGAAGTTTTTTGTTTTCCAAAATATCGAAGAGAAACTAAAAAGCAAAATAGTGTTTTCCTCAATAACAGGGAAACTTTGATTCAAATCGCCATTTTTGTAAGGAGTTGCTTTTGTAAATCTCAAAAATCTACGCTGATGGCACAAATCCCATTAAAATTAGTTCATGTGTTTCAAAGGTATCGTAGAAATAATTTTACTTGCGGTAGCTTCGGTTTCGTCTAGCTTACTAAATAAGGTTCTGCTTGCTGTAGCTACGTGAGACAGATCGCTCCCTTCCCTTAAATATGGTTGAGGCGAGTGATGGCTCCTCTAATAGTTAACTCGTGATCAAGTATTGCTGGCCTGGTTTGATCGTTCCTTCATTCTATTTTCTTTATTTGTATTAAAGGGCCAACCAGTGGGTACGCTAAAATTGGTTAGCATCCGGGCCCATATGAAGTACTTAGGCCTGGTGGTCGACGAGCATTAGAGATTTCGGGAGCATTTCCACTGTCTTGCTCCGCGGCTTGTTGGCGCAGCGTCTATCCTTTCCTGGCTGATGTCGAATGTGGGCGGACGCAGTGCTATGTTGTGACGGCTGTACATAGGATTGATTCGGTTGACGGCCTACTACGGCGCACTGATGTGGGCGGAGTTCCTGACCGTCCGTCTGAGGTCTCTCTTGTGGCATCCACAGAGGCCCTGGCGGTCAAGACCATACGCAGGTACTGCACAGCGGCAACGGAAGCAGCATATCTATTGGCTAGGACATGGGAGCTGAAGGCCGAGATTCTTGCCGGACTGCATCGGCGGGTGTCGGCGACACTAGCGGAGGACAGCATGATCTCGCTGAGCGAAATGGCCGCCTGGTGAGACGACGTCCGCCGTGAGGTCAATAACCGTTAGGCAAACCGGCTAGAGAAACCTCAGTACTGTCGGCAAATCGTCAAACCCGGCGGTTGGGTCGGTAGCACGAGGTGCTTTACTTCCAACTGGTGCAGGTATTGACGCAGCATGGTTGCTTCGCCAAGTATATGCACAAGTGCGTAAGCGAGATTACAGAGAAAGGGAGATTACACCATCCTACCACCACTTCGATTGCGACGAGGACACGGGACAGCACACACTCGCACACGCGACACATAGCGTGGGCAGAGAAACGCCTTAAACCCCGTCACAATCATCGGCGGCAACCTGACGCTGCCGACCACCGCTAGGGCGTGGCTCGACAGGGTCAGGAATTGGGATGCGGTTGCCACCTTCTGTGAGGTAGTTATCTCAAGGAAGGAAGAATGGAAGGTTTTATATTTGTAATGTATCTGATATAGTTAACGTAACATTAACATAACTGAATGAATCACATGCTATATTCACTAAAACAATTGTATATCGAAAGATTACATACAAAGTTGTGAAATATATTACTAAACATATTTAGTTAATCATTTAGTTAATCATCTAATTGCTGCACATTCTTTATCTCTGTAGTCGCTTGCTCTTAAGACACTACTACTTAGTCTGTGAAGTCTTTTAGTCCCGTTTGGTATGTTATCACCAATATGTTCCAATGCAATTTACTTGCTTAGTTGTCAGTGTGTTAGATTAAGCTTATGTCAAAAGATTGTCTCGTTATATTTCATGACAAAATTTAGCATTTTTTGTTTAATACAAGAAGGTTTAATTCTAATGAAATCGTCCTCAATAAGTAATAATTATTTCAGAGGTTATAAAATCTTCTGTAATAACGATGACCCTATAAAATCCCTTAAAGTAGTATTCACATGTGTAATACACGCGTAATCATTAGAAATCGTGAAGTGTATTGTTGGGTTCAACCAAAACAGTGAAGAAATTAAGGCATTCCATTAACATTTTTTTAATAGCAGCAAGAATTACCATTTGCTGACGAGCTATATTATTTAGCCTCGTATCCACTCGAAACTCGAGCTTATACTACTTCGTGTTAGGAAACTCATACCCAACAGTCCTGGCTTCGTATCTTGTACAGGTAAAAATGTTTTTAATTGGACTAGATCTACCAAACCTGTCCAGTACGGTAATTCCTCCAAGCCTCGAGTCTCCACGATATCGATAAATATACTATTTAATACTAAAAGGTTTATTAAAGCCCGTCCTCATTCCTAAGATTAATTAAACAAATATTCTTTGGTTTTATATTGTAATCATTAAAATGATGAGCATTGCTTGTACAGGTTAAAGTCTGGCACGGAACCAGGCCTCGAAGTTGGTCACTCGGGCGAAGGCAGCTGGAAGTCCAACCTGACAACCACGGGCGGAGCCGAAGGAAGTGATGCCGATCTGTAGACAAACAAATGTATTTATGCTGGAGTAAAAGGTCAGCTGAGTACTCTGATCCCCAAAGCAGCACAGGCTTCGAGCCTGGTCTTCGATGAGTTATTATTTGGAATTTATAAGCGAAAGAGTACTGATGAGTGCATAATGGTGTTCATAAATACATATATAATATTGCAATGTGACAAAGGTTACCAGTTGGTTGTTGAGTGCGAGGGGTCCACCGGAGTCACCACCGCAGGTGCTCACACCACCAGCGCCGCTGGTACACAGCGTGGACGCAATGATGACGTTACCGAAAGTCTGTTGGCACACGGCGTTGGTGATCACCTGCAGCCACACTTGGCTCTGAATCTGGGCCGTGCTGATGCCAGCGCCTGGTAACATTAAATAATAATATTAATGTATGTTTTACGTATGTGTGAGACCAACTGGCGATTAGGGATGTTATGAAACTTATAATCGTAACCAAAACTATTAGATGACTGAAATTAAAATATATCCGAAACCTTTACTGGAACCATAGTCGTATATGACACATGCTACTACAACTTTTCAATCAATCAGCATAACTGTCTTTTTACAATTTCCTAAATCTTAAATGTTCGTAATCAAAACTATCCGAAACTGTGGTTTAATCCCATAAGACATATCCGTAATCAGATGCGAAACTTCATATCCATAATATCCCTACTAGCGATGAAGGCACACTTACTGTCGGAGGTCCTGCCGTAGCCTGCGGCGAGAGCCCACGAGCCCGCGTACGTGTTGCTGCCGGTAGCCATGGCGATATTCCTGATGTTGTCTGTGAACAGTAACATAGTTTAGTGCTAATGAAGCGATGAGGAATGATCACTCGTAGAAAATCATACTGACTTGTGTAGGCGACCGAGTTGTGGACGATGATTGCGACATCATTGTTGAGATTATTTGGGTTCCAGTTGGCGTGCATGGCCACATTAGTGGTAGTTGTGCGAACACCACCGGTGAACAGGGTGGTAGCACCGTGCACGACTACGAACTGGCGAGCCTGGCTACTGCCGTCCCACCAGCAATGCGCCGCCGTCGCTGAGCGAGTGTTGGTCAGCAGAGACGAGCCGCACACTGAGGTGGCACCTGATGTCAATGTGATGACGAGTCCACCCTGCATCAAGAGTACCATCATTAGATGATCAACATATAAGCACTGTAATTGAAGTTGACATTTGAGAACCGTTAACGAACTATGATTCCTGTGAGATCAATAACTAAAAGGTTCAGTACGAGCTAATGCCGCAATGGGCGTCGTGCTCACCAAGTGTGGGTTAGCGCCGAGCGGAGATGCGGAGCCTCCGACGATCCTGTTGCCGTCGAAGTCGAGCGCACTCTCTGCCTGCTTGATGCGCGCCGCCTCGGCGATGCCCACGTTCTCGTGGTAGCGCAACAGCACTGGCTCGTGCGCCAGCGCCACTCCGACTAGTGCGACCAATAGTAGCAAGCTCTTCATGTTTGTGATGTAATTGTAGCGAGTGCACAAGTGGCTCACCTCCTATTCTTATATATTCACCCACAAATATCTTATCGCCACGTATTAATTGCAAACATGTTATTTATCTTTAAGCCCTCTGATACGTATTGATTGTTTAATTGGATTAGAAAACCCCACAAATTAAACATTCATTTTTAATTGATATAGTCGGGTTGGATTAAGTTTAATATTACACAGAGTAAGGGTCGATGTTGAATATTAAACATACTAATTACATTAAGAGAGAGAGAGAGTAAAAGATCTTAATTTTTACAATGTAAATCAACTAACTCAAAAATATGAAATTATTAATATCCAAGAAATGAACGTAACAACAAACTGAATTGGGCTCAACTGATGGCTGGAGATGCAAGCGCTCCCCAGATGTTCAGTCTAAGCAAAAGTAATTAATATAGGTTTTAAAAATGCTTTTAATATTATCACTCACTGATTTACTTTATATCATTTAGTCCGGTCATATTAGACATTTGAAATACCAAAAATTCCCACAAAGCCAAATTTTTGTGGTAAGCTTGGGTTCACCATCAGAAAGAAAACTTCAAAAGTCCCCATCGATCCTATGTGTGCTACCAAAGTTATTTTTGGTCAAAGGTCAAGGTTTAAGGTTTTTTTTGGATTTTTCTCGAAAACGGTAAGTTTTATAGAAAAATTACTTCCAATTAATATTGTAGATCTAAAAATTCTCTACAAAAATAGTCCTTATGATTTTTCTCTAAGAGCCACCAATTCCGAGATATCGCGATTGTAAGAGTAACATTAACGTATCCGTGTGGCGATGGAGTAAGAATACAATTCACCACTCCCTATCTTGCCCGTGGATGTCGTGAAAGACGACTAAGGGATATAATACATAATACGCATATAACATCTATGCGAGAGAAGGAAAACTCGAAATAAAACCCTATACCAACCTGTCTGACTAGCATGGAATAGTAAGGTCAGTTTCCCTCCTATTGTGGAGGAGGCTCGAGTCCAACAGTGGGACGTATATGAGCTGAAATGATGATGATGATGATGAAGAGTAACGTTATACATGATATGCACACATTCCACACCACCAGCCACACCGCCACCTCACAGGTGGCGTGGAAATGTGTGCAAGTGTACTCAACGCGTTTTTAAGGTTTCCCCAGTAGGCCTACTCCACGAACTGTTATGTTATAAATTTCAGGGACAATACTTTTCTAAATGCATAATCAATATTGATATTTATTGCAAATAAAGCAAAATTGTGCAATTTTACAAGCTTTTATTTAGTTTCACCTGGCCCGTTGTCTGTAATCAAATCTTGCAAGTTAAATTTGATCCACTTCCCGGTTTCCGATGGTGCTGAAATTTTGCATGCATGTATAAATCTGATGACAATGCAATATTATTGTGACATAGAGCTGATCTGATGATGGACCTGGAAGCTGGCCATAGGAACTCCGTAATTAAACGACGCAACCCCATCGAGTTTGAGCATTTAATTCATCTTGACGAGTACTTTAATACTATATGGTAACCAAGGTCTGATGATGGACCTGGATTTTCAACTTTTTAGTTCATTTTATTAACAAATAATAAAAGCTTATTTTTAAAAAAGGTATTTTTAAGGGACATTGTACATACATGGCATATCGTTACTCTTATCGTTACTTAGAACTATTCCAAAATATTTAAACATGCCTGTTCCTGTGCAAAGTCTTTCCATCTGCGAAGTAGAATTAAACAATCAGGTGATATAATTAAAATGACTTGGAAAGTGATCAATAGCGAAACTGGTAGGAATACTGTACGGAATAAAGACTTTAATTTAAAGATAGGTGACAAAAATGTGACAGCAGCTGAAGAAGTGGCAACGGCATTTGAAAACCACTTCACAAATGTGCCAGTGCTAATTACAAAATCACTAGTGTCATCTCCTACTTTAGCTGAATCGCATCTTAAGGAATGTATTGGTAAAAGAGACACCACCTTTGAATTTTCATATGTCAGTGTGAAAGATATTTTGCGCTCTTTTAAATCTCTTAATATTAAAAAAACAGTAGATTTGTGGGGCTTATCAGTGAAGACTGTTAATTATATAATTAATATTATTGCCCCTCACCTGACGTCTGTGTTTAATGGTTGTGTTGCTCGAGGTGTGTTTCCTGACCTCATGAAAATTAGTAGAGTGATTCCTTTGTTTAAATCAGGTAGTATGTCAGATGTGAACAATTTTCGACCGATATCTATACTACCAACACTCAGTAAAGTATTTGAGAAAATTATATTTGAACAGATGTTGAGTTATTTTAACAAACATGGTATGTTCCACAAAAATCAATTTGGTTTTACTAGGAATTGCTCTACTATTGATGCGGGTGTAGAACTATTAAAAAACATCTTCTCGGCCTGGGAGGAATCGCACGAGGCTTTGGGTATTTTTGCGATTTATCTAAGGCATTTGATTGTGTTAATCACGAAACTCTTATCAAAAAACTACAGCAGCACTATGGGATCAAGAAGAACGCTCTGGAACTTATAATTTCCTATCTAAGTAACAGACTTCAGAGAGTCGATGTTAATGGTGCACGATCATTTGATTCTGTTATCAAAATGGGCGTTCCACAAGGGTCAATACTGGGGCCATTTCTGTTCCTTGTATATATTAATGACTTACCCTATTACGTAGGGGACAATCACAACATTGTATTGTTCGCAGATGATACTTCTTTACTATTTAAAATTAAAAGACAAATGCTTAATTATGATGATGTGAACAATGCACTGTCTAAAGTTGTTCATTGGTTTAATTCTAACAATTTAGTTCTTAATGAGACAAAAACCAAATGTATTAAATTCACTACACCCAATGTGAGACAAGTGGGTACTAATGTTGTAATGAATGGTGTGGCTCTGGACCTCGTGGAATCAACCACATTTTTAGGCGTCACTATAGATGCTAAATTCCAATGGGGACCTCAAATTGAGAAACTGTCAGGTAGGCTCAGCTCTGCAGCTTATGCGGTAAAAAAAATTCGCTTGTTAGCCGATATTGAAACAGTCAGAATAGTTTATTTCGCTTACTTTCATAGTCTTATGTCATACGACATATTACTGTGGGGTTGCTCCGTAGATTTGAATAGAATCTTTGTTTTACAAAAAAGGGCTGTCCGCGCGATTTATAATTTAGGCCCAAGAGTATCACTAAGAGAGAAATTTAAAGAAGTAAATATTCTGACTGTTATATCCCAATATATATACGAAAATGTTTTATATGTAAAAAAAAATATAGGTAAATTTGAAAAATATAGTGACATTCATCATACCAGGAATAAGTACAAATTTGTTGTACATAGTACTCGTCTTCAGCGAGTTAACAGGTCTTTCATGGGGCAAAGTATACGCTTTTACAAAAAATTACCGAATAATATCCGAGATATGCCAGTGAATAAGTTCAAAAAAGCAATCAAGAGTAGATTTTATCTAAAAGGTTATTATAAAATCTCAGATTATCTTGATGATAACTCGGACTGGCAATGAGCAGCTCCTCATACAGGAATTTCCTCATTATTACAATGATAGAAATTACGCACATGTTTATTATTATTATTTTTTTATTGTTGCTACTATAAAAGGTAGTAAAGTGTAGCGTGTTTTGCCAAACGATTTTTTTATTGGATCTGTGTTTTATGTTTGTGGCAAATGGTATTGGTCATGCTCACTGAAGGGTCTGCTAGCGGTAGCTATGAGGAGCGGGTGCACTCCCTTCCCTCCATTATGGTTGAGGGGAGTGATGGCTGCTCTAGTAGTTAACTCGTGATCGGGTGCCGCTTGCGGGATCTGGTCCAACCATAAATGTTTTATTACATTTGTGATTATTATTATATTTGTGAACTATATTGTTGGAATACTGGTCATACCGCAACTACCTTCAAAAATAAAAATGAAGCACGGCTATAAAAGGCGACCGGTTTGAGATCGCCACACAGTTCGCCGTCGACCACAGTGGAGTTAACATCGCTTCCAAGAGGCTATCGCCAGTCGATACAGTGACTTTGCGTGATAGTAGTTGTAGGCGTTAAGTTTAAATTAATTGTTGTGTGATTTATTTTGTATAATTAAACTATAAAAGTTAATGTGTGTTCACGAGTGTATTTTTTTTAAGTAAATAGTGTTCAATATTCAAAATCAGAAGTCGGATAGTACCTAATTTGTTTCGTCCACATTCTACATGTCGGATGAAGATAGTCGTAGCCGACGCAATTCACCGCGTCGATCCAGCAAACATCGTAAACGCTCACGTGATAATAAGTTGGAGCATATGGTGGAAACGATGTTGACTAGACTCTCTGCTGCTTTAGAGGCGAGATCCACACCTCCGCCCTCTATACCCCGTGAACGAGAGGATCCGCGCGCGCGTGAGCGTACGCGATTGCTGTCGTCGTCGCCGCCGCCACCCCGGGTCGCGTCACCACAGTGTCGCCCCTCGCCATCATCGGGACGGTTTATACCCGTACCATCTGAGCCGTCGCAGTCACTGGCACCTTCGGTGCCCGTACAGCCTTCCGAGATCGCTGGCGAGGCGGTAGCGCCGGCGCCCCTTCAGCCGGCGCCCCTTCAGCCGGCGCCTCCATCACTTTGTTACTCCCGTGAGGACGACGGCGACGGGGAGACTAGTGCTTTGACTCGCTCTACGGTAACGGATAAAATTGTTGGTGCCATCAGGTCAATCAACACCGCGGTAAGGTCAAATCGGAGCTTTTATATATCGTCGTTTGACCCTAGTTTGCACAATATTGACGACTGGTGCTCCGAGGTTGATCGTCCAAAGACCCTAAATAATTGGAGTGATCATGAATGTCTTTTCCGAATAGGAAACTGTTTACGCGGAGACGCTAGACTTTGGTTAAGTGAATGGGTAACCCATGATCGTTCGTGGATCGTTTTAAACGCGAATTTAAACCGTTATGTCCAAAGACTCCCGATATCGCAAATATCTTATTTGGACGTGATGTGTAAAAGCTCCGATGAATACCCCACATATGCGGATTATGCGCGCCGTTCTTTACTTCGTCTACGAATTGTACAAGGACTTAGTGACGAACTGCTTACGGCTATCGTTATTCGCGGTATTACTGACTCACATATCCGGGCATCTGTTACCAATGCCAAGCTTCTACCCAACGACCTGGTTAAATATATTCTCCGTATATGTTAAATCTAGCACTAACAATTAGTGACGTTCGTATTACGTCACAGATCCCGTATAATAACCGTAATATCTTACTTGGTAGGGATACATTTTAGTGGTTACCGATTGTACTGTAATACATTGAAGTTTACTTAATACATTGAAGCTTACTCAACGCAATAAAGATTTGTTGCCTAGAGTGGCTCGTTAGTGGGTGTACCTACAAGACTACGATTTCCGTTTAGAATATCGTAAAGACTTGTGAACCACGCGGACTTTGTATGTGCAATAAAAAGCTTCACAGCTGTGCGCACATAGCTCAGGTGGCCAATGCGGAGCCTTCTTAGACAGAAACTGACCGATGAACAACTAGACGATGCCCGTTAAAATTATCAAAAATGGTATCTTCTGTTAAGCACTCCTACAGGAGAGCAACCACGACTATTCCGTTACATTCTCAAAGGTCATAAGTTCTCCGTATATTCCACGATGAGCATGAACATCCTGGTGTCGATAAGACAGCTGATTTCATCACCAAACACTTTTAGTTTCCCGGGTTACGTTCCTTTGTGCAAAAATATGTCGCTCACTGTTTGGTATGTATGTCTCGCAAAAAGGTACCTAGCACGCACTCCTTTCCAGCCAATTAGTTCCTGGGAGAAACCGGATTCTCCATTCGATACAGTCCATATCGATACTTTAGGACCGTTGCCTGAGGTGAACAATTATCGTCACGTATTGCCTTTCAAATTTCTGCCTTTTGTACCCAATGCATAGACAAGATGCTAGTGAACTGAAACGTCATTTCACTAATGTCATATCTCTTTTCGGAACACCAAAGTTAATTGTGGCCGATAGAGGTCGCATGTTCCAGAATATCCTTAACATCTAATCACCTCCGAAATGCATCAGTCAAATGGACAGGTAGAGCGCTACTGTTGTACAGTACTTAATATGGTGCGCATTGAATGCAATTATCGACAACGAGTATGGCCTAGTGTCATGTGGAAAATTCAATTGGTTCTGAATGTAACGAAACATCGTGCTACGCAATATTCTGCTTATATTAGAGACGTGGCCTTAGAGGGTTCAAGTCCTAATAGAGAGGCTTTGCGCGAGATGAGCAGACAAAGAGCTTCGGAGCGACTTGTGTTAATGAGCGGCGAAAACCCGCTCGTGTTTTTAATCTCAACTCCTTGGTTTTTGTCAGAAAACAAGCTCAGTCAACAGGCAAGCTGGACTCCTGCATGCGTGGACCATACCAAGTGGTGAAAATACTACCACACGGGCGG
Source organism: Lymantria dispar (assembly GCA_032191425.1). Taxonomy (NCBI): domain Eukaryota; kingdom Metazoa; phylum Arthropoda; class Insecta; order Lepidoptera; family Erebidae; genus Lymantria; species Lymantria dispar. Next base: position 305,611 of record CM063454.1, read on the forward strand.
TATGAACTCCAACTACTCACTGGCTTCTATGGGAAGTCGACCCAAGCAGCAGCAGAGTACGTGATCCCGTGGAATGGAGAATGGACTCCCGAAGTATGTGCTGCATACTTCGATGGTGAGTTATTGCTTGGTTGAACGAATATTGACGTTCCTGTTAAAGGTTGAGAGTACGCTTCACGTCGTGCCTCTTCTCTCAACCGCCGGTCTAAGTTATGCTTCACGTAGTGCCTCTAACTTAGCTGATTTTGTGTTTATAGCTGAGATATGCTTCACGTAGTTTGAGATACGCTTCACGTCGTGCCTCTTTCTCATTTGGCGTGAGCTAAGCTACTGCTTCACTTCGTGCCTCTGGCCTAGCAGATGTGTTTATAGCTCAGATATGCTTCACGTAGTGCCTCTATCGAAGCTAAATGTTGAGTGTCGCCTTTGAGATACGCTTCACGTCGGGCCTCTTTCTCAATTGGCGCGAGCTAAACTATTGCTTCACGTCGTGCCTCTGGTTTATTTTGTGTTTGTGGCCGAGATATGCTTCACGTAGTGCCTCTATCAAAGCCACATATTTGAGTATTACCTATGAGATACGCTTCACGTAGTGCCTCTTTCTCATTTGGCACGAGCTAAGTTACTGCTTCACGTCGTGACTCTGACTTAGCTGATTATTTTGTGTTCCTAGCTGGCAATAGGACTCTATTGCTTCAAGCTGTGCTTCTTGATTTTTATTCTTTGCTGAGATATTGTCTGCTTGTTTGTTTTATGTACACAGATGCAGACACAGATGGTGAGTCCAATACTACCGCTGCTGAAAGCAACGAGTCACCTTCCAGTGCCACGGACACGTCTATTGGTGACTTGACGCCGCGTACCAGTGCTGTACGTGATACGGAAGAGGGAGCGCTGATGGCAGAGCTGCCTCTACCAACGAGGAAGATATCTTGGAATGTATCTCGGTACCTACTCTAGAGGCCGACCTACGAAGTTAAGAGCCCGAGGACGGACTCGTGTCAGGAGAGGCCAGTGTTGGAATACTGGTCATACCGCAACTACCTTCAAAAATAAAAATGAAGCACGGCTATAAAAGGCGACCGGTTTGAGATCGCCACACAGTTCGCCGTCGACCACAGTGGAGTTAACATCGCTTCCAAGAGGCTATCGCCAGTCGATACAGTGACTTTGCGTGATTTTTTTAAGTAAATAGTGTTCAATATTCAAAAATATTATATAATATTTCGAATGGCATTACACTGGAACTATTAATAATCATGTTGTAAGATGTAATTTTATTTAAAAGAAATTTAAAAAAAATAAATAAAATCTTCTCAGTGCAGACGCGTTCCGATCCGGCGGTAATTATAACTTTAAGAAAATTGTAAAATAAAATGACAATATGTAAGTGTCCCTGCGGGGTTTATACATAATAAATGATTTGAATTTGAATTTACAATCGCGATATCTCTGAACTGGTGACTCTTAGAGAAAAATTATAAGAAGAAAATTCTATACTAAAAATTTGTAGAGAATTTTTAGATCTACAACATTAATCTGTGCGAAAGTAATTTTTCGATAAAACTTACTGTTTTCGAGAAAATCCAAAAAACCTTTGACCCTAAATAACTTTGGTAGCACACATAGGATCGATGGGGACTTTTGAAGTTTTCTTTCTGATGGTGAACCCAAGCCTCCCCACAAAAATTTGGCTGTGGGATTCCTTTTGTTAATTGATCACTATTTTTATGTCTAACTTGACCGGACTAATTCTTTTACTAATTTTTATTTCCTGTGAAATATAGGATTGAAGTCGTAAGCAACCTGTTCATAATTGTGAAGCTTTAGTCAACATGTTTTAATACTCTGATGTCTTGAAGTCGTAAGCAGCCTGTTCATAATTGTGAAGCTTTAGTCAACATGTTTTAATACTCTGATGTCTTTCAAGGTGTCATATTATTTCCTATATTATTATCTATTTACATATCATAAACAAGTGCTTAACTGTGCCCAAGAACGGAAAGTGGGCCGTTGATATAAAAGAGTCAATTAAATAAACAATATATTCACTCTTAACTGAAAGGCACCCTCCATTATCTCTCTTGTAAACCGAGTTTTGACTTAAGCCTATAAATACACACTATTAATGTTATAGCTTTAGATCTCCAGTGAAAATGATGATAATGTACTTTTTAACGCGTTGGACTTGGCTCTAGCAAATAATCAAAGAACAACATTAATGTAGTCGTGGTCGTATAACTTGTTTTTATTAGTGCTGTTGGTGGCCAACGACCAAATAGCACATCCGATGGTAAGTTATTTTGACGGTCATGGTAGTTTGCTGGGCCGCTGCCTACCGCCTATTGCCGTTGATGGAAGTTTGAATGCGTGCTTGACTCGATGGTACTAAAGGCACTACCAAAACCTACCCCACGCAAACACCCTTAGAAAGACTACCGACTCTCTCGCTCACCGAACGAAGCGCAGTAACGTATCGCTACTACTCAGACGTCGATTTTCTGCTCAGTGTGGTACTATGGACCGTCCCGCGGCTGTAGACTGTTTCAATAGCACGTGCATTAATGTCGTTAAAAACTTGCAAATTAATATTTATTCCTTGAATATCGTTTTTATCAATATGTTCTAATAATATCTTAATCCATAGAGCTCTATATGTGTGATAAGTTTATATACCTACTTAAACACTGTTGCCATACATATATTTATATTTTTTTACATTAAATGAACAACGTATCTAATCTATTTAATTGGATTAGGAATTACATTTTATTGTTTAAAAGTAATTCGTAAATAACTAATTATTTTTTATTTGGATTATATAAAAGATTACAGTGATTACTGTGGGTTATTCTTAAAAGATAGACGTATACTATCGCAAACATTGCTAAGCATACATCTTTTAAAAATATATAAATCCAAAGTACATTATTTTGAACTATCTCATCAGGTTTAGCTAACGTTTGTAATTACATTGCATATTGATTAGATTGTGCATAAAAATATATTTTTCACAACTTCACATCATAAATCATTGAAATTCGCTTGATTCTCTACTATAATATGCGTGTAGGTAATATAAATGCAAACCTTCCTCGTGGGTTACTATATCTATTGGGAATAACCGTATTCAAATGCGTTGCGTACTTTAAAGGATCAACTCGTACAGATAACGGGAACGGCCTTGGATTATATTATGTAGCGATTCCATATTGTAATACTGACGTTGCCGACCATCGCCAGGGAGATGCTCGACAGCGTCAGGAATTGGGACGCAGTCGCCGCCTTCTGTGAGGTCTTAATCTCACGAAAGGAGGCGGCGCACAGTGGGTCGAAAGCAAGATTTTAGGGACTTAGGGACCAACTTTGGTTTTTTATTTTTTTCTTAGTGAGGATGGATAGAGAGATGGATTGGGCAGAAAAAAATATTTTGAATTTTTTGTATGGAGCTGATCAAATAAAGTTAAATTTCTGCTAAGTATCGTTAGATCCCGCTTTTAAACCTTTTGTTCCTTAAACCTTGTCTAGTCTACTATCATTTGATGCTATGAACATGTGCATAAAGTTGCAATTTTCTGAAATAATTGGATCAAAAAAGTGAAAAAATATATTAATATAAAAAGCTTTATTTTTATTTTCTTAAGTTATTTTAAGTTAAATTTAATATGGATTAATAAGTGTAAGCACGTAATAATACGCATAATTACTTAACAACTAATAATAATACATTTAAAAGGTTCCTAATAAGCTTTTAAAAATGTGTGAATATTTATCTAGAAATTTCTAATTGTCTGTTTAATGACTGTAATTAGTTTAACCTTTCATATTAAAAAAAAAATGTGTTGTCACGTTTAGCCGTTACTGTAATTTTAATGTGGATGATTAGCTAATGAGGGTAGTAGAAAAAAAATCTATTACTGGAAGTTATACTTATAATTACCATATTTATTATATATTAGCTAGTATTCGTTTATTCGTACTACTACTAACATCTCGTGATTGTGATGGTCCCTTTTACGCTATAATGGAGAGTTTAGTGAACAATTTAGATTTATTTATGATTTTAAGAGATCAACTGAAATCATCGTCGGATAGTAAAAAACTTTGCCAATTCCTACAACATAAAATCAATGTGGCAGAAAAGAACAGTGCTGAGCTCCAAAAATTTTGTACGCGATATTGTTCAATTATAAGTGCAAGATGGGAACGAAGTAGTCGCACATTATCACAGTTTATAAGAAAAAATGGTGATTGGTTAGAACGTGCAATAATCTGGCCCGAAGGAGTGATACCTGAAGCTGTGAACACTGAACAGGAAGGGGTCGGGATTTGTGATACTGATAATGTTGAAAATTTACCACCATCTACAACAGAAGCTTCGACATCTATATTTACACCTCGAAAACCTTTCGAAGAATTGGGCTCCAGGCAAAAACGAAGACGCGTAGAAGAAATTAAAAAATCGCTTTCGTTATCCCCTGATGAAGTGAAAGCTGCTACAATTGCTAGTTTAAGAAACACCGGCAATGAGGATGTAGGAAAAATAATTAACCATTTGTTAAATCACCCAGAAGATCTGGAAAAAGTTAAGGAGTGTTTAAGTACATGTAAAGCGAAAAGTAGTACATATTCATCCGATGAAGCCCTGTCTTTATTAGTTTCACTTAAATTAAGTAGGTGGCAGTATATAAACCTAAGAGAGGCAGCAAATGAAAATGGGTCTGACTTATATCCTTCTTATTATAAAATTAAACAAGCGAAGTCAAGATGTTATCCAGGGAAAGAAGATATAATTATAACTAAAGAAGGAGCTGCTGCTAAACTGCAAGCTTTACTCAACTTGACAGTTTCAAGACTTTTAGATGTAATTGCTTTGGATTTAAACTCGGCAACAGATTTTCTGCTTATAAGCAAATGGGGCTTTGATGGAGCCTCGGGTCAAAGTAATTACAAACAAAAGAGTGAAACAGAGTTTGATGATTCGTCTATTTTTATGGCCAGTCTAGTTCCTATTAGGCTTCAACACTGTGATGGAACAATTGTTTAGGAAAACGAACGACCTTCATCGACTTTCTATTGCCGTCCGATTATGTTTAAATTTACCAAAGAAACGCAGTCAACAGTGGCAACTATAAAAGCTGGCATAACAGAAGAAATAGAAAGACTTCAGCCATCAAGAATCAGTCAAGTTGAAGTTAAGCATCAATTGCTCATGACAATGATAGACGGCAAAATAACCTCGTATTTGTCAGACACATCCTCAGCTGTCTGTGATATTTGCAAAACAAAACTGACAGAGATGAACAATCTGGAATCACTTGCTCATAGAGAAAAGAACGACGAAATGTTCCAGTACGGAATTTCATCTTTACATGCCTGGATAAGATGCATGGAATGCTTGCTTCACATCTGTAAATATTTCTTACTTCATACTTTATTAACTTGTTATTTTATGCATCCTGTGACATTATTTTTCTAAGTGACATTTTTTTTTTAATTGCAGCTTATCGTTTGGAGTTTAAAAAATGGAGTTGCAGGGAGGATGACAAAGAAAAATGGCGCTTAGAAAGAGCTATACAGCAGGCATTTAAAAAGGACTGCGGGTTACTTATTGATATAGTTAAGCAAGGAGTAGGAACAACCAATGATGGCAATACTGCCAGAAAATTTTTTAGGGATGCAGAAACAACAGCCCTATAGCAGGAATTAGTAAAGATTTAATTGAAAGGTTTCACGTGATTCTTCAGACTGTTGGATCTGGAGAGAACGTAGACCTAAGTAAGTTTTCTGATTTTTGTAAAGATACTGTAAAATTGTATGTACAGTTATATCCCTGGTATTATATGCCTTCCAGTGTACATAAATTGTTAGTACATGGGACGGATATAATTAAGGAGTTTGGTGCCATACCTATAGGTAAACTGTCGGAAGAGGCAGCGGAAGCTCGCAATAAAGATTTCCGGAAATATAGAGAGAGCCATTCTAGAAAGGTAAGTGGAACGGCGACAAATGAGGATATTTTAAACAATCTTCTTTTGTCGTCTGATCCAAAGATCACAAGTCTAAGACCTCGAATGGTAAAACAACATAGAATGGTTTTCTCTCCAAAAGTCAAAGAGCTTCTGCTGAGTTTTCCCACAGAAGCCGATATAGATTTTATTAATGTAGACTAGCAATCCGCCCTCGCTTCGCTTCGGTTATAGGTTATAGTCGTTTTACCCGCGTAGTTCCCGTTCCCGTGGGAATACCGGGATAAAATATAGCCTAGTTTACGCCCTGATATTATAGCTTTCCATTGGTGAAAGAATTTTTGAAATCGGTCCAGCCGTTTTGAAGATTACCCGGAACAAACAGACAGACAGACAGAAAAAAAATTTTTAATTGCTATTTTAGGCAGAGGTGTCGTGCAAATAACCGTGTGAGCATAAAAAAAGCCTATTATTTTGATATTACAAACAGACACTCCAATTTTAGATATAAATTACAGGTGAATTTACAGGATAATAATAGCGATAGTGAATAAGGATTCTAAGTTTTTTTTTTATTTTAGTTTCTGTTGTACATTGTTAGTTTTAAGTTTACTTTTGTTAGTAATAAGTTACGTTTCCCTTTATTAATTTGTTAATGATATATTTGTATTATTATTATGTACCTGTACTTACTATTCAGTATTAGATCTAATTTAAAAGAACATTTTATAATTTTATAATAAAAAACCAAAGTTGGTCCCTAAGTCCCTAAAATCTTGCTTTCGACCCACTGTGCGGCGGATCGTGTGCGAGTAGAGCTCCTATTCGGCGACACGTTCCGCCGCCGGCGACTCGGGCGGCGCAGGCGCGAGTATCTGCGCCTAATGCCGCCCTAGCCGAGGCCGCAGGTGATCGGACCGGGGAATTGTCCGTCACCCGCAGAGAGGCTGACCACGCGACGGCGACCGACGTCCCGGGACATCGAGAGGTGAGGGTACCCGAAAGGGTATTCCGTCCAAATGGATGGACCGATTTCGATACTGTTTTTATTCATTTGAAAGCCAGTTTCCTTGGGGTGTTCCTTAGCTATATTTGGTTAATATCGATCCAGCAATGTAAGGGTAGCAGCGCCAAAAGGATAATTACTGCATATGATTACTCGATTAAGTGCGTCACGCGTGCCAGTATAGTCGTTAAAAGCCAATTGATAATTCCTATTGAAGAGAACATAATACTATTTTTAAATTGTTTTAGTTTGTATCGGGAGGTTATTTAAAATTTTAAATTTTACCTACTATTAAATCAAGTAAATTTTGTTTCAAATTTCGATATTGTATGATTGGTCAATGTCTATTTAGATCATAATATATATGTCCGCTGGTCGCGGTCCTCGTACGTAATACAAGAATGTCGAACTACTGCATCGCACTGGTCAGACGGGTTACTGTCTTGTCGGTGTTCTATCTTGAAGTTTCCTTCTCTTGCAATCATGTAAAATTATCTTCATATAGTAATTGAACTTTACACATTTGTTAAGATATTATCACTGTTACATTTGTATAAGTAATTTCACTAAATTTATAGTTATCTACTCTTCAAGCCCTTTCATTTGATACTCATATTGAGAGGTGTTCAAAAGAAAATGTAATGCGTCATATTACAGTGGCGTCTGTATTGAGTGTTATTTAATATCACTCATATTATTGTCTTCTAGTCTTTAAGCACCAGCACCCATCGCTCCCATTGTCTGGTTTGCCACTACTTATCACAGACTACGACTTGCGCCAGCCTCTCGTACCATCTACTAAGTGGAGACTACTAAGGAAACGAAAGCAAGAATACATTATCGATAAGTTTCGGCTAAAAGCACGCCCTATGGGTATAACTAATTATTTAACCGATTCAAAAATAAAAAAGGTGCATACTATACGGCTAAGATACTGACAATTCATCAATTTATCTGTTCATCTCATCTCATCGTTTTATCATCTTATCAGTTCATCTCATCTCATCATATTATCTCATCACCCTATCTCATCACCTTATGTCACCATCACATCTCATCATCATATCTCTTCATCACATCATTTCATTTCATGTCATCCCATTTTATCAACTCATCTCATCTCTTCATCTCATATCTTTATGTCATCTAAACTCATCATCTCCCACCGCTACCTTGTGAGATTAAGGATAAAAAGTCTAAAAGTATGTTTAAACGGCCATATCATCTCAATACCGAAGTTATTAGCGAAAACAATTTCACTCTTTCAACTACTTGTGTTTACAATATAATATTAATATCAGTGTTATTTGCTAATACAATCTCAGTGGTGGTTTGATTAGTACCTAAATACAAATTCAGTACCGGTGTTAGTTGTGAATACAACTTTAATATCAATGTTATTTGCTAATACAATTTCAGTGGTGGTTTGTGGTACATACAAGGTGTTCAAGGAGGCAACAATCTAATCAATAATATATTTATTAATATCAATCGAGCATCAATCGTCAATCGCACATTATCGATATTACATAAATACACAATATTTATTATCTATTACTATTGTTTGATCGTATGTTAGAATTGTTATTCGTATTTAATTCTTTAAAGTTAAGTTATTAAATGTATTATGTGATGAGGTAATAAATTAGCATCAATCTAAAACACTTCTGTGACAGCACCAGCATCAGACGCTCCCTCAGCGAGTGTGTTACATTGGTCTACCGTCACTATGCATAAACCACAGCACACAGCTCACCAGCCGTACTACATACAACACTCATCACGACACATCCCCGGCTTAAGGGCGAATGCACGTCAAGTCTAGTGTAATTTCAACTTCATTTGTTGTTAGATCCGGGCGCGGATCCAGTCGACGAACGATGTGACCCGCGCGAAGCCCGACGGGAATCCGACGTCGCAGCCCCGCGCTGACACGAACGATGATATACCCACCTGTGGAATGAATTTATATATTTAAAGCTCAATGTAATGTAACATAAATTATGTCTTATATTACTACATACGAAACACAATTGTGTACAAATTCCAAAATTCAAGCAGCAAAATTTTGGAATGAATAATTAAAATATTAAACATTTTAAGTGTGACCTGACACAAGAAATACCCTAGAGACTACTTAGTCTCTAATTACATTCTCGTCATCACAAGAAATGAATATAACTATAGATGATGAATTCAACGAGCTCAAACTTGATGGCTTTACTAACAGGCAATTCAAAATTACGTGATTTACCTTCGAAGTCTATCATCAAAGTAGCTCAATGTTACCATCGTGCGTAGATTTTGCAAATATTAGATCACAGGAATGTTTGAAAGCAAAGTTAATATTCATTAATCCTGTGCCGACCTGACGCAGCCGGCCATCGCTAGGGCGATGGTCGACAGCGTCGGGAACTGGGACGCGGTCGCAGCCTTCTGCGAGACAGTGATCTCGCAGAAGGAGGCGGCGGATCGTCTGCGCGTGGAGCGCAGCCTCAATGAGGAGATCCGCCGCTGGCAACTGGGGCGGCGCAGGCGCAACTACCTGCGCCTCATGCTGCCCTAGCCGAGGCCGCGGGTGACGTGACCGGGGATTAGTCCGTCACCCGCCGAGAGGCCGACCCCGTGAGGAAAGACCGACTTCCTCCCCGAGGGGGGGACGTCGGTCGATGGGAGGGTACCCCGCGTAGGGGGTATTCCGTCGGGCCGACCACTGACGACAAGTAAACCTGCTCCGGTGGTCGGCCCAACGACGAAGGCGAGGTGGTTTTCGGGTGGGTTGCGGGAGTTGCGTGCTTAAGCCCCTCTGTCGCCCCGGACGGAATGGTGCGGAGGCGCGCCGACCGCAGCCCACACACAAAAAAAAAAAAAATATTCATTAATCCTTCTGAGATCCCTACGAGATCTAAGAGTATGAACTAAAAGCCTTAAAACGCCTAAACAAATATTCATAAATTATAGCTTAAAACAATCCCGATTGCGTTAGTTTTCAAAGATCCTTTTTTTTTTCAAATATAAAACTTATAGCACTCGTCTTTTTGGATCTGTTATTGAAAATAAAGTTATCGTTTCAGTGAAATATGTGACATAAATAAATGCAATTATTATAACCAGAACAGGTCCATCTTGATCGAGTACGAGTGGCCCGCCGGAGTCACCGCCGCAGGTGCCGACACCGCCGGCGCTGCTGGTGCACAGGGTAGAGCTGATGACCACACCGCCGTAGAACATGACGCATACGTTGTTCGCGATCACCTGCAGCTGAACGTGACTCAGCACCTGCTGTGATGTAATGGCGCCCGCCTCACCTGCGACATGATGCAGCATGAGCATCTGACTCCCTCCCTAAACTCAGAACACTCCCGAATACGGTAACGCTCAGGTCGTGCGGTATACACATAATAATAATTCGTGTCAGATGTTCAGAGTCATCATTATACTTTCACGATAAACCCAATAAGCTTTTCAGATTTTGGTTCAGTGCTGGACAAATCCCTCATCTATCGCTGCTTGCTCTTTTACTGATTATGCGGTGCTACTCTTTAAAGCACCATCTGGCTGTGTACAGGCCTTTATTTGGGTAACACACACGCAACCACCCGCTATCTTGCACGTCAATGTCGTAAAAGACAACTAAGTGGTATATTATGCACATAACAATTGTAGGAGGAGGAGAACTCGAAATAAACCCCAATACTGACAAGTCTAACCAACATGGTATAGTAGGACAACTTCCTTCCCATTGCGGAGGAGCTTTGAGCTTGAGTCAGTCAAAAAATCGTTACTCGTGAGTCACCCAGTCGGAGATGGAGAGGATACAGCAGGTTATAGGGACGCGTGGTGCCCTGCAGTCGCCCTGAACAGTTCGAACACTCCACATCCAAACTAAAAAAAATTGTCAAAGACAGGATTTCGGAATATTACGCTCAAGTTTTTCGCTATATTTAAAGCTAAAACGTAAAGCTATATGTTGGTGGAACAGGTTTTGCACCTGGATATAATTATACAAGACTCTTCTCCTAGTACTCTCCTAATACTACTGGATACTGACGCAGGCGACATCTACAGACGCTTTGTGTCATTTCGATATAATTAATCTTTACTGAATACTAAATCTATACCAATAAATAAAATTGGAGTGTCTGTTTGTAATGTCAAAATAATAGGCTTTTTTCATGCTCACACGGTTATTTGCACGACACCTATGCCTAAAATAGCAATTAAAAAATTTTTGTCTGTCTGTCTGTCTGTTTGTTCCGGGTAATCTTCAAAATGGCTATACCGATTTCAAAAATTCTTTCACCAATGGAAAGCTATAATATCAGGGCGTAAACTAGGCTATATTTTATCCCGGTATTCCTACGGGAACGGGAGCTACGCGGGTAAAACGACTATAACTTATAACCGAAGCGAAGCGAGGGCGGGTGGCTAGTATTTAATAAATTTGAAGATAATTTTTAGTAATGGTAGAGTATTCTCAATCTTAACATGTCTTACCGTCAGCAGTCCTGCCGTATCCGGCGGCTCGGGTCCACGCGCCCGCCAAGTTGTCTGCGAGCAGCGCACCGCTAGGTAGCGCCACGTTAGTGATCACATCTGCAAATACCAGAGGCGGTCAGCGCCAGCCGGTGAAGGAGTGGATATGCCACTACAAGCCAGTGCAGTTACGGTACTGACCACTATATGGGACAAAGTCGTGCGACACTATAGCCACGTCATTGTTGAGGTTACTAGTGACGTAGTTCTCATGCATGGTGACCGCGCTGCTGGTGGTGCGCACGCCGCCTGTGAACAAGGTTATGGAGCCGTGCACCAGCGTGAACTGGCGAGCCTGGTTCCTGCCGTCCCACCAGCAGTGCGCCGCCGTCACCGAGCGAGTGTTGGTGAGCAGAGACGAGCCGCACACCGAGGTGGCGCCTGATGTCAGGTCGATGACGAGACCGCCCTGCACATCATTATACCATCAGACACCATCACCCATCACATGCTACGAGGGTAAACAATAAATCTGATAACAGACTTAATCATAAATCGGAATGAATGATAACTTATATGTATATACTGTGCCAGTAGATTGTGCTACTTATTAATCATGTAAAGTTTACAACAGAATGTTGCAACCCGAATGCACCTGTAGGAGCTGGTTTAGAATGCGAATGAACACGCGCGTGTATGTTATAGTATATGTAGTACATGGACAGAGACATCGCTGAGAGCTCTCACCAAGTATGGGTATGCGCCGAGAGCTACCGCGGAGCCCCCAATGATCCTGCTCCCGTGGAAGTCAAGCACGCTCTCGGCCTGCTTGATGCGCGCCGCCTCCGCGATGCCCACATTCTCGTGGTAGTGCAGCAGCACTGGTTCATGGGCCAGTACCGACCCCACCGCCGCGAGTACCAGTACCAAGCTCTTCATAGTTGTGGCTTAGTTCATTGGACGCCGCATGGCACTGATTTTATTTCAAACTCTTATATAAGTTACTTACATCGTAATTATATTATCATTATAGATTAAATGCATGAACATTTTTAATACATTTTAATGCGGATTAGTTGAAAAGATAAAAATATAGCAAATTATTATCGTAATAAGTAAGATGATAAAATTAAACCGATGAGTAACAATAATTATACCTTCTGGGCAAGTCACTATCTCACCATCAGACTGACACAAAACTCAGAGCAACATTATATGACTCACTAAGCTATTTTGATACCAAAAACATATCCCAAGATTTATAGGAAAGTCAATACACCGAAAGGCGTATGCGTATGTGGTGGCCTGGATATGAGATCGATCTGCATACACTAGACGAACGATCAGATCAGGTCTCGTATTCATGCCACCTTCAATAACTGGCTGCTTTCACATTCGAAAAATGACGACAATCTTTCAGCTTTGTCTTAAACAATCGATCATAGAGAAGTCGCGAGAGCTATGTGCTCATGGGCAGAAAAGTAATTTTCAGTTGCATAATTTCAGGAAAACGCCGAGTTTCTGTTTGCTTGAAACTTGCGCAGGTGAAACTGGCGTCGTACTGCTCGTCACCACTGTCCAATTTAGTCTAGCAATGTTGTATCATATTGTTTGATAACTGATATGGTTGCTTTATGGCGACTGCTTAGAGATCCCATTTCATGAGTTGGCGAGTCATCAGCTCATCATCATCATGATCACAGCTCATTTACGTCCCATTGCGGGACTCGAGAGTCCACTTTATGAATAAAAAAGAAGACAAGCCCACTGAGTTTCTTGCCGGATCTTCTCAGTGCGGTCGCGTTCCGATCCGGTAGTAGTGTAAGGTAAAAATGTAAAAAAGTGACCATATGTAAGTGCCCTCGCGGGGTTTATGCATAATAAAGTATTTGAATTTGAATTTGAATTTGAACTATATAAGTGACATTAACTTACTACGATATGTTGGTACAGGGTTTCATTTCCAGTTTTTCATCCGTTGGATAGATATTATATTATACGTTTTTTACCACACCCATAGATACGACAAGGGGTGGTGAATTGTGTTCTTGCTGCGTCACTACATGAACTCAGTCACCATCTGCCAACGTGCAGCACTGTATGTCGTATTGAAAGCAGAGCAGAAGGCAAACAAGTTAAAAATTAAATAGTTTTAAGGTAAATTAGTTCATTAGAATTCTTTTGAGTGTTCAGTCCATAGCTAGACATACCATTATCACATAATAGTTTTACAGCTACCGTTGCCAATTTACGAGTGTTATGTGCAGACTTGCAGCCTGTGTCATTGGTAGACGTCCCATCCTATTCAAAGATTAAATTTCTCTAAAAGTCTCTGCGTGTTGATACCTACAAAAGGGCAAGGTGTTTTCTTTATGGTAAATGCCGTCGTGAAAAGAAATACAAATAATAATACTCATTTATTTATTCCCCACAATACACAATACGACGCAACAAGTACTCTTCTTCCACTGCACACATTGCTGAAGTTATTTGCAATAGTTTTACTGACCGGCCGCCTGCCTGATGTTACCCTTCCTTGAACATGTATTGACCAGACGTCTTCAAATGGAGTTTGCCCAGATTGATACAAAGCTCTTAGTCGTCTTTTACGACATCCAAAAGCAAAATAAGGGTTGGTATTATTCGTAGCCGCTACTGCACAGCGCTATTAATTATGCTGCAGCAGCATCCCTACCCTACTCTTAAATCGTCTCTCTGTTCATTTTACAGATAGATGATAGATTAATAGATTCTATTTCATAACATAATCAGAGGCTGTAACTCAAAAATTTAATCGTTTCTAGAATTGAGTTGCAAGGTGCGTGCAAAAACTACAAACTCAGTTTTAACATCTTTTAGCACCTGAAAGTGAAGGTCTGTAATTAATTAGGCAACGCTGTCGCAGAATACGATACGTAACTGCCTAATCATTAATGTATTTGTATTTTCAAATATTAGCTTTCCGTGTGGTGACGGAGTAAGGATACAATTCACCACTTGACCGTAGATGGCATATATGACGACTAAGGGATATGCCAACATGTTTAATCAGTATGGTATAGTAGGTCAAACTCCCTCCCACTGTGGAGGAAGCCCGGGGCCAATAGTGGGAGGTATGTGGGCTGTGATGATGATGATGTTGATGAACTTTGTGGAATATCGAAAAGGTAGTTTCAAGGTGACCTTCAGAACAACCCCTCTGTTCTTTTTCTAATTCAATAAAAGTACATTTAGGTGCATCGCCCCAGGCAGATATGCAATACGATGTTAATGATTGTACGCTATAGACTCACGTCAGCAAGCTCTCTTAAAGTTTTGAAAATATAAATTAGTTTCAACAATTTGCCGATTCGTTATTTCTGTCACTATCCCCCATGGAAGTAATAAGTACTACGTACAACAGGAATGAGCTCTGTCTGTGCATCTTGCAGCTAAAACAAAGAAAATAAAACCTTGTGTCAAGGACGTAAGAGTCTTGTCGCGCGCAAAATAAAAATGAAGCCGAGTGAGAAGGCAACCACTGTACCCTGTGTCCCTTTCTAACAGTGACTTAGAGTTGCCAGAGTTAAGTTGATTTCAATTATTTCGTTGTTGGTAGAAAAATAGGCGATTTATGTAATGTAATGAGGTAAAAACATTTACTTCTAAAATGTTTCTAAATATAAATATTAATTTATTACCGACATGTTAAACCAATATTATTTGTTGCTACGTGCAAAACCTTATTAACGCAAAAATGTTGCGATTGGCGTATAGGTGTTTTTTTATTTGTATGAAATACGGACACCTGACCTGACAACCCCACATGAAATTTTTAAACATAATTTTTGAATGAAGAATTACGGTGACCATGCTATCCTAGTCCTAGCTCAAGAACAAATAACTTAAATACCTATGCATTTTTTATTCCTTTCTATATTAAAATTACTTTGTTTCACTTTCAGATTTCCTAAAGATATTAATATTAGGGAAATATGGATAAATATTATACCCATGTATTATATACCCATCGGTGGGCACAGTTAATCCAAAAATTAACTTCGTTAATCGTTAATTAAAATTTTAACTTCAATAATAGTTAAAGCGTTAAATTCGCGAAAATTTAACGCAAGTTAAAGTTAACGTTAAAAGTTAAGCATTTAAGACTTACTATTTTTTACTTAGACTTGGGTATTATTTAGACTATACTGCTTTCGTGCCTGTGTGGTGACGGAGGAGTAAGGCTCGGTATACACGATAATGATATATTGTAGCGATTCGACTGCGCAGACAGTTTGTGCAGTTTTATCGATAGTGTGTACGAAAATCGTCTTAGATTTTTCTGGTGGCGCAAACGATCGCGGTAGTTTCAAAATTATAAGTTGGAGCAATCGTTCAATTCGTTCGCAATGCTTGCTGTAGGTGCAAATCAACATATCGCAAGACTATCGGAAGAAGTAATAATATGTGGTGTGTGTCACGTGGACAGAGCAGCGCCTTGAACTTGACTAATGTAACGGACTAAAGTTAACGAAAGTTCAGTTTAATAGAAGTTAACAAGAGCGTTAACATTTTTTGAAGTTAACTTAAAAGTTAATCCGCTAACCAAAATTCGTTTATTAACGATATAACGGATTAACGAGTTAATGCCCACCTCTGTATATACCATTATATTATATAATATTTCGAATGGCATCACACTGGAACTATTAAAAAGCATTTTGTAAGATGTAATTTTATTTAAGTCAAATTTAAGAGTGGTAGGACCACACTGTCGACAGTTATCTGTCTACAGCCGCGGGCCGGTCCGTCCGGGGTAGTACCACACTGAGCAGAAAATCGACGTCTGAGTAGTAGCGATTTGTTACTGCGCTTCGTTCGGTGAGTGAGAGAGCCGGCAGCCCGACTTTCTGAGGGTGTGGAGGGTTTTGGTGGTGCCCTTGGTATCACCGAGCCTCGATGCACGCATTCACACTCCCTTCACTTTCTTCGCGGTAGGCAACGGCCTTGTAAAGGTCCATGAGCGGCAGCAACACTTACCATCAGGTGTACTGTTTGCTCGTGTGCCACTGTTAGCAATAAAAAAAAATTAGAAAAATTAATAAAAAATAGACAATCCCACTGATTTTCTTGCCGGGTCTTCTCAGTGCGGTCGCGTTCCGATCCGGCGGTAATTTTAAGAAAAATGTAAAAAAATGACAATATGTAAGTGCCCCCGCTGAGTTTATACATAATAAATGATTTGAATTTGAAAAATTGAAGCCGAGCGAGAGCTGAGTAAAAGGCTTATTACACTACACGATACTCAGGGCCCTAACTTAGTAGGGGTGCTCTACAACAGCTAAATTGTGAAACCTGTTTCACCTGTTTCAGTTATAGTCAAATAACAGTTTCAAAAAACTATTCCATAATAACAGCCTGTTGTTCTGTAATACGAGAAAAAAGGGGAAAATAACAATTTTTGAGAATAATGTTTAGAAGTGGTTTCAGTGTTTGTTCCTAAAATGAAAAAGATCCTTCATGCTTTACATGCTTAGGACTGATTTATATATATATATATATATGACTGATTTATGTATATATATATATATATATATATATATATATATATATATATATATATATCTCATATTGCAGCACAACAGGCTTATTTTGAAACAGTTTTCTGAAACTGTTATTTCGCTAAAACTGAAACAGGTTTCACAATTTAGCTGTTTTAGAGCACCTCTACTAAGTTAGGGCCCTGAATATCGTGTAGTGTAATAAGCCTTTTACTGAGCTCTCACTCGGCTTCAATTTTGCGACAACGGCTCATTCCAGGAATGAGCTCTGTCTGTGCATCTTGCAGCTAAAACAAAGAAAATTAAACCTTATGTCAAGTTTCAGTTTCAGATTTTAAACTGAACATTATTTATTATATTGCTGGATATATCGTGAATGGGATGATTGACAAAATTTCTTGTTCAAATTATCATGTGGTGTTATTGGATCACAAGACCATAGATCACAACTACTGTGTCGACATATCACAATTTTCGGCATTTACTGCTTTTATTGATCGGGGAAAACTTAAGCATATTTCCAGATTTGTATTTGAAATTCTAAAGTACACTGAAAAACTGTTTATTACATTATCAAATCAATAATTAAAAAACTTACATAAAAATAAAATTATCATGTACATTGTCCAAGAATTTTATAGCAAACTACATTACATTGTTAGATCCATCACATCCTCTTCAATCTATATTTGAAGATCCACGTGATATTCAATTGGTGAAGGCGTTAGCGAATTCATATCTCAATTTACGTTTAACTCATAATGCAAAATTAGAATCAATGACACATATGAGGAATAAGCTGGGTTTGCGGCAGAAACTTCACAAGATTGTTTTATTTAGCAATGTCTGATTTAGAATTAAACTTAAATGTAAACTTAACTGTTTTTTTTTGTTACCTAATTAATTAAATATACCACAATAAGTAGTTTATCGTAATTTTATCTCAGTCCAGCTGCATGTCGTGTCGTGTCCCACAAGCACCAGTCGGTAAGTACCTACCTATAGGACGCGAGTGTGTAAAGCAAGCATAAACAGCAAATGTATAGTGCCGCAAAGCGCAAATTTATCATTAGCATCTTTGATTAAAATCCATCTGAAGCAATGATCTGCTGACGTCAGATCATAAATCATTTTTTATAATTATTGTCCTTAAATCATATTTCAATATGGTCACCATCGCCAGAGAGGGATAAAAGGTACAGTTACTGAGCTCTCGCTCGGCTTCAATTTTGCGACAAGAGCTCATTCCTGTTGTACGTAGTACTTATTAATTCCATGCTATCCCCAGATATTTGACTTTGACATTTTTGCAAAGTAGAACTCTCAAGCTATGATCGAATATATAGTGGATGTCAAAAGTGAAGTGTGTTGTTAACATTGAAGAAAATATGAACATAGCTTGTTTTAATACATTTAATGTGGCCACATTGATACTATTTTGCAATTGTAATTAATATCAACTGATTAAGTCTACGGGTGTAAGCGGTAAATATAATGCTGTATCATCAGCAAACGTGATGATTTTGTCATTGTGGAGAATAAGTTCCCTTAAGTCGTTCACGTAAAGGAAAAAAAGGATCGGATCAAGCCCACCACCTTGTGGGACACGAAATATGTCACCATCTTCGTCATTTACACACTGATCGAGTAAGTGTTCTATGAAATTCACTTATACTAAAGATAGGATTACATGGTTAAGTATTGATAATGCGGGTGACCGGACCGGGGCCTTCAGTCCGTCACCCGCAGAGAGGCTAACCATGTGACAGCGACCGACGTCAAGGGACGTTAAGAGGCGAGGTTACCCGAAAGGGTATTCCGTCGGGCCGACCATTGAGGACAAGGCATTGATGCTCGGCCCAGCGACGAAAGAGACACGGGTACGGGTGGGTTATGGGCCCGCACGCCGTCCTTTCGTCACCCCGGACGGAATGGACGGCGTGTACGCTTGCCATAGCCCACCCATAAAAAAGAAGCAATTTTACAATGATTGCCTATTATTATTTCCGGTACCTGCACGATATCCTGTGCTACCGTCATATCCCTAATATAGTGACAACATTAATTAAGTGAATTCCGCTTCATCAAATTCAAATCCACGAGAAGAGTGGTTACATGTTGGTTGTAAGTAAAATTGTATAGTGCCGTTACCACCCCCTGTCTGGTCCGTGGATGTCGTAAAAATTACTAAGGGATTTAATAAGCACATAACATACATCTATGCAAGAGAAGGAAGACTCGAAATAAAACCCTATACCAACCTGTCTGACCAGCATGGTATAGTAAGAACAGTTTCTCTCCTATTGTGGAGGAGGCTCGAGCCTATATACATATACTACCCGATATATACTAGCTGACCCAACAGACGTTGTTCTGTTCAGATAAAATAAAAGGAATTCTCAGCAGCGCCACCTATCGGGTCCAATTGTGAATCTAAGCCATTCTCGAATCCCCTTGAACATACACAAAAATTTTCATCAACATTGGTCTAGGTGTTTAGGAGGAGTTCGGTGACATACACACATACACAACATATACAAAGATATAAACAATATATTCATTGTAAAAAATAGACGCACATAAATTAAGTAGTAGTCATTATTATAATAAAGAAATATCAATGTAAAGATATTTTGAACGACAATTAATCGAATCGAAGAAGATAAGGTATATCTAAATATGATAAATCATACGTCATTGTGTGATTGGGTTTACTTGATTTGTTTTAGATATAATTCATATAATAATATGTGTCATATTATTCATTTAAAGAACAACAACGTTTTTCTATTAGCCACAATGTTAGTTTTCGTTCAAATGTAGCTGAAGGTAATTCTTTAAATGTGTTTGTTAGTTCATTACTACGTGTACGATGTACATTGTGTACATTATTCTCATAGATATTTAGTCGGCACCTAGACTGATGATCGTCTTAACTCATACACGTCCCACCGCTGGGCACAAGCCTCCTTACCAACAGGAGGGCAGTTGATCTAGTATACCATGCTGTTTGAACATGTATACGGTTTGATTTCGAATTTTCCTTATCTTGCACAGATGTTATACGCATATTATATCCCTTATCCACAGGTAAGATAGGGGGTGGTGAACTCCGTCACCACATGGGTGCCAGAAGCTTAAGTTTATTCTTGGAGTCCGTAGTTATTACTTACACCCTTAGAGAATTATAAATTACGATACAGTTAATAAGAAAATAAAGTTACGATTGTTCAACCCTTTTATCCCCCCCCTTCGCCGCGAGTGTGATAGAAAGCTACTAAATAATATAAACAGGTCACATCATCATCATCATGTCGGCTCACATACGTCCCACTGCTGGGCTCGAAACTCCTCCACAGTAGGAGAGAAATTGACCTACTATGCCACTCTGATCAAACGTGTTGGCATATGGTATTATTTTTAAGTTTTCCTTCAGTTTTATGCATATTATATCTCTTAGTCGTCATTTACGACACTCGCGAACAAGAGAGGGGGTGTGATTTGTATTCTTATACCGTCACCATTGGGACAGGATAACGTCACTGCAAGAAAAAGAGAAAGAGAGAGAAATGAACCTCTACCTGAGTGGGATTCATTTTGATATCATAGTATATATTTACCTTCTACTAATACTATTATCTCAAGATTTCATCATTCAGCTTGCCGCCATCCACTGCTGCTGAATGCAGGACTCTACCTCTAAGTACGTCACATGATACGATGACTCTTTGACAGGGTTACCCCACGATTGATTAGCAGTTTGGCGATTGCAATAAGGATTATACGTTTTCCAGTAGAATGCTCCTTTTCCTATTCCTGGTTAATCTTCAGCTGCCCATGAACAAGTAAGGGGTGACGACAGATGTATTTTTATTCTGTCCCAATGTATACAAATCTATAAATATTTTACAATGTACAGAATGAATGTTGACTAATATAAATTTGAATAATCACTCGATAGATGGCGCTGTATGATTCCATAAAATCGCAGTGTGGTTTCGTCTTTACAAAGTTCTCTATACAAAATTATGGTGACAATCTCATCAAAATCATATCATGATTTATTTTAAACAAAACAAAGTAACTTCATTTATCATTTTTATACCATAGTGGTAGGAACACACTGTTAACAGTTATTTGTCTAGCCGCGGGCTCTGTCTGTCCGCGGTAGTACCACGCTGAGCAGAAAATCGACGTCCGAGTAGTAGCAATTTGTTACTGTTCTTCGTTCCGTGAGCGAGAGAGCCCTAAACCCAGCTTTCCGAGTGTGTGTGCGTGTGGTGGGATTTAGTGATGCCTTCAATATCACTGAACCTCATTGCAGGCATTCCCACTCCCTTCACTCTCTTCACGGTAGGCAGCGGCCTTACAAAGGTCCATCAGCAGCAACAACACTTACCATCAGGTGTACTATTTGCTCGTTTACCACCATTTGCAATGAAAAATATATACGAAGGCACGCAATAGCGACATCTGTGGGCGGTTGTCCATTCCTTTTAAAGAAATATTAGTACTGGTTATGTTACGTAGTATTTAGATATACATATGTACGTTTGGTAGATAGTTTAACACGCACAACGCCAAGTCGTAGATGATAACATCTACGACTTGGCGTCTATCTTTAATGCATCTCGAGTGCCATACAAACCTTATTATTTACTTAAAAATACGAGTATATCTTGTTGTATGAAGTGTCGACGATAGCTCCGCTCCGCGCTCGAGCAGGGGAGATGCAACTCTTGGTCACTCGTGCTTGGCATTAAGTTAATCCCTTCGACGAACAACAAGGAACTCGGTACGAGTGGTCGGCCTAACAGCAAAGGGGTGGAATACGCTGGGTTAAGCGGCCGCTTACCACCCATTGCGTCATCCCACTGCCCACCCAAAAACCCATTTTGAGTTTCATCAAGTATTAATTACGAGGGCGCTAACGAAAACTTTTAATTTCAAAATAAATATTACTTTATATTAATTACTAGCAGCCCGCCCACGCTTCGCTTCGGTCAGTCGTCTTACTCGCCCCATTCCCGTAGGAATACCGGCATAAAATAAAACCTATGTTTCTCAGTGATATTATACCTTTCCATTAGTGAAAGAATTTTTGAAATCGGTTCGGTGATTTAAGCGTGAAAGCGTAACAAACAAACAAACGTACTTTCGCATTTATAATATTAGTGAGGATAGTGTAGATATGATTGTTCGTCTCATCTCCACTCTAGCTGTCGATCTCATAGTGTCCCAGTAAGAATACAATTCACCGTCTCGTACACTTCATGAGTGTATTCAATACGGTTCAGGGATATATCCCTAGATATGCAGGTAACATCTGTCCAAGAAAAGGACAATTGGAAATAAAACCCGATACCAGTACGTCTGACTAGTGTGCTGTAGTGGGTCATACCCTATGGTTGAAGAGACTGGAGACCAGCAGTGATATGTATATGAGCTGAGATGATGATGATCATCAGTTGCTAGATAAAGATACTAAATCTTACTTGTAGATATATAAGTCAGCTTGTATTAAACATTATTCATAATAGAATTACCGTCTCGTTAAGCGAATTACAAATTAAAAGCTTTGTTTGATGATGATGCTTGGTATAGATATTGATGAGAAATGAACAATCGCTACTGATTTTTTTCTGAAACTGTCTAAAGATTCACTTTTTATATCTACCGTCATCGATCTTTCCGTGTAGTGACGGAGTAAGAACACAATTCACCACTCCATGTTTTGCCCGCGGATGTCGTAAAGGACGACTCAGGGATATATTGTGCAAATAACAATTGTGGAAGAGAAGAAAAAATCTAAATAAAGTCTATACCAACCCGACTGACCTGCGGGTTAGTAGATCTATTTCCCTCCTAATGTGGAGGAGGTTCAAGCGCAGCAGCGGGACATGAGCTGTGATGATGACCTACATTATCTACGAACGTACTCTGTTAGATGAAGACTTATACACCAAGGAAGAATAATGTCATGAAGGTAAATCGATGAGTATACCTGGAGAATGCCGTTGCCTTTTTCTAGTCACACATGACGATTTAAATAATGCCCACGAAAAAGCAGAGGGTTGATAATAATCTACCTTTCCAACCTATCACCTCATGGGATCTCCTCACAATGCATATAATTTATTAGCTAGTGTCAAGTGTCATTTATATTAATGCTTGTAAAAGGCTTCACTATGGAAGTAAAAAGATGTAAGCATCATGTGCTCTAAACGATGTTTGATATTACGAGTAATCTGTAAGGCTGGTGCTGTGGCGAGGCGACTGCGCACTGCTGCCTTCAAACGGCACATACTCGCCTACTTCTCAGAGAGGTAACCAGACTCTACGGATTGTCACAAGCCACGATCCTGACATAATTCCATCGCTTCACTTAATATAAACTCACTGAGTATAGACTCATCAGTCTCCATGTATTTTCTATTGTTACGCGTACTCTTCCCACGTCCTTTCACCAGCCCGTCTAAACTTTGTTCCAGAAATGTATGGTGCGATTTTCCTCTTGAAACCGTGACCGTCCCCCTCACACTTGCTTTATATACATGCTTTGTGAATCTCTCTTCGTTCATTCTTTCTAAATGTACAAGCCACCTCAATATACGTTTATTGATCTCCGTTACTACTTGTTCATTCGCTACACAGCGCTCTCTTCTCGCACTATTCCTAATTTTATCTTTCAGCCTTACACCACACATACTACGTAGAGCTCTCATCTTTATAGCATTTATTCTGGGGACGTGTAATGTGGTACGATCTGAAAGAATACTCACGAGAAGAATATGGATAGGTTGGGCATTAGAAGAAGAAGTGAAGTATTGCAGATGTTTTTGGAACACATTGGATGCGAGGGAACGAGTGATCTTTACTGAGCAGCAATGAGCTTCACCGCACAATCTGGTAACACTTGATCCGGCTTAGAGTTTATTTCGAGTTTTGTTCCAGTGGCTGTGATGTTATGAAGGTAGCGGACGGACCAAACAAATAAAAGGCGAGGATACATGAACAGATTTATTCGTTGAACGGTCGGCGGACGCGGCGGACGCAGCGTGTCCGCCGTTATTGCTTGCGACCGCCGCGCGTGGGGTGGCGGGGGCGGCGCTCACACTTAACCTAGCTATGTACAGAGTTAGTGCCCATTTAGCGAACGCGTCCGAGACTATTTACAGGCGGGCGGCGCCGGGGCCGAGGGCGGAGGCGCGCTCTGCTCCACGCTCGAGAGCCGCGCCAGCGCCTTGTAGAGTGGCGAGCTGACGAAGCGCGGGTACGAGTCGCGCTGCATCAGCGTGTAGATCTGCAGCTGCGCCTCGTCGAACGTGTGCGGGGTCGGCTCCACCATATTGCGATTGACCGCCTCGCGCACTCGCGAGTCCAGCGATACCTGCAGCACACACACGCACACACATACAGTACCTACAGACAACTAACATACAATACATTTTACACACACGTGTATTTCAGTTCCGACGTGTTAAGTATGCGCCGTATATCTACAACAAATCCATTTCCCTCTATAAGGTCGCTGTCTTTTCTACCCCAATTAAATTTTTCGCCACGTATTTTGGCAGAATATGGTATCACATCTTTTTTATTGACGGCGTATATTCTAAATAAACACCACCTGAGGCGACAGTCCCATAGCCTGTCGTATCACACATCCCAATGGTCATCGGGATCGTGGGGGCCAACTGGCCCAATTCCTTGACATTAATAATGCGATAATCCTTACATGTACCAGCCCCTGTCGACACACCGGCAACAAAATACGACGATAAATGGATGGAATATTAAAAGGTCTCGTGATATTTTCACATTTCCATCAAATATTGGCATTCTTATAAAATAAATAAACCAAAACAACTTTCCTTGTGATGACGGAGTAAGAATACAAATCACCACTTCCTATCCTTTTTTTTTTGTTTTTTTTTTTATGGGTGGGCTATGGTAAGCGCACGCGCGGTCCTGTCCGTCCGGGGCGATGAAAGGACGGCGCGCGGACCCATAACCCACCCGTACTCACTTCACCTCGTTGTTGGGCCGACCACCGGAGCAGATGTGACTTGTCATCAGTGGTCGGCCCGACGGAATACCCTTTCGGGTAACCTCACCTCTCGACGTACTGGGACGTCGGTCGCCATCGCGCGCGGTCAGCCTCTCTGTGGGTGACGGACAATTCCCCGGTCCGATCACCCGCGGCCTCGGATAGGGCGGCATTACGCGCAGACCACTCCCTATCCTGCCCGAGGATGTCGTAAAAGACGACTAAGGGATATGATACTCATAACATCTATGCAAGAGAAGGGAAACTCGAAATAAAACTCTATATCAACCTGTGTGACCAGCATGGTTTAGTAAAGTCAATTTCTTTAGTACTGTGGAGGAGAGTCAAGCCCAACAGTGGGACGTATATGAGCTGAAATGAAACCAAAACACTTAATGTTTGCCGAGAGATATGTTTACTACACCGAGCAGCTCCTCGTGGCTACACACAAAACTCACTTCCTTAGGGGACAGTATCGAGATATAGTCCTCGTAGATGAATCGCGCCTTCTCCTCGACTGCGTCGGGATCCGTCTCGCGTTTGAGCTCCTCGCATGCGAGCCAGAACATTATGTTCTCCTCGGAGTACTCGCCGCGCAGAAAGTCGCGGAACACCTTGCGCCCGGCTGGAACATGACATACGCTATTGTCACACATGTGCCTGACACTCACAGCTCCATTGGTGTTAGTGAGAAGACAATCTCACCTACTACTTGCTCTAGTTATTATCATTATAGTTTATCTTACTCCTAAACGACTGAAGTAAGCATTAACTAGTCTAGTGCCTAGTCATTCATCATTTTATCTTTCTCTTGTCTTTTGTTGTCTTTATTTAACCAACTTAACTAATAGTCAGTGAGGATATGTATGCCAACCAAATTATGACTCGCATTATCGTTGTAATTGGAAATGTTTTGCACATACTTCCGATCTATTAGATTTGCAATAGAGGTAGGTTTAAGACCCACGCACGGTCATCATATGCCTCTCGCAAATAAATTGACATTAAAGTTTTTTCTATTTTCCTACATTTGCAATGACAGTGTACTCTTTGGCAGTGTAGATGCTGCCTAGTGAGCCGGTCGGTCGGTGGTAGGACAAGTATATGCACGTACCGGCGCTGCGCATGACGCGCTCGAACGACTGCCCCCAGCTCTGGATCTCCTCGAGCGTGGGCCTGCAACATAACAGACTCTCTCACACCGCTCATACTTTCGTTTAAACGTACGACGACATACTGAAATATTTTAGAGCAACAATCAATCGTATAGAATTAGTATTTAGACATGAATTTAATTGCAGTTATTAGTATTTTACAAATATATCTAAAATTAAATGTCTATTTATTTACATCACGAACATCATAGAAGAATTTATTCCTAATTCTGATATATCTGTACCTGTATCTATTATATTACCTTATATATTGCCTCAGCTATTTTATTTTAGAAATGACTTGAATGAGTTCAATCAATATTGAACACTTCCTTATTTACTTTTGTTGTATTCCTTCTATAAGTTTTAATGTTACCTACTACGACTATTTTGCTTTCAAATATCATTTCAAATATCCATGAAGTTTCAGTTCTGAAAACTAAACGGATTATGCTGTTTATGATTTTGTGAAATCACAGGTCATTCGATAAACTAAATCTTAAACAAAAACCCTATCATGTATTTTTAAACTACAGTAGCGCTTGTAATACTCTTTATATCGATTGCTTTTAATATCTCATGAGTGATACTCAAAATGGAGCGCACACATACTAATGATTTCATCTTAAAACTATTTACAAATTACATTATGGGTCACCGTCAGTATGTCGCGGTCACTTTGTAAGTATATTAGAAAACCGGTCTAGTTCTTACCGCAAGGTACTGTTATAAGATCTCAGTATTCAAGTTTTGGATCTATCTATCTAACTTCATTATTTAGATTCTTATCTTTAAATCATAAGTATTGATACTTTTCATAACAAAATCCATTGGAAACACAAAACGTACAAGTCGGAGACTTTCTAATATGTTACATACAAAATTAAATTTTACCAGTAACGTAGTAAGATTACAATTCACCCTTCTTTCTCTAATTAAATTAAATGACACCAGTGCGAGATAATGACAGCTCGAAATAAAACCTTTAATCGTTAGTCTGATCAGCAAGACATGATCAATTGGCATTCCGTTATAAAAAAGATCCACGTGAGATCTATAAAGATTGAAGAACAATCTACCCATTATCATTAATATAGCAGAGAGTACAATTGTATAGTGTAAACAGAACTTAAATAAAATTAGTAATGAAATACTTCAATTTGTTGATTCGGTGACATATGCTTCTCCCGTAGACACAGAGGCATTTGTGTGTAGTTTTGAAGATAACACAATACTAATCTGTATTCTGTAACGGAGAGCCGCGACTGACTACTTTGAACGTACAAGAGACGACACTTGTGATATATTACAGTTAACAGATTAATATGGCGTTACATGACGAGAGAGATCAGCTCGCCTCTTATATTGTGTCATAAACACAATACACGTACATATGATCACTTACAACAGGAACCCACGTACAAATGTAGACCTTGGAAAGTATATAACAAGATACTCCTTCAGGCCCCACACACTGCGGATGCGCACTCAAATAGAATATTACACTTGTCCATATAATTTCCTCGATTACATTGTACTTAAGTCGATATGGGATGATGGTTATGTATGAATTTAACTGAGCTTATGAATTTTTACATATTACATTTTATGTAGAAAATTCTACAATTATGGTTTAGATTTAGAAGATTTATTAAACTTAAATTGTTGTTAAATTTAGTAAATGAACATTATAGCTACTCCTATCTATCTGTCGATTACTAATCACAGCTAGTATTAACTGGTAAACAAATTGAGTGACCTCCGTCAAACAAATGAATTCCGTATTAACCGCTTATAACACAATAACAATAATAGATAAACAGCTCATGGTTGTAACATTGACTTTGACGATTACAGGTGCAGTAGATGGTGCACAACTCGTGTCGGCCCAGCGGCCCTCGCGCACAGGCCAGCTGCATGATCTCGTACTGGCTGCAGGCACAACTCGACTGACGCCAACTGTACTTACCGCCGTCACGTCGTTATGACACATTTATACCTATTGGAACACAATTATTTAGACAAACTGTATCTACTGTGTACACAGTTATATTTACAGACACTCATCCATCAATGTCCATCCACTGCTGGAGCTAAGCTATAATTACCACGAGCGAAGGGCGGCTTTGCAATCGCAACTATAACTCCCTAAAGATTGTCACCATCCATTTAGTTGGGGATCACTGAATTAATTCGTACACTTCCCCACGGGAAAATAAGCAATGGTGACATATCTTATTTTTAATCCGTCATCTTGCGAATATATTTAACTTTATTTATCCGAAAATCGTTCTTATTCTGAAGTATAAAGAAAACACTTTTAACTACTACTAATGCGATGTATTAATAGGCACTAAGGCAGAGCCCTGCGCAATGCCCAGTGATCTCGCACAGGTGTGAGTTAGTCGGATGCAACACTCCTGTGGACACCATGTGCTGCACTCTGTACACATACAACACACACAATAAACACGAAATATTCAATAAATAAAGGGGAAGGAAACAAGGGGACTAATAAGCGATTCCAGTCAACACTAAATAAAATTAGAATATAACTCGAACAGAAACTCTTCTTCTTCTTTCATTAATGGCCTTAGCAGCATAAGTATGCTACCATTCTGCCAATGTCAGTTGAGTAAGACTATGATCGGTGCTTTAATAGTTGTGCTAGCCTTTGCTGAACAGAAACTGAACTGAAACCAGCGCGTCCCACTGACGCATGTCAATGCAGCCTACTGTTGCATCCGTGTTTGGTGATCACACCGCGCATCTACCTCGGTTATACAACTGAGTAACTATTTATTATCAGCGAACTGTAACACATCAGCTTTAGTCCTTCATAATAAAGATCATGCCTATTGATATCAGTCAGGCTATTGAGAATTTCCTAGCAAAAAACTTGTGGTTTGAGTGCGAGTGATCTGATGGGCAGCCATACAGTATGCGACTATAACACTACACTAACAAGGATAAAGAACTATTAAGTAATACAAACACTAGGTTGGACAGCTTGTCGAATGGTAGCACTTTCACTGCGCTATAAGACTATGATTTCACATAATATAAATATTATTGATCAAAATGCCCCTTTAAATTGTCATGGCCATTACATGTAGATTATGGAATTAATCCACCAAAATTACATTCAGGGTCATATCGACCTTTAATGAACTACCGTATAACGGTGATAAGATAGAGCACCAATGGCTCCCATATTCATATAAAAGGGCCCGAAATGATGCGAGATACAAACAAGCACTGACCACATTACGAACATGAAGAGCTTAGTACTGATAGTGGCGGCGGTGGGACTGGCGCTGGCGCAGGAGCCGGTGCTGTTGCACTACCATGAAAATGTGGGCACCGCCGAGGCAGCGCGCATCAAGCAGGCTGAGAATGCGCTAGATTTCGACGGCAGCAGGATCGTCGGTGGTGCCCCAGCGGTGCTCGGCGCTTATCCTTTCTTGGTAAATATTATTTGGTGCGACAGGTTCATCAAACATTTACATTATGTAATAAACTATTCGCTCGGTCGCAGGTTGGGATGCTAATAGCGCTGACGAGTGGCGCCACATCTGTATGCGGTTCCTCTATGTTGACCAACACGCGCGTTATAACCGCGGGTCACTGCTGGTGGGATGGACGCAACCAGGCGCGTCACTTCACGCTGGTGTTCGGCTCCACGCGTCTGTTCTCGGGCGGCACGCGCATCGCGACCGCGAACGTCGAGGTGCATGCCAACTACAACCCCAACACTCTCTCCAACGACTTAGCTATCGCCTCGTTTGAGTACGTGCCCTACTCGAGTAAGTATGAGGCGGCGTGATGCGAACTGCATGTCAAGACGCACATTCACACTCATGAACACGTCTCCTTACAGATGTGGTACAGAATATTGCGCTGCCAAGTGGTGCGATACTGAGCAGCACCCTCGCCGGTGCGATGGTGCAGGCGGCCGGCTACGGCAAGACCAGTGACAGTGAGCTGATTTAAATTTTTAGCCATATTTTATTTGTACTATAATACTTGTGGATAGGACTACAACCTTCTTACAGGTACAACGTAATACATCTATACCATTGTTATGAATTAAATATTTGAACAAGTGTTCAAATATAACATCAAATATAAGATCAAAGTTGATGTAAGCAGGTCTCACTTGAAACGCTTAACTGTGGTGCTTACTTATTACAATATTCATATTATATTCAGAGCCTTAAGTATTTAGAAAAGATTTGATTCAATATCAGCTTAAGCAATATGCAACACCTTCAGTAGTTCCAAAAGCTTGTGTATGTTAATATAGATGTCACGATGTATGTTTAAATCTCAAATAAGAGTACAAAAGCAATCCAACAGCAGAGGTTTTAAACATTGTACGATATATGATTCTCTTAGACTTGGCAACAATGTGTTATGAATACAACACTCATCTTTATAGCCCCATTAGTTTCTAAAAGATTTGATTAGAACACAACGAGCTTAGCGGCGTTCTCCAATAGTAGAACTGCTAATGAACAAAGGTAAAACTAAAATAATCCTTAATATTCACGTGAATACTAGGATGGCTTGTAAACATATTGACATCGCCATTTAATGAGACTAAATAGATCACTTATGTAGATCTAACTTCGAAAACGTGTTGACAAATCCAATGGATCTCAGGTACCATGAGAGAACTAAAGACTATTTAATATCAAAAGTAGAAATATAAAGTAGAAATGTATAATTAATATGTGATACCAGCAGGTAAATGTCGTCTGTCGCTCTCTAAGTGTTGACCGATTACCGCCTAGATTCAGAGACACACTTTCCCTGCGGAAGTATTGCCCTCAGCGTGTGCGAAAATATAAAAGTTTAGAAATAGCAGCCAGCGCCATAAATTTGCTATATTATGTCACTAGGCGCGCTCATTACAACGGGCCAGATCCAGAGCCACGTGACACTGCAGGTGATGCCCAACCTGAGCTGCCGCCAGGTTTACGGCGCCATCATACTGCCGACCACACTGTGTACCAGCGGCGCCGGCGGCAAGAGCACCTGCGGCGGCGACTCCGGCGGACCACTCGTGTACACCGACGGCGGCCAACGCATGCTGGTGAGTGCATATCTACGTTTAAGTGAGCCTTCTTCCATGTTTAGAACCATCCCCATACTCTCTGAGGCCATGCTTCTGCACAGGATCACGGCACAACGATACACATGCAAGAAGTGTCTATAGCTAGGAACACGTGCGAGTACCCAGTGTGCGATTTGATTTTTCCAAGTGTTGAAATGGTCCAAAATAATATTTTATAGTTTTGATCTGAAATAACTAGTTCTTGGTAAAATTCTACACGATGTTAAGTGACACTGTGAGCTGATGTTAATGCACAAGTTTAACATCGAAGTGTCAGCTCAGTGTTCAGCTATTACTTCACACCTTGTTCGATAGCGACCCCAGTTGGTAGGCAATAATTGTAGTTAAGTGTCGTCAGTAGCCGATGTGGTGATCGCCCTCATGTGGTGCAGTTCACAAGTTAGTTAGTGTAATGTGTGGGCGTTGGTGATCGAGGGTGACAATATATGAACACGCGCATGTTACAGGTGGGAGTGACGTCATTCGGCTCGGCCCAAGGGTGCCAGCACGGCGCGCCGGCCGGCTTCTCTCGTGTATCATCCTACATAGACTGGATCGAGGCGCGTCTGTGAGCAACATCACCGCTGACACCGTACTCTCCGTCCCTCACCACACAACACGCAATAAACACTTAATCCGAGGTGTATCATTTTTCTTCCACTTTTCACCTGGCACCAAGCTCTATTGCCTGAGTGGCTAATGCGCTCGCTAACTCCATTACTACAGCTGAACTGGTAGCTGTATCATTTGACACTTATATAATGTTGACAAGAATGTTGTCATGTGTAAATCTTCACTTTTAGTGAAATATCACCATTTAATAAAATACCATCAATTACAGCCTAGCGATACTGATGTAGCTCACTCAGGTTCAGTCCCTGTAGGCGCTGTGACTTTGCCGAATCATTCGTTGATTAATTTGTAAATATTCCTCTACTGAAGGAAAACATCATGAGGTCCTAGACCTGCAGTCAATGAATAACAAAAACAAAATTGTTTTCAAATATAGAATCTATATCTCGGAGTACACATTAAGTCTTCAGACCGGGCCTTCATAAACATCTCTGAAAAATAATATAAAGTGTTAATATGGCCACAATTCATCTACCTATTAGCCTATCGACTTATAATATTGGACTTAATCCTCGCTATGATATCATAATTATTCTCTGATAAGGCAATAATCAGCTTGCTTGGTATGTACAAAGCAAATGCACCTGCGGTCACACATTATATTCTTAAACTTTAACTGTACAAGGAATCAGTGGTAATGAAGAAAAGACATCTAATAAAGATCTCAATATCAGCCTAAAACTTCTATAAAATTGCCTTTACTAGTGGGTATACAAATGAACATGAATAAAAGGGATGAAAGTCATATTTAATGCCCATATCATTCCTATGCTGATTCTAGTTGGGAATGCGACTCTCAAAGTTCACGTATCTAACTAACACAAACGTTTCATTTAAATTGATCCATTTTTAAAAAAGAGGTCAGTCGGGCCTTTCTCGAGGTAGACTGTTGCAAGACACCATTGGATGTAAGTGGTACAGGATCTCTGAGAGGGGAGACATTCTTATGAGGAAGCCTATGTCCAACAGTGGACCTTGATATGCTGGTGGATAGAAGGATAGACGAATTCTATAAAGAAAGGTTCTCGAAGATGTTTCAAATTATTCACAGTCTGCCCACTGTCATTGTTCAGCTGTTGATTGCTTTCGTCATCAGAGATTTCTTAATCAGAGCCGATATCTCACTGCCATTCACGGTTAGCCTTCTGAATACTGACGGTGTACTGGTATACCGCGGGAACGCTGGAGATCGAGGAGGTGGAACACGAAGGTGTAACCAGTAACGTAATCCACCGATGTTACTGCTACGCATCTCGTGGCCCGATCATATAATGAAGATAGCTTAGAATAATAACGTATAGAAGGTAAGTTCACACACAAAAAGTGAGGCATTTCAATTGGAGCCTAATGGAGCTTACACCGGAACCGTTCCGTAATGTACAAGTCATTGTACTGCACGAACGTACGCAACTCTTAAAAAATAAATAGGTAATTATGACGATTTGTGCATTCAAATGGTGTCACAACATATTTGAAAATTATAAAAAGATTATTAACATTACTTTTAAAGGTAATTCGACTATTTATGTTAATAAAAACAAAATTTGATTTCATAATTTGTATAGTGGTGTACGTGTGTAATCGTCTGCGCGCC
The DNA here is from genome assembly GCA_032191425.1 of Lymantria dispar. Taxonomy (NCBI): domain Eukaryota; kingdom Metazoa; phylum Arthropoda; class Insecta; order Lepidoptera; family Erebidae; genus Lymantria; species Lymantria dispar. The sequence goes on from CM063454.1 coordinate 339,152, forward strand.
ATTAGTATTTTTAGATTCAAATTTTGAAAGTTCGAAGTATTGACACTATCCTTCTATACGTTATTATTCTAAGGAAGATAGGATATGAAACCAACAATATGAATCACGCCGCCACCAAAACGTTTTGCGCCTTCCATTCTCAATCGATCCAATGAAACTGAAAAATATTTCTCGCCTCAATAATATATCACTGTCTAGGTTCTCGTAAGATACTTCGGTATTTAACATACCATAATGGACTGTATATTCACTTCTAGTCTATTTTTCCAAAAAGTAATCGCGTCTCTTTCTTAATTTAATTCTTCTTATTTAATGGCAATGAGCTACAATAATATGAGCTATTGGTGCAAGTGTCGAATTATATTAATTATTGACGTCTTTAGTCTTCATCTTTCAGTCAGTCGTTAGCATGATTTGGTGCTGATAACTAAGCCTTCTCTGGGGATTTTGGCAGAATGTCAAAATGCACGCAATTCGCTATTATATCATATTCACTACATTTCAAAATTTTATCTGCATTATATTACATAAAATATCAGCAAAATTATTCAATATAACACTATAAAACACTAAAAAAATGAAAAGATATAAAAGCGCTACATGATATTTTGTTATTCTCGTCTCTTTCTTTCTTATGTTTTTTATCCTTTGAACAAGGTTTTTCACTAAAGAAAATGTATGGTTTTAGTTTGTCTCCGCTGTCTCCATCTATTGAGCTTCCCCAGAACTAATTAATTCGTATATCGAGTGCGTTACACTTCTTGTTGTCGCAATAGATGGCGCCACGTGCTAAAGCGCCTCGTACAACTTTTAAATTGCATGAGGGCAAAACGTTACTGAACACGAATGTAGATTCTGGGTTAGGTGAGAATTATCGTAGAATAAGATCTCAAAGCGATAAGACACCTTATTTATTATTATTACCACAACTTATTTTCCAATGCATAGAACGTTCTAAGTAGTCTTTCGTATACTTTTAATACCAGCATGCTTGTGGAGTTCGCTCGGTGACACCTGGGCAATATCAAGTAAAAAAGGTAACTAAGTATCAGAAGCACTTAACTTACATTTATATGACTGATTTTTATGTATATTTTGTAGAATATTACTCTGAAGTAATCTCAAAAGTGTCAGACGCTTTCCATGGGCGAACACTTTTGTCAGACGCTTTAAAGCTTTATAGAAAATAAATGAACTTTACTTATTTTTATGTCTGATTTTTAAATATGTTATTAAGATAACTATTACAAAATTATATTTAATCAGTCAGACAAATTGTAATGACCAAACATCCCCTAAACACAAAAATTCAGAGTAATATTCTACAAAATATATATAAAAATCAGTCATACAAATGTAAGTTAAGTGCTTCTGATACTTAGTTACCTTTCTTACCTGATAGCTGCCCAGGTGTCACCGAGCAAACTCCACAAACATGCAGGTATTAAAAGTATACGAAAGACTACTTACAACCGAAAGTTCTATGCTTTAGAAAATAAGTTGTGTCTTATCGCTCTGGGATCTTGGACCATCTCAAGAAACACGTGCACGTGTTATTTTCTTTCTTGTTTAGCAAAAGCATATAATTGCAATATTATAACAAATGATATTACAAACAAAAAAAAAACAATATTATTATTGTATAAGGTATTCATTTTCGTGTCCTATCATACCGAGACCTGTTATACTTCCCAGGGTGCAAAGCACCGAGAAGGGCTTAAATAATTTAATTTCAACAGACAAACTTCTAAAGTAATAATTATAAGATTATTATTTGAGTATAATTTCAAACGATTCACACTTAAATATCATTTCAAACTTTAAAAAGACAATTAATTTGAAATAAAAAACTATGCAAGGTGTGTTACAAAGATAGAAGATAGAATACATACGCGAGAAGAGAAACTTTTTTATTACATAGAAACATTTTAAATATTCATCAATCACTATTGAATAAATAATGTACGTATCTATATTATTTATTTACTTAAAATTGTGAAAGCAATATATGAAGCACGAATACGCGAAGATAAGGGAGACATTTCTCCACTCTGCCCGAGATGTTGTTTCCTCACCAACAGTTTTCGTCACATAAAAAATTTAAAGGCTTCGCTTAAAAAGTTTCACTTCAATAAATAAATTATAAAAATATATTGCTATAAGACTCAATCTAATCGATTACAACGGACTATGAAATGGATGAGGGTGGATGAAGTGATCGTAGCTACTTGTGTGCGAATGAAACAGCCCCGCTTTGTGACAATAATAATGGCCGAAATTAGACGAGTTTAGGTAAGCGCAGCCGCAAGATGTGCTCGTAACGCGACCACGTCGCGACACTCGTCTGAATATATCTACTAAATTGTTTTACATTTGAATAGATACTGTGATAAACGTTCTATAACTAATAATGTAAACAAGCGGATGTGCTATACAGTGAAGTTAGGAGCGAGCCGCGTGCGGCCGCTACCAGTGACAGCGGCATTGGTATCCATATACATTATGCACGTGTCTGAGTTCTTACTATTTACCCAACAAATTAAATCGGTATCATTATAGTATTAAATAATTATTGGTGCGGTAGTGCGCCTCGCTCGGCGTGCTGTACCAGTGTAGTGTGTGTGTGTGTGCATGCGTGTGTGTGCGTGCGTGTGTGTGTGTGTGTGTGTGTGTGCGTGTGTGTGTGTGTTTGTGTGTGTGCGTGCGTGTGCGTGCGTGTGTGTGCGTGTGTGTGCGTGTGTGCGATACTCACGGCGCGTCTCCTTCGTGCAGCAGTGGCTCGTGCGGGCCGGGCTGGCGCGGCTTGTTGCCGCTGTCCGAGCCCCGCGCCGCCAGGCTGCCACAAACATACGCGTTACATACCGCCCGCCGCAACCTTCCCACGCACCGCTACACCGCCGCCGTACGAGCGAACCAGGATGCAGCCGCAAGCGGTGGCGAGGGAAGTGCGCGGACGATAGGGGGTACACTCACCATTTGGCCCTGCAACGTAACAAAACATAGAGGTCAACGCTCGCCGCAGCGCTACCACATCGTCAGCCGAGTGACACATAACATGTCCGACTGAGTATGTAAACACCACACAGCTTTGAACACAACTTTGAATTGATAGTGAGCTACAAATATTGACACGCTTCGCGTTGCAACGCGTACTTTGAAACGCTAAAATTTGCGACTGGTTATTGGAAATGAATTGATTTAGTTCAGGATTGTGCGTCGACTTGTTACATACATCGACTGTTGATTGTGCTGTGACCTTTGATGTGGTAAAATGAACTCGTTAGAACTGCTGACTGCATAGCTCACTGAACACTGGCCCCAATGCGCCCGGGAATGTATATAGATTTAGATTCGCATGGCCGAACCAGGGTGGTAAATTTTTAGAGACGAGAATATTTTCGAAATGGCAAACAATTGGAATCGTTTTTATGAATTATTAAGAGCAATATGCATTCTATCTTTTCTTGCTTTTGCAACCTTAAAATGTCTAAATTTCAAAAATATTATTTATTATGTAATTTCATTGCTATTATTGTTATTATCTCCTGTTTTCACAGGATCTTCGAATTTGGAAAATTACCCGATCCTTTGAGAGGCTTACATGGGGACATGAATTCTGGACTGGACTGAACTATCAACGGTATGTGTAAAACTATTGTATGATGATGGTAGGTATCTAATATCTGATTATGGGATTGAGGTTCGATGACTTGGTTTGAGTTAAGACTATTGATTTTAACCTGTCGTTTGCATTCTATCGGATGCACAGTATTGAACAGTGGCAGACGGTGACTCGCCTTTCACTGAATGGTCTCTATAAACAATCGCCAAATGTTCACAAGCCATACGAGCAACGTGTGGCAAGATTGATGTAAGTGGATAAGAGTGTCAAAATAATTAGAACTTAGAGCGCCTTCGATCTCATTATCTCAATCTATCACTGAATAGCCCTGGTAACAGGACCGGGTCTCGCCCCCAGGGCTGAATAAATAGAAACAAAATTCGCCACATGATCATAACCCGGTTACAGGCCCTTACCGCTCACTCCTAGCTCCGGCAAAGCTTAACACACTCACACCAAAGTCGTACGACCAATAAATTCTTTAAAATAACACATTGATTTATTAAGTGCCAATCTGTTAACTTAAAAATATCATCATCTCTAATCCCAATTACTTCGGAGTTGACTCAGTAAGTACTTATTTTCATAGTACAAATTGCAAAAGTTAACGGCAGCAATATAACGACCGGTCACCTACCTGAAGTCGACCTTCCTCGTAAATGAAGTGATTGGCCAGACGGCATTGGATGAAGCCCTGGTCTATGTAAACATTTTAGTTGTCGTTTACGATACCCACGAACCATGTAAAGGTTAGTGGTACTCATGATCGTTATCAAGAGCACTCTTAACTTAAAGATATTGGAAATTTCTTTTATAATTTGTAGTATAAACTAATCTCTATGTATTATTACTGAAAGGTATATATTTGTATTTTAGGAATTTTTTACCATAATTCTGTGGTTATGAGAGACTTCAACGCAAAACTAGGCAAAAGGGCAGACGATGAGCTGTATATCAGGTAATATGGATTTGGACAAAAATATCAAAGGAGCTAAAAACTGGCCGCTCTTTTGAGAAATAAAGCCTCTAAGGATGAAGTGGATCGGGGTTCGCCCCGATGGTTCAACCAAAAGTGAGATAGACTTCAAATTGTCGGGCAAACTACAAATATTCAATAATATCATCGTAATGAGCAGGATTAAAACTGGGTGTGTTCACTAGACGGCATGAGATTTATTACATCTTCGTACGAAAGTCGAGCGGTCTCACTTAATAAAATATATTCAAGTAAGTAAATACACTCCAACCTACTCCATCGGCTATTCGTACAGCGTATTGTAGAGACGACGGACCGGAACCGTGGAACTATAGAGTTCGCACAAGTTCTGTATATCGGGCACAGCCAAATAACTAAGCTGAAGACCGATGACGGTACTGTCATTTCATTTTTCTTATCCAATATATCGCAAGGACTAAAAACCAATGTTTATAACCAATGTGTGTTATCAGCGATGACATACGACATTGAAACGTGGTCTCTAAATGGCGGCATCATAAAAACGCTCAAAGCGATATTTCTTTACGTGATAAAATCCGAAAAATGGAAATTTTGTAGAAGAAACGGCTGTAAACAACATAGCACGAAGAATTAGCATGTTAAAGTGGCAATAGGCAGGCTATGCGCGGAACTAACAATCTATAGGTATATGGCAGGACCATACCGACAAAAGTTGTCTGTCTACTTTCGCAGGCTGGTCCGTCCTTGTTAGTATCGCCGCCGCCGTCACTGGAAATCGGAGTAATAGCAATTGGTAACTGCATTTCGTTCCGTGAGCGAGAGAACACCTGAAGCACAATTCGCTGAGGGTGTTTTCATATGGTGGGGTTTGATAACGCCTTTAATATCACCGAGCCTCATTGCCCGCAGTCATACTTCCTTCACTTTCTTCACAGTAGGCAGCGGCCTAGCAAAGGTTCATGAGCGGCAGTATTACTTACGATCAGGTGTGCTATTTGGTCGTCTGTTATCAACAGCAATAATAAACCGTTCTTAATGGGTTCTTATCTTCAATATTCCACAGTGGGAGGCCTCTTTCAGAGGGAGAGGGAAATTGACCTACTATGTCACGCTAGTCAGGCTGGTTGGAATAAAGGTTTATTTTTAGTTTGCCTTCCTTTATGTAGATGTCATGTGCATATTATAATCCTTTAGTCGTCTTTTAATATACCCACGCACAAAAAAGAGTCTGGTGTATTGTTTTGCTATTCCGTCAAAACACGACAAACGGCCGACTGTTACTTAGACTATATTCTTAAACATATATTAGCTATTAATAAAATAAAAAATGTCATTATAGTGGTAGTAGTGAGTGGAGTTAGTTATGCCTAATAAAACAACAAAGCACATTTAACTGACGCAATGTACGCACGAAATACGTGTGGATATGTCGCGTTACCTTAACTTATCGATCTGCCCTCAATGCGGTTACGTTACATAGTACGGACTAGCAATTCAAATATTTAGAGGCATACGATATAACAATATAGAAATAATAAGGTTGAAGTGGAATAGATTTTAAGCTATTTACTTAATATATAGCAGTTCGTCGCTTGGATTAGACCGGGGGCCACTAGAACCGAGGCAAATGCAACTCAATTACAAATTACACAGGTCTACAAGTGAAAAACTGCATAGCTTTTTTTTATAAATTTTCTCATAGATTTTGATGTTTTCAAATCGAAAAAAGTATTTAAAAATACCATATTTTTTACAATACTAATTTTATATTTTTATTCTGTGTAAAATTCTTATTTAATTGCATTTTTGTATTTTATTGTTTAAACTTAAAATTTAATTATGATTAGAATTTTCTATTCTAATTTTAATAGTATATTTATCTGGAAATGAAAAAAAATAATGGACGTAAATAATGTAGTGGTAAATAATTCAAATTTGGTTTATTGTAATGATGTTCGTAGGTTCATGAAATGCTTTGAAATAGAATATAATTCGTCAAAATGGCGCTTATTCATTAGTTTATCCAAAACTAGCCTCAAAGCAAACTTACTACATAATGGAAAATCTCTCTCAATCTCTTCCAATGGGGCACTCATTTCATATAAAAGAAAACTACAATGACTTAGTTACGATTCTTGAGAAAATCAAATATCAAAAACATCAATGGATGGTTTGTGGAGATTTTAAAATACAAACAATATCGTCAGGTTATATAAAATTCTGTTGTTTTCTATGTTCGTGGGATAGTAGAGCCAGAGAGCTACATTAGTTACCTTCTGACTCACCACCACGATACACTTAAAGTCCTGGCGAGAAGAACGTTATCAATACCATTTTGGCGTCGCCAGAAAAGATTTTACTGTCACCTCTTCATAATAAATTGTGACTAATTAAGCAGTTTGTAGAATCACTGTAAAAGATAGGGATTGGTTATATATATACATGTTCCAAGTTCCCAAAAGTGCCTGAAGCAAAGTCAAGAGAAAAAGTTTTCACTGGCCCCATATAAGAAAACTTTTGTTTGATCCCTCATTTCCTTGATCAATGGGAGAAATAAAAAAGAAGCATTTAATTCTCTCAAAAATGTAAGGCAGAAGTTTTTGGGCATGTACTAAGAATCCTGAATATAAAACTATTATACAGCGCATGCTGACAGTGTACAAAGCTCAAACAAGATGAGCTTAAAAGTTCATTTCTTACACTCCTATATTAAATATTTTCCTGAAAACTTGGGTACCTACATTGAAGAACAAGGTGAAAGATTAATGTTTTAAGTACATCAATGTTTGTTCTGAAACATCGATTTATCGATACATCGATGTTCTTGCTTTCGATATCTGCATCCATATATTCTGTTCTATTTAGTCATATCTTCTAAACTAGTAGCCAGAATAAGATAAATGAGGTATCATTATAGGTGTCTTAATTATCCACTAAGTATAGTGTGTCACGTATGAAGCGTGGTGCCCTCTGGCGGACAATAATCCTAAGATTAATAAATAAATTAAGATAAGCTTACCATTTTTGTTATCATTAGAAAGAGATTCACTAGTACATTTCAAATATTAAGCATTTACTTGTGACAAGTGATATATATATATATATATATATATATACCACGAGGTGAAGACAGAAACAGAAATGCTTGCAATGATTCTTTCTTGGGGTCTATATATTACAAGGTTTTACTCTAGACAAAGTAATTATCGATTTAGGAAAGTCATTGTTTGCAAAAGGACAGGTCTATGTTGCTCTCAGAAGAGTCAAAAGCATAGTGGGGTCGTTTAATTGCCTTGGATCATAACAATTACTTAAATATCCTAATGATATGCGATTTCTTGCAGAATTAGATAGATTAAGACATCTTTCCAGGTCCTCTTAATTTCTGTGACAGATAATTTAATACTCGGTTTAGTTTGTAAATAAAATTATATTTTTAAATAAAATTATATTTTTAAATAAATTGACATTATAACGGTACCAAAACATTTTAAATAAAAAAACGTAAAAACTAAAACTCAATTACGACAAAAAACATATGGAAAATATATAAAAGTATGAAATAATATTTTCAGGGCACAGGATTAAACAACGTTACTGAAGAAGCAAGATATCTACATCAACACATAGACTCTACCAAGATACCTTCGTTGCAATTTGGCAATAATGTCATCTGACACAATTATCAGTATACAGAGATCCAAATATTCAAGTTTGAAAAGCTGTAGTCACGCGTTGTAAAGTGCTATTATCTTGCTTCTTCAATAACGTTGTTTAACTCTATGTCGTGAAAATCTTGTTTCATACTTTTTTAGCTTCATTTTTTATCGTAGTTGGGTTTTAGTTTTTACTTTTTTTTATGAAATCAGAGATTTTTTCCTTGCTGAATTATATGTTTTGGAGAACGCACTTAAAAACATATAATTCAGCAAAAAAAATTCAAACCTATGTTATCTAGCAAGTCATTTTTTAAGGATTATTACAAATCCGAATGACAAAATCTATAAACCGTAATAGATCTAGAGAATTTTCATGTAAAACTTCAATTATTAAATAAATGAAACGTCCAGCTTTCAATAGTTAGTAGGTCTAGTAATAGTTAATTAGTTAATAGTAGTTTAGTAATAGTTTCTATCGACTAGTTTTGTGGCTTGTCGGTGTCGGCATCCGCTCTTTCTTGGCTGATACCGAATGTGGGCGGCCCAGTACTACGTGCCGACGGCTGTACGCGGGTGTAGTCTGGTCGAAGTCCTGTACAGCGCGCACTGGTGTGGGCGACCCCTCACCGTCCGTCTTACGGCTTTCTTCTGGCGACCACAAAGGGTCTTGCCGGTCAGGGCCATACGCCTGCGCGATACTTCACAATGTCAAAATTTATCACTACGATTAGAAGTGTTGGTATAGGATTTTAAGCCGGTGATCTTATGTGCGTTTTGTTCCGTCACCATACAGAAGAGTGTTACTCCTTGGAACTGATGGGTCCAAACAAACGGGTCCTTCTATGTAGTAAACGCGCAAACTTGGGTCTTTATGAGATTGAACTGGACTAAATTCTGTTCACCACATTTCGAAGCTCGCTCTAGGAGGCGCTCGACTTCAGACACAAGTTGAATGCCTGTAACATAATGCGAGGAACATTCTCATTCTCGATAAACCGCTCGTCACCCGTGCTGTCATCTACATAGCAAAGCATATTTTCTATAGAGAGCCTGTCGTTGATATACAAGATAAACAACGTCGGGCAAAGCGCCGAGTCTTGTGGTACACCACTCCGGTCCTGGTATCGGAGCATAAACCATCATAACTTTCATATGCCGACGATCCAGAAATCTGAAGATCCAATTTCAAAGTCCCTCAGGGATTCATATATTGTTGGTATTTAGATTTTGAATTTAATGCTCTAATCATATCAACAACAACAAATACTAGCAAATTCATAGTCATTCATATTGATCAATCACTTTACTACCATCACTTGGCAAGCTCTTAGAACATCTTACTGTTCCTCGCTGCCGGGTGGACCAACATTCAATAATTTAAGAAATTCGGCTTCACTCCAGGTAAATCAATTATCGACGCGGTCATTTTGATGAGGAAAATTATTAACACATCAATGTTTAAATACGTACTAGGAGTCTTCCAGGATATTTATGGTCATTTCATCTAAGGTGATTTCGATAATGCCTGATAGCCAACGCTACTTCTTAAGCTAAACGCTCATGGGTACTATAGGATATTAGGTAATATTCTACAAACAATCGTACTTTTTTCAAAGCTCGACTTAACGGAAACTTCACCATGCAGTGTCTAAACCACTAAGGATGGGCTGTCCTTGCGGTTCCATACTAACGATAAGCAGTGGCCTAGCTGTGTTCTTGATATTGCAAAGATCCATGGGCGGAGTATAACTTACCATAAGATGTGCTGCTTGCTCCTTTGCCACCATTACCAATAAAAATAATTATGAAATTTAAGTTTCGACGATTACTCGAGCTACCTCTCCTGAAGTCTGTCTATTAATCAGGTATGCCAACGACGGTCTTTTTCTTATACAATCAAGCACCAGGAATGACTTACAGATATTATCGACAACATATCTCAATCAAATATTTCAATGGGGTACAGGAAATCGTATCATCCCATAAAAACCAACTCCTCCTGTTTAACTTTTCTAATTAAATTTCTTGCGACTCCTAAGACAATTAAAATCATTTCCCGGGTCTGTTTAAGGGTCAAATCTCGATGTCTTCTAAGGATTGTTCATTGTGGATCCTGGCTTACAGGAGTTACAATGATGTGAATGTATAGTGGGATTAGTCCCAAAAAAGAAATGAAGTGTCAGCATATTTTACTAGTTCTCCTCATAACTGCAAATTTATCACATTATCATATCTTAGGTCTCCTTTTCGATTAAACCTAATCCAAAGAAATAATTACAACTCACCAACATGAAGCAGCTTCTTTGGATATTCAACAAGAAATGTTTGTATCTGAATGTCTCAGATACATAAGGTGATATAATTGAATAGTCTATAACACTGAACACTGTCACATGACCAACATTCTTACTTTTAGTTTAAATTATTATACCCCATCCACATGTTGGCCGAGCGTAGGCGAGCGAAGGCCAACGCCAACGTGTGTACACCCGATTTGCCTTAGTTGGCCAACGCTCGCCGTCGCTCGCCTAGTTGGCCGAGTGAATACAAGCACCAACGTGTGGACAGCTGATTTGTCTTCACTCGCCGTCACTCGCCGTCGCTCGTGATCACTTGCCTCGCTTCGCCTCGGTGTCGGTTTTTGTGCACAAATCAGAGGCGCTCGTCTGCGCTCGGCCAATGCCGTCCACACGTTGGCCTGCTCGCCATTACACGGTTAACATCCATCGCTGTTAGACGCGTTTAATGTGTTACTGTCGCTTAACACAAATGATTATATTTTCAAATTTGCACCACTACTTCTAGATATGCGACGTAAATAATTAGATCCAAGTCACCCTATGTGTTACCTATAGTATCAAAAAGTATCTTCATCATTCATCATCATTTCAGCTCATATACACTCTCGGGCTCGAGCCTCCTCCACAATAGGAGGTAAACTGACCTTACTATTCCATGCTAGTCAGACAGGTTGGTATAGGGCTTTATTTCGAGTTTTCCTTCTCTTGTATAGATGTTATATCTGTATTATTTATTCCCTAGTCGTCTTTTATGACCTCCACGGACAAGATAGGGAGGTGAATTGTATTCTTACTCCGTCACCGCACGGACATATCTCACATTGTTCTATTTCTGTGAATACTCAGTATCAACCACCTTCTTTTTACCACTTTACTGCGGTATACACTGAGATAATAGTTATATACGCTCATTCAATAAATAGCAGAAGCTGCAGCAACGTCAATGTCAACGTCCATAGTATTTCAGTGCACAATGAACACTGAATGAGGCCAACGTGTGGATAGCTCTACAAACACTCGTCTACGTTGGCCACTCGCGTTGGCGTTCGACGCACTTGGCCAACGTGTGGACGCTAGCACTTGCTTTGTACCTATTTGCCGACGCTCGCGTTGGCCTAGGCTCGGCCAACACGTGGAGGGGGCTTTACATATCACTGACTTGTCATTGTCATAGAACAAATGTCACAGTAAACCGAGGTCATAAAGTGCGATGTGACATCGACCTTAACATTAGTTAATTGCAACACACGTCAGCTATCTACATAGCTCTTTAATATTGTATGGTGTATATAAACTTGTGGATTAAATAAAAATATCACAAAATGTACATGGGCATTTAAAACGAATAAATTCAAATAGCTATTTAGAAGCATGTAGAAATGATTTCATTGCTGCAACTCCGCTGAACGATATAGGACAGGTTATGAAACCGTCTTTCATTCGTTTCATACAGCACTTCACACAATCATAGGTATTTACAATTTTCTTCAATCTACCATGATTAGTATGAATAAAAGCCATCCAGTACTGAATTGGTTACGAATATAACGAAAGCCTATAACCGCGTAAACATGATGTTTACTTTTAGATGTACCGGTATGATATAAGGGGGTAATGTTTACCAATTTGCAAAAATATAAATATATGTTAAAATCGTAAGAGAATTTGTCACTGTTAAACCAAATAGTAAAATTTAGAGTTCCACGAGGAAGTATTCCAGTCCCTTGTTCTTCATTTTATATACGTATGTAACTTGCCTCCTACGACTGACTTCGATATATCTATATATCAGATAATAGCAACATTCTTTATATTAAACAAAATACGACAATACTAGGATTAAACAAACAACTTTTTGAAATCCATAATCGAATAGCTAGAAATAAATAGCATACATTTCAACTATAAAAACATTATTTTTAAGTTTCAACTTGAGAAAACAAGATGAAACTTAAATACATAGAAAAGTAAATGAAGTTAGTTGCCGTGATTTGCTCTTACATAAAGATATTCGTTTGACACGAAAAACAGAGGTAGAATGTGTTTGCACAAACCAGAGCCAGCATATGGCTAAATTGAGGAACATGGACGTATCATGGATGTATCATGGACGTATCATGGACGTATCATGGACGTATCATGGACGTATCATGGATGTGTTACATTACGTTATGGCGTCATATTTTCATAAAATTTGTATTAGTGTTAAATGGTGGCATTTGTCAAGCAACATATAAATGTATTTAACAAAAGACAACGTGCTCGTCACACTGATAAACTATGAATATTGAAATGTTAGATGACGTTAATGCACAAAAATAATATGTTTGGCTAGAAATATTTATAGTAAAATGTCAAAACAAATAGTGAAACAAATATGGAAAACATTAGTCACACCAAAAGTGTTTTCAGGTAATGTTGTATTTGAAATGTTTAAAAAAAAAAAAAAAAAAACAAATGATATTTTGTTATAATTCAGAATAACATTTATAGGATTATTAGAATAGCCTTATATTTGATCATTTCATCATAATAATTTTATTGTAGAGACATGATATAATGAATACTATTTTCTCTGATATTTATAAGTTAAGTAGCAGGTATTAAAACCCCTTTATTAAATTGTACATGTTTGTTATTTTGATGTGTCTAATGCAATATATAATTTGCACGATAACGGTTACGTGTGGCATACAATCTATTATATTATTAACTTTATCACTTTTAAATAATCAATCAATACCTTATAGAAATCTAAATGAGCAAATTTGTATGCAGCAAGTTTGATAACTGCAGGACAGAACAAAGCTTATTTACTCTTGAATAGTTTATACTGATTTAAACAAGCTAGTATATTATGGAATAATAAAGTTCAAAATATTCAAGTTAAAAACGACGTTATTCAATTAAAAAAATAGAAATGTGTCTTCTGTAAAGGCGCTTATTATAATAACACTATATGATGAAGCGCTATAAGTTGATACGACTGCACAGACTGCACAGGTGGCGTAGTGGTTAAGATAGCGACCTACAGCGCCAGTGTCGGGGGTTCGAATCCCACGCGGGACAATACTTTGTGCGATCCACAAATTGTTGTTCTGAGTCTGGATGTAATTTGTGTCCGTTAATTAATATGTTTGTAAAGTCCCCCGCAATACAAGGATTATTTCCCAAGTGCAGGGTGTTGTCTTAAATAAATAAAAAAATATATCTTTATGTTTAGTTCAAATAATGAGCTCAAAAAGAAGTTTGATGAAGATGATTAGCTTAGTTCTTCAACATTAAATTAAATCGACCTGATTAAGACCTATCTATATACGTATGATGTATATTTAAAATAAAACTATTTTTACTTATTTTATCGCTTTTGTATTTGATTTTTAATCACCGATCGAAAACCAGCATTCTTGATCACGAGAAGACCAATAGATCTGTAATGTAAATTTCAGTAACCATAATTTTCAGCAATCTAAATCAAAGAATATTAAAGCGGAGTTAAAGCTTGAGATTAAAAACACAATTTGCCACAAACTATTTGTTAATGTTAGTTGTGGTAAATTTTCATAGTACATGAAATTCAACTTCGATCCACCAAAAAATGAAACGAGATATGAAGAAGATATTGGTATTCCAATGTTCTTATATGTTCAGATATAACATTCAGCCGGTAATACGGAGGGCGTTGTAGTTCAGCAGGTTGGTGTTAAACGTTATTCTGCGGTATTAGTCGGTCGCTAGTGAGTGCCGATTCAGTATCGTAAGAGCTGAGAGTTGAACTAACAGTTGACCCAGTTAATGTACCACCGCACAAGGTCAAGCGTGCTTTATATGTTAATAGTTTGTTTCATTTGGATTTTTAATTTATTTTTAGCCTCAGTATATCTTACCACATTATTGTTTTAGACTTGTACTTGTTGAGAACTAGAACAACTGCCTGTATAAAGCGTCTTCATGCTTTTTTCCTTTAGCACTTGGAATATTTTGTTTTTAAATCCTTGATTTGAAAAGGTTTATATGATTTTATCAAATTTAGTTATATTCAAGAATAGAGTTAAATAAGTTAAGTCACAAAATAGAGAGTAGAGAATTTCGCACACTCGGATAAGTAACGAGTTTGGACTCGTGTCGTGGACGTACGCTACAGTGTAGTCTACAGTGTAGTCTACAGTGTAGTCTACAGTGTAGCTCCTACATGATACTACAGGTGTGACAATTGATCGGTTGTCACCACACCTAGCTACGTACAACAAGAGCGTGATCAGTGAGCACTCCGGTGATATGATTCGTCTTTACTGTGCATTTTATGAGTACAAAAACTCTCGACAAATAATCAGTTTATGTTTACCCGATAAAGAGAATGGGACTGAGGAACTACATGATGCTGTATGAAACGGTAACCTAGAAGTGCCAGCTGAGTCAGTTGGGCGGTGAGACGTGACGGTAGAACAGTACCAGTCGTATACATTGACACGCTAGTCGCTGTTTCAGTTACAAACAACTATTCACTTAAATTGAATAACGTGAGAGGCGAGGTGTCGCGGGCGCGCCCATCGCGCCATCATAACGCTACTGTTGTGTCTCTGCCCTCGAATTAGTTTCAACGAAACTAAACAACACACTACTGCTACTGCATGCATACCGCGGGTAGAGGGACTCGATACATGGTTTGGTTACTCAGTACATATAGCAGAGCGAGGGGTGCGGGGCGGGGTGAGGCAGTAACGTACCACGAGCAGGAGCAGCAGCAGCACCAGCAGAGGCAGCACGGCTTGGTGGCGGCGGCGGCGGCGGGGGGGGGCGTAGGGCGGCAGCCGCGCGCCAGCGCTGCCAAGCTGCACATCTGCAACACGCACGGCCGTCAGTGCGCCCCGCACCCCGCGCACCACCCGCCACGCATCCCACCGCACACACTGTCGCACCCGCCGGCCCTGGCGACCCTACCACATGCACACACGACACGCGCGCCGGACACGCACTCCACATCCGACACGACGCTCTGCTAACGCATTTCCTCCTTCAGGGGCGACGCGACGGCGACGGGAGCGTGCGGCACTCACTCGCCCCGCGGGCCTCGCCGCGCATATCGTGTAAACACACGGGGGCGAGGCGAGCGCGCGGGGCGGGCGCGGGCCGGGGCGGGCGGCGCGGTCCGAGGCGGGGGCGGGGGCGCCGCCCGCCCCGGCCACTGTGCCACTCGCACGCCAGCGGCACCGTGCGCCGTGTGTCGTGCGGCGCTGAGCGCGCCGGGGCCGACGGAGCGCGCGCACGCACAGGGCTCGGCCCGACACAGCGTATTTATAGCGCGCACGGCTCGCGCATCTGGCGGGCGCTGGGGCGGGCGGGCGGCGCGGATCGATGCGTGCGGGGAGCTCTCGTCTCACCTGCGGGTGTGTTGCGGGGCGCGGGGCGGGCGGGCCGCCACGCGGGCGCTAGTGGCGCGGGCGCGGCATGCGGCGCGCGGGAGCGAGGCGGCACGGGGCGCGCCGCGGTCGGGGCGCGACTGACGGCGACGCGCCCGCCCCCGCCCCGCGGTGGCCCCGCGCGGCGCGCATGCGCCCCGCCCGCCCCACATGAATGAAGCCGGAAACATGAATTGACTCGCTCCACGAAAATAAATAAAATCTCTAATGATGAAATCTACCAAACCAATGTAAACAAATTACAAACGCGGCGTGTGGCGCGTGACGTCAGCGACGCGAGCGCCGCCCCGACACCGAGCGTGCGCCCGCACTCCGCCGAGGGAACACTCGAAGGCCGGCGCCGCTCTCGCCTGCCTCATGATGGAGAAACGAACACGTGCGCTGTAACATACACGTACAACTGAACACACCCAAACACCGTCTAAATACAACATATGTCCTGCGTGAACCTGAATTAAACTCACAACTTGAGATATGCCTAATTAGCCTGCTGCACTATACTTGAGGTCCAGTCAAATTACTTTGGTAATTATCAAGTTGTTACTCTGAGTGTGCTTGTAATTTGTGACCGTTAATGAAAATTTTTAGGCAAGGTTAAAAGAGATATCTAAGAATTTATAACTAAGTACTCCTAGGTAGTAATTATTAAGCAAATATAAAGCAATAAGAAGTCAAGCCACCCTCAGGTACCCGAGGCCGTTTCGTACTGATAAATTAAAACCATTTTATGTTCGTAAAACAGATTTCTTTAATCAAAGTTGTACGAAGTGTGTTGTGTACTTTCGTTATCTATACATTTCTGCCATCTAATTGGAAGGCCATTTAAACCTTTGCGATAGAACTCTGGGGTCCTGCACTCCACAAACTGTGTGAAGGTATTTTGTACTGCTCTCCTCGGAAGAAAATTTTTTCCGTGCAAAAAATTGTTCAAATCGCGGAAAAAAATTGTAGGCGGTTGGAGCGAGCTCTGGCGAGTACAGAGCATGATGCATGGTTTCTAACTACAGGTCTTGTAGTGTTAAAACAGTTTCTCGAGCAGTATGAGTTCTTCTGTTATCATGAAGCAATAATGGTGAAGACCGATTGACAAGTCGGCGCTGTTGTACTGCGAGTTTCGCCATCATTGTTCGGAGTTCTACACAGTAGACATCTGCGTTTATTGCGTGACCATATCTGAGGAAGCTGTAGCAAATTACCCCATGAAGTGACCACCAAACAGTTTCCATCACCTTTCTATGGGTAAGCTTCGTTTTAGCGCATTGATGTGGCGATTGACCTGGAGTCATCCATTGCGTTGTTCGTTTGCGATTATCATAAAGAATCCACTTTTCATCACACGTCAAAATTCGGTCCAAAATCCCTTCTTTTCTATACCGGTTTGACAGGATATGGCAAGTTTCAACGGACGCTGCTCTCTGCAGATCAGTCAAACCATGAGGGTCCCCATTTTTCAAGTTTTTTTATTTTACCGATTTGGTGCAAATGGATCCATATTGTGGGTATCCTAACGTCAAACCATGCCTCTAATTCCTTGGTAGTTTGACTCGGATCCGCTTCCACCATTACTGTCAATTCATCGTTATTTACCTTAGTGGCTGGTCTTCCTCGTGGTTTATTCTTCAAGTCCCAGTTTCCATTACGAAAGCGGTTAAACAAAAGCGGACGGTGCGTTCGTTAGCCGAATCCTCTCCAAACACAGCATTGACATTACGAGCCGTTTCTGCTGCGTTAGTTTCACGTCGGCACTCGTATTCGAAAATTACTCTGATTTTGTTCACATCAAAAGATGTATGTAAAAACAATTGAACGCCGAACGATCAAATGTCATACATTTTTTAAATTTAGAATGTTATAGTTTTCGTTTGAAAACAATTTCACTTTGATATCTGATACCATGCAGGTTTAATTTTTATTCAAAGTGGCTAGTACGTTAAAATGGCAATTTTATATTTAAACTCCTATTATATGTAGTATCGTGATGAATGGAACTTAACGTAATGAACGCTCTAGTTTCAGAGCGTACAAGTAAACTGTAATGTTACTATTATCCATTGAAATATATTAAATAACTAAACAGACCTTAAATTATATCAAAATCAAGAGTATTAAGAGCATCGCTTGAGTCCAACACTGTAGTCGTGTTTAGACCTATGTAAGTCAGTGGTCAGTGGTCGTTTATTTAACTTTATATTTGCATATCGCTTAAAAAACAATAATCGCCAAAATTAAGCCATTTCCCATCTCATTTCAAAGACGTCTGTGTCCAGTGATTTGATCTGGAGCGAGAGCAAAACAAAATCATTTTTAATCTTAGTTATAGAGTAGTGATGCAAGTAAGTGTCCGTGTCCGCTACTCTTTGACTTCTGCAAGTTTATTGATAGCCTTTTCTGTTTTAGATATTGATGTTTGAGGATGTTTGAAGTGATAATGAAGTTCACATCACATCATCACGAATGATGAGTTCATCATTATAAATATGAGCCATCCATCATACAATTTGTTTTGTGCAAATGAGGTTCCATTACTATTCATACAATAAAACTTACCATTAGGAATAAAAATTACATTTTTTTTATTGACACAGCCGCATCATCCGTTCTTGATTCTGTTTCTGCAAAAAATAATCTGTTTTCGTTATGACACTTCAGTGGTAGTTTAAGTTAGATAAGTTGTTAAGTATTTTGCTTATTGTTTACTCAACTTCTAACAAAAAATTTAGTCTTGGAAAAGACTTACGCGGATCGTCGTCTCAGCTCTTACACGTCCCACTGCTGGGCTCAAGCCTCCTCCCAAATAGAGAGAAAATTAACCGACATGTTGGTGAAACATGTTGGTATAGGGTTTTATTTTGAATTTACCGTACCGTCCTACCTACCTTAATCCTATCCTATACCTTAACCGTCTTGTACGATACCCACAGGCAAGAAAAGTGGTGAATTATATGTTTACTCTATCACCACACGAAAACGGGGATCACAGGTATCATTTCCAATTTCAAAAATTCTTACAGCAATGGAAAGCTATAATATCAGGGAGTAACATAGGCTATATTTTATTCCTGTGTTCCTACTGGAACGGCATCTACGCGGGTAAGGCGACTGAAACCGAAGCGAAGCGAGGGCGGGTTGCTAGTATTGATAATGATTAAGTACCGGTTCTGTCATCAGTTTATGTCATGACGATATGATGATTGCCGGTTGTGTCGTCAAGCGGGACATGATATTGAGTTATACCGTCGGTGTCTGTCACTTTAACGCATTCTAGTTTATTATCAACGACTCTACTAATTGTTA
The DNA here is from genome assembly GCA_032191425.1 of Lymantria dispar. Lineage (NCBI taxonomy): Eukaryota > Metazoa > Arthropoda > Insecta > Lepidoptera > Erebidae > Lymantria > Lymantria dispar. The sequence continues at coordinate 358,405 of CM063454.1, forward strand.
TTTATTTTTGCGGGGGACTTTAAAAACATATAATTAACGGTAACAAATTACATCCAAAGTCAGAACAATTTGTGAATCACACAAAGTGTGATCCTGCGCGGGATTCAAACCCACGACACTGGCACGATCGGTATCTTAACGCCATCTGTGCAGTCGTTTTGAATTTGCTGTTTATTGTTGTGAGCAAACACAACACTAAATTAGTACAGTTGATTGCAACTTCTTTTTTTTTGCAATTTCTCACCTTGTAAAGAACAAAGTGAGAATTGTAAAAGTTGGACGAAGGATCACCATGTGATTAGGCAGAAACGTTCTTCTGTACAAATAAAACAATAACTTGGTGCAATCAACTGTAATGAATAATCTCTTCAATGAATGATCGCGTCTTATGTCATTCTACAGCGGAGCTCTACGTCCAGCTATAGATGGCGAATATTTTCTAAGACAATACATACTTTTCTAAACTGATATCATACAATGTGGATAAGTTATGTAACTTATACATACCGTAAGCTCGTACACATCCATCCCATTTTACATAGGCCACCCCACGAGAATGTCACTCAAAACGCTCCTGTGCAACTTGCGCTCATGCGACTCATGACTTCACTACACCTAGTAGGAAGTCATATTTGTATCGTAACAGTGATTTCTCAAATTTTCAATTTACGAACCATTTTTCGGGTACAAATTTTTATGTGAATTACAGATTTCCAGTGTTTAAAAATGAAATTGTAAAATCACGCCAATGTTCAAGGCATGGTTATAAGATAACTGTTCTTCTGACAAAAAATCAAAGTTATTTTTGTAGAACATTTAATTTCCTTCAAGAAATAGGTACACGTGAATTCCACTTAGCTAGAATAAAAAATTGCGATGATAGATTTCTTAATATTAACAATAAGGGCTAAAATATTCACATTTTTTTTTAGTTACCCCCAAATACCATACCATATATATAGGTATATATATTATTTTTTCTTTCTGTTAAAATAAGTAAATCTTATGAAAAACAAAGCAAGCCTTGAAAAAAATTTGTGACGTTTATGCATCTAATGCAGTGTCAGGAACAGTAGTACAAAGTTGGTGTAAACGTTTTCAATCCAGGAATTTTGATGTCAAAGATGCACCTCGCTCTAGTCGCCCTGTCATTGATGAAACACCTCATTTTTAAAAAAGTGAGGCAAATCGGCATATCAGTAATTAGGACGTAGCTAAAGATCTGGGAATTGTCCACAAAACAGTTTTGACCCATTTAAAAAAGCTGGCTATACAAAAAGCTCGATAGTTGGGTGCCACACGCGCTCGCTGAAAGAAACCTAATGTACTCATTTGCAATTCTTTATTGAAACGTAATGAAACCGAAACGTTTTTGACGAGATTGATAACTGGTGATGATAAGTGGTTCAAATTCGATAAGAACGTGCCAAAAAGGTCGGGCTCAAAGATTGGTCAGGCTTCATAGACACGGACTAACTCGCACAAAAGATTATAATGTGTGGACGGTGGGATTGGAAGGGGATTGTTCATTAATGAGCTTTAACCGGCGGGCAGAACCATCGATTCGGATCTCTACTACCAACAACTGATGATATTAAAGGAAGAATTTAAGTGAAAGCGGCCGGAATTAATTAACAGAAAGGGTGTGGTCTTTCATCACAATAACGCTAGACCACACACATGTTTAGTCACTCGGCAAAACTAAGAGTTTGGCTGGGAGGTGTTAATGCATCCGCCATATATGTCGTTTTTTTTGGGTGGGTTATGGCCGGCACACACGCCGTTACTTCCGTCCGGAGTGACGAAAAAAGGGAGCCGTTGATGAGGACGCCTGGCAGATGTGAAACATCGAAATTTTTCTTTACAAGTACATAGGCATAAGACCGACGTCCTCCCCGAGGGGGGGACGTCGGTCGATGGGAGGGTACCCCAGTTAGGGGTATTCCGTCGGGCCGACCACTGACGACAAGTTAACGCTGCTCCAGTGGTCGGCCCAACGACGAAGGCGACGTGGTTTTCGGGTGGGTCGCGGGAGTTGCGTGCTTAAGCCCCTCTGTCGCCCCGGACGGAGAAGTGCGGAGGCGCGCCGACCGCGGCCCACCCACAAAAAAAAAAAAAAAGAATACAAGTATATATGCATAAAAGAATAGATTACGACAGGAACTAATAAAGCATAAAGTATTAATAAAAATTAGGTTTTTTTCTAGAAAATGATGATTTTAATTTAATAAACATTTATTTTCAGTAGTATACACCATAGGTATGTGTTTATGTTAATAATTTATTTTGAGCTCACTAGATGGCGTTGTACAAAAATCTAAAACGGGTTATGGTTTCGTTACACAAATGTACATATCCAAGCGTGGCGTTAATGCCACGACAACGATCAGGTTCATCCTCGCCTATTTCACATCAAAAGTGATGCGCGGCCCTATAACTCGCTGTATTCTCCCTTCGCCGTTGGGGCGTACAGAGTTCCTTGTCGTCCGTGACCAGCACGGTGGGACTCCCCTTCGGGTACACTGCCTCCCTAACGCCCCTCCCGGGACGTCGGTCGCCCTCACGCGGTCAGCCTCTCTACGGATGACGAACTATTTCCCGGTCCACTCACCTGCAGCTTTGGCTAGGGCTGCATCGGACGCAGGTACTCACGCCTGCGCCGCCCAAGTCGCCAGCCGCAGATCGTATCACTGTACAAGAGTTCCTCGCATGCACGCTCTGCTACCTTCTTACATGAGATGACTGCCTCACAGAAGGCGACGACTGCGTCCCAGATCCTGACGTTGTTGAGCATCTCCGACACATAGAGGGTGTATTGCGCCGTGTCCTCGTCGCAATCGCAATGGTGGCAGGACAATATATACAGTAGAGTGTAGTTTAATTAAACCAGTCCATCAAACCTCCACCATCCACCACCACCAAACATCCACCGTCCATCTGTCATAGGTAGACGTCTCATCCCATTTAGATTAAATTTCTCCAAAGACCTTTAGGTATTGGATCCATATTATTTACATGTCTCTAATTCATTAACTAATTGATGTTTTTACTTTAAATTTCATGTGTTCCTATCACCATTGCCTAACTCCCGTTTGACCAGATGTACCGTAACCTGATACAGCCTGTATAAACTTAACAATAATATTTAATACTAAAGAGACGCCCACGTTTCACTTCGGTTCCAGCCGCTTTGTCCCCGCAAATTAAATCTGCAATATCTCTTAAGATATGGCCTCAGGTTCGAATCCCGTACTAGGTAAAATTTTATAGTATTTTTCTAAGAGTAAAAATAGCTTAATTTACATATGCTTGGTAGAAAAATCTCATCAAAATCGGTCCAAACGTTTTGAAGATTACCAAGAACAAACAGATAGAAAAAAATTTAAACTGGATTTAACCACCAACGGAAAACGAGGGGTCTTATAAGTTTGACGTGGATGCCTGTCTATGTGTGTGTGTGTGTGTGTGTCTGTCTACGGCATCGTAGCTCTCAAACAGATAGATAGATTTCAATGCGGTATTTTAACTTGAAAGCCAGTTTGCTTGGCGGTGGTTCTTGGCTGTGTTTGGTTAATATCGGTCAAACAGTTAAAAGTATCAGCTCTTTTCCAAAACGATAGAATGTCGTATGATTACTCGATAAGGTGCTTCGCGCGCTCCAGTACAGTCGCCAAATGATATAATGTCGTATGATTACTCGATAAAGTGCTTCGCGCGCTCCAGTACAGTCGTCAAATGATATAATGATATAATGTCGTATGATTACTCGATAAGGTGCTTCGCGCGCTCCAGTACAGTCGTCAAATGATATAATGATAGAATGTCGTATGATTACTCGATAAGGTGCTTCGCGCGCTCCAGTACAGTCGTCAAATGATATAATGATAGAATGTCGTATGATTACTCGATAAGGTGCTTCGCGCGCTCCAGTACAGTCGTCAAATGATATAATGATAGAATGTCGTATGATTACTCGATAAGGTGCTTCGCGCGCTCCAGTACAGTCGTCAAATGATATAATGATAGAATGTCGTATGATTACTCGATAAGGTGCTTCGCGCGCTCCAGTACAGTCGTCAAATGATATAATGATAGAATGTCGTATGATTACTCGATAAGGTGCTTCGCGCGCTCCAGTACAGTCGTCAAATGATATAATGATAGAATGTCGTATGATTACTCGATAAGGTGCTTCGCGCGCTCCAGTACAGTCGTCAAATGATATAATGATAGAATGTCGTATGATTACTCGATAAGGTGCTTCGCGCGCTCCAGTACAGTCGTCAAATGATATAATGATAGAATGTCGTATGATTACTCGATAAGGTGCTTCGCGCGCTCCAGTACAGTCGTCAAATGATATAATGATAGAATGTCGTATGATTACTCGATAAGGTGCTTCGCGCGCTCCAGTACAGTCGTCAAATGATATAATGATAGAATGTCGTATGATTACTCGATAAGGTGCTTCGCGCGCTCCAGTACAGTCATCAAATGATATAATGATAGAATGTCGTATGATTACTCGATAAGGTGCTTCGCGCGCTCCAGTACAGTCGTCAAATGATATAATGATATAATGTCGTATGATTACTCGATAAGGTGCTTCGCGCGCTCCAGTACAGTCGTCAAATGATATAATGATAGAATGTCGTATGATTACTCGATAAGGTGCTTCGCGCGCTCCAGTACAGTCGTCAAATGATATAATGATAGAATGTCGTATGATTACTCGATAAGGTGCTTCGCGCGCTCCAGTACAGTCGTCAAATGATATAATGATAGAATGTCGTATGATTACTCGATAAGGTGCTTCGCGCGCTCCAGTACAGTCGTCAAATGATATAATGATAGAATGTCGTATGATTACTCGATAAGGTGCTTCGCGCGCTCCAGTACAGTCGTCAAATGATATAATGATAGAATGTCGTATGATTACTCGATAAGGTGCTTCGCGCGCTCCAGTACAGTCGTCAAATGATATAATGATATAATGTCGTATGATTACTCGATAAGGTGCTTCGCGCGCTCCAGTACAGTCGTCAAATGATATAATGATAGAATGTCGTATGATTACTCGATAAGGTGCTTCGCGCGCTCCAGTACAGTCGTCAAATGATATAATGATATAATGTCGTATGATTACTCGATAAGGTGCTGCGCGCGCTCCAGTACAGTCGTCAAATGATATAATGATAGAATGTCGTATGATTACTCGATAAGGTGCTTCGCGCGCTCCAGTACAGTCGTCAAATGATATAATGATAGAATGTCGTATGATTACTCGATAAGGTGCTGCGCGCGCTCCAGTACAGTCGTCAAATGATATAATGATAGAATGTCGTATGATTACTCGATAAGGTGCTTCGCGCGCTCCAGTACAGTCGTCAAATGATATAATGATAGAATGTCGTATGATTACTCGATAAGGTGCTTCGCGCGCTCCAGTACAGTCGTCAAATGATATAATGATAGAATGTCGTATGATTACTCGATAAGGTGCTTCGCGCGCTCCAGTACAGTCGTCAAATGATATAATGATAGAATGTCGTATGATTACTCGATAAGGTGCTTCGCGCGCTCCAGTACAGTCGTCAAATGATATAATGTCGTATGATTACTCGATAAGGTGCTTCGCGCGCTCCAGTACAGTCGTCAAATGATATAATGATAGAATGTCGTATGATTACTCGATAAGGTGCTTCGCGCGCTCCAGTACAGTCGTCAAATGATATAATGATATAATGTCGTATGATTACTCGATAAGGTGCTGCGCGCGCTCCAGTACAGTCGTCAAATGGTATAATGATAGAATGTCGTATGATTACTCGATAAGGTGCTTCGCGCGCTCCAGTACAGTCGTCAAATGATATAATGATAGAATGTCGTATGATTACTCGATAAGGTGCTGCGCGCGCTCCAGTACAGTCGTCAAATGATATAATGATAGAATGTCGTATGATTACTCGATAAGGTGCTTCGCGCGCTCCAGTACAGTCGTCAAATGATATAATGATAGAATGTCGTATGATTACTCGATAAGGTGCTTCGCGCGCTCCAGTACAGTCGTCAAATGATATAATGATAGAATGTCGTATGATTACTCGATAAGGTGCTTCGCGCGCTCCAGTACAGTCATCAAATGATATAATGATAGAATGTCGTGTGATTACTCGATAAGGTGCTTCGCGCGCTCCAGTACAGTCGTCAAATGATATAATGATAGAATGTCGTATGATTACTCGATAAGGTGCTTCGCGCGCTCCAGTACAGTCGTCAAATGATATAATGATAGAATGTCGTATGATTACTCGATAAGGTGCTTCGCGCGCTCCAGTACAGTCGTCAAATGATATAATGATAGAATGTCGTATGATTACTCGATAAGGTGCTTCGCGCGCTCCAGTACAGTCGTCAAATGATATAATGTCGTATGATTACTCGATAAGGTGCTTCGCGCGCTCCAGTACAGTCGTCAAATGATATAATGATAGAATGTCGTATGATTACTCGATAAGGTGCTTCGCGCGCTCCAGTACAGTCGTCAAATGATATAATGATAGAATGTCGTATGATTACTCGATAAGGTGCTTCGCGCGCTCCAGTACAGTCGTCAAATGATATAATGTCGTATGATTACTCGATAAGGTGCTTCGCGCGCTCCAGTACAGTCGTCAAATGATATAATGATATAATGTCGTATGATTACTCGATAAGGTGCTTCGCGCGCTCCAGTACAGTCGTCAAATGATATAATGATATAATGTCGTATGATTACTCGATAAGGTGCTTCGCGCGCTCCAGTACAGTCGTCAAATGATATAATGATATAATGTCGTATGATTACTCGATAAGGTGCTTCGCGCGCTCCAGTACAGTCGTCAAATGATATAATGATATAATGTCGTATGATTACTCGATAAGGTGCTTCGCGCGCTCCAGTACAGTCGTCAAATGATATAATGATATAATGTCGTATGATTACTCGATAAGGTGCTTCGCGCGCTCCAGTACAGTCGTCAAATGATATAATGATAGAATGTCGTATGATTACTCGATAAGGTGCTTCGCGCGCTCCAGTACAGTCGTCAAATGATATAATGATAGAATGTCGTATGATTACTCGATAAGGTGCTTCGCGCGCTCCAGTACAGTCGTCAAATGATATAATGATAGAATGTCGTATGATTACTCGATAAGGTGCTTCGCGCGCTCCAGTACAGTCATCAAATGATATAATGATAGAATGTCGTGTGATTACTCGATAAGGTGCTTCGCGCGCTCCAGTACAGTCGTCAAATGATATAATGATAGAATGTCGTATGATTACTCGATAAGGTGCTTCGCGCGCTCCAGTACAGTCGTCAAATGATATAATGATAGAATGTCGTATGATTACTCGATAAGGTGCTTCGCGCGCTCCAGTACAGTCGTCAAATGATATAATGATAGAATGTCGTATGATTACTCGATAAGGTGCTTCGCGCGCTCCAGTACAGTCGTCAAATGATATAATGTCGTATGATTACTCGATAAGGTGCTTCGCGCGCTCCAGTACAGTCGTCAAATGATATAATGATAGAATGTCGTATGATTACTCGATAAGGTGCTTCGCGCGCTCCAGTACAGTCGTCAAATGATATAATGATAGAATGTCGTATGATTACTCGATAAGGTGCTTCGCGCGCTCCAGTACAGTCGTCAAATGATATAATGTCGTATGATTACTCGATAAGGTGCTTCGCGCGCTCCAGTACAGTCGTCAAATGATATAATGATATAATGTCGTATGATTACTCGATAAGGTGCTTCGCGCGCTCCAGTACAGTCGTCAAATGATATAATGATATAATGTCGTATGATTACTCGATAAGGTGCTTCGCGCGCTCCAGTACAGTCGTCAAATGATATAATGATATAATGTCGTATGATTACTCGATAAGGTGCTTCGCGCGCTCCAGTACAGTCGTCAAATGATATAATGATATAATGTCGTATGATTACTCGATAAGGTGCTTCGCGCGCTCCAGTACAGTCGTCAAATGATATAATGATATAAAATTTCGTATTATTACTCGATAAGGTGCTTCGCGCGCTCCAGTACAGTCGTCAAATGATATAATACACGACCGCTCATTATCTGGTGACTGTTCTGCATGCCGTGCAACTATTACCGCTACATTCATCTCGCTCACTCCTGCAATTTGCGGGACTAGCTGCTTGCTTCTTCAATATAAATATTACGCTCTCATCGTGTCTTGTGAAGAATGTACCGTTATTCACAATCGTTTTTACAGTTTGTGCGAATAAAACATGTATCGTTGTACTTTTCAGCAATAAAATTGTGTGGGCCAAATACTATACAATATTTTTAAAAGCTATAATCGTTAATTTAAATGATATACTTTCTAAACCTATAATTTACAATCGTTATTATTGTGATGCAATTGTGATATTAGAGTTGTTAAAGATTATTTAATATGGCACCTGATTTAAATAAATTACATGTATATTATCAGAATGTGCGAGGCCTTCGCTCCAAAACTATTACATTCTTTCGGAACCTATCGCAAAATTCATACGATATTATTATTTTAACTGAAACATGGCTCACGGATAGCATACGAGATACTGAGCTATTTAATAACAACTATATGGTCTGGCGTAGAGATCGTGACTATGTAGTAAGAGGTCAGTCTCGCGGTGGTGGCGTTCTCATAGCGATACGTACTAACCTATCAGCAACACCTCAGCCACATTTTAATTCTTCTGCGGAAGACCTTTGGTTGACTATAAAGGTTAATCAAAAACGTAGTATAATTAATCTACATTTATGTGTACTCTATTTGTGTAATCAGCACAACGGCAATACATTTTCAGATCAGTTGAACAACTTTTTAAACGCTTTAAATAATAATATTTTAAATCATTCTGAAGATAAATTCCTTCTAGTGACTTTAATATGAGTAGTATAGCATGGAGACGGACTTTTTTCTCTCATCTTGAACCTAGCGCTTCTCAAAACTATAATGAAACATTATTATTAGATGAATTAAATTTTCATAGTTTACTTCAATATAATGGGGTAACTAACAAAACGGGGAAAATACTTGACTTAGTGTTGTCTAATGACGATGTTTTGGTTTATGAAAATAATTCGCCATTAGTGCCAATCGATCCATACTATAATGCTCTAGATATCACAATTAATTTTGCTGCCATAGATGTACTTAAACCCGCATCCCATATAACTTATTTATATGATAAAGGTGACTACGATAAAATAAATCTTCAACTATCACTTATCGACTGGTCTACCGAATTTTCTAAACAATCATTGGAAAATTGTATCGATTTCTTCTATGATAATTATATAAAACTTAGACACGAGTATATACCGTCCCGAGTAGTTAAGACGAAACGTTATCCCGCGTGGTATACCCAATCTTTAATAAAAGCTATAAAGGAAAAACAGAAATACCATCGAAAGTTCAAAATCTATGGTAACATAACGGATTCACAATCTTTTAAAATTCTCCGGGATAGAATAAAAATGTTGGAACGTGTGTGTTACAACCAATATATTAGAACAGTAGAGGATTCAATTGAGACAAATCCTAGAATGTTTTGGACGTATATGAGGAATCGCTGTAAATCTACTGCTGTACCCAATTACATGCGACACGGAGACATTTTGGCTGACACGGGAGTTGATATTTGTAATATTTTCTCTAACTTTTTTAAATCAACATTTCTCAATCATGCACCATCTCCTAACTTTACCGACTCTGAGTATGGATGGTCTAATAGCGAATCCGATAACTCTTTTATTTCCTTTATCGAAATCAATCGGGAAAAAATTTCTGAACATCTCGCAAAGCTCGACGTACACAAATCACCGGGACCTGATTTTTTGCCTGCCCAATTTCTCGCTAAATGTGCATATACTATATCTCTGCCTATATCTATATTATTTGAACGGTCTCTGAGAGAGGGTACGGTTCCTGACATATGGAAAAAAGCTTTTATCACTCCGGTGCACAAGAAAGGCCCAAAAATAGAAGTATCGAATTATCGCCCAATATCTAAATTATGTATTATCAGTAAAGTGTTCGAACGTGTTATATATGACCAAGTCTATGCAGCAATAAAAAGATCTCTTAATGCTTCTCAGCACGGTTTTATTAAAGGCCGCTCAACAATTTCAAATTTAATTATTTTTAATGAATTTCTAACCGACGCGATGGATAACGGTAAACAAGTTGACGTAGTTTACACAGACTATAGCAAGGCGTTTGACCGTATTAGTCATAACATGCTTTTAAGGAGGTTAGACAACATTGGGATTAAAGGCGACCTCCTTAGATGGTTCACATCTTATCTTACTAATAGGTCACAAGCCGTAGCCATCAATAACTACGTCTCTGGGTGGATACATATACCTAGTGGAGTTCCACAAGGATCTTTGCTAGGTCCTCTGCTCTTTAATATCTTTATTAACGATATCGACAAATGTTTCAAGTATTCACAACTTCTGTGTTTTGCAGACGACATGAAAATATTCGCTACCATTAGCTCAATCGATGATGTCAATGTATTACAATCTGACTTGAATCGCCTCACTGATTACTGTACTCAAAATCAACTTGACTTAAATCCATCTAAGTGCGCCCTATTAACATTTACAAGAAAAAGTAATATAATAGAATCTAAGTACGTCATAAAGGGAGAAGAACTTTGTAGAGTTAATAGTATACGCGACTTGGGCGTTGTTCATGATACTAAGTTGTTGTTCGATGAACATATTAATAATATTATAAATAAAGCGTCGCAATCTCTAGGCTTCGTATTACGCAACTCAAAAGCCTTTACTAGGATCAAAACTATGAAAATAATTTATTGTATGTATGTAAGAAGCAATCTAGAATATGCGTCCCAGATATGGAATCCTAGGTACAATACATATATAAATAGAATTGAAAATATACAGAAAAAGTTTCTTAGGTATGTTAATTTTAGGCTTGGTGTTAATTATAATTCTTGTGATTACGAGAGAACCTGCATTAAACATCACTTATTACCGTTATACGTTCGTCGTGACATATCTGATATAGTTTACCTATTTAAAATAGCTCAGAATTGTGTCGACTGTATAGAGTTAGTATCAAAACTGTCATTGCAAGTCCCGCATAGAACTCTGAGAAAAAACCGTCCGCTTCATGTACCATTAGTCTCAACCAATTATCGGCAGAACTCGTATCTGTGGAGAGTGTGCAGTAGGTTCAACGAGCTAACGGCTGTTCACGATTTTGATTTGTTTAATACAAGTATTACTTCTGTAAAAACTAGACTAAGTGAGCATTTCTCTATTTATGGGGGTGTCAGTGGTAGCATTCTTTATTATAAGTATTCTTTCTTTTTCATTTCTTCGATCTTTGCGTTTGAGTATGTGATTGGTTTCTCCTCACTGTCGACTGATGAATTTCTCCTATTGTAATAAATTATCTATCTGTAAGAACCTATAATTGGCTATCTGTTGTTATTCTGCTGTATTATATTATATGTAAGCTGTTGGTTCTGCTATAAATAAATAAATAAATAAATAATGATATAATGTCGTATGATTACTCGATAAGGTGCTGCGCGCGCTCCAGTACAGTCGTCAAATGATATAATGATAGAATGTCGTATGATTACTCGATAAGGTGCTTCGCGCGCTCCAGTACAGTCGTCAAATGATATAATGATAGAATGTCGTATGATTACTCGATAAGGTGCTTCGCGCGCTCCAGTACAGTCGTCAAATGACAATTAATTATTAATTCCTGTTGAAGAGAACGTGATACTTTGTATTATTTTAGTTTGTGTCGGGGTAACCCCTAACCTTCAAAATTTTCAATTTTACTTATAATTATTAGATAAAGGTATCGTTTTTTTTTTTATTTATTTATTTAAGACAACACCCTGCACTAAGGAAATAATCCTTGTATTGCGGGGGACTTTACAAACATACATATAATTAACGGACACATATTACATCCAGACTCAGAACAACAATTTGTGGATCGCACAAAGTGTTGTCCCGCGTGGGATTCGAACCCCCGACACTGGCGCTGTAGGTCGCTTTCTTAACCACTACGCCATCTGTGCAATCGTTGTAAATAACCATGTAAGCTTGAATTAAATCTTTTATTTTTTTATTTATTTGTTATAGGGAGTCCACATGTTGGCCGAGTGTAGGCGAGCGATGGCGAACGCCAACGTGTGTACACCCGATTTGCCTTAGTTGGCCAACGCTCGCCGTCGCTCGCCTAGTTGGCCGAGTGAATACAAGCTCCAACGTGTGGACAGCTGATTTGTCTTCACTCGCCGTCACTCGCCGTCGCTCGTGATCACTTGCCTCACTTCGCCTCGGTGTCGATTTTTGTGCACAAATCAAAGGCATTCGTCTACGCTCGGCCAATGCCGTCGACACGTTGGCCTGCTCGCCATTACACGGTTGACACCCATCGCGGTTAGGCGCGTTTAATGTGATAATGTCGCTCAACATAAATGATTATATTTTCAAATTTGCACCACTACTACTAGATATGCGACGTAAATAATTAGATCCAAGTCACCCTATATGTTACCTATAGTATCAAAATGTATCTTCATCATTCATCATCATTTCAGCTCATATACGTCCTACTGCTGGGCTCGAGCCTCCTCCACAATAGGAGGTAAACTGACCTTACTATTCCATGCTAGTCAGACAGGTTGGTATAGGGCTTTATTTCGAGTTTTCCTTCTCTTGCATAGATGTTATATGCGTATTATGTATTATATTCCTTAGTCGTCTTTTATGACCTCCACGGACAAGATAGGGAGTGGTGAATTATTTCTTACTCCGTCACCACACGGACATATCTCACATTGTTCTATTTCTGTGAATACTCAGTATCAACCACCTTCTTTTTTTCCCACTTTACTGCGGTATACACTGAGATAATAACTATTATCTATATACTATCATTATATACAGGTATTATTATATATAATAGTATATATATACTATTATATATATCTATATGCTATTGTTATATAACTATACACCTACGTTCATTAAATAATTAGTCGAAGCTGTAGCGACGTCTATTTCAACGTCCATAGTGATTCAGTGCACAATGAACACTGACCGCGGCCAACGTCTGGGTAGCTCTACAAACACTCGTCTACGTTGGCCACTCGGGTTGGCGTTCGCCGCACTTGGCCAACGTGTGGACGCTAGCACTCGCCTTGTACCTATTTGCCGACGCTCGCGTTGGCCTAGGCTCAGCCAACATGTGTACGGGACATTAGATATACTTTCATTTACGCTAGTTAAGTGAAACTGTAGCTAGAAAAGTTACACCTGTGACGAGTTGCGCGCTGAACGCTCACCAAACAATCATTTGGCGCGGAGACCGCGTGAGCTCCCACAGCTTGCAGTGTGTCCGCCATGCGGCCAGGAGCGTCACGGCACAAACCGGCACCCTTTGTCACACAACAAGTTAAAAAACATCGGGCAAAATATTGAAATTACATAAATGATATTATCTTATTAGGTTACAAATAAAAAAAACATTGTTAGTAGGTTATGTTTTACATTAGATTAAGTACGATTATTTTTTACTTCTGCTCACACCTTAAGTCAAGTCCCACTGTTGGGCTAGGGCGTCCATTACAATGCGAAATCATCATTCATCATCATTTCAGCCTATCGCCGTCCACTGCTGGACGTAGACCTCTCTCATGTTACGCCACAGAGTTGGGTCTTGCGCCGCCTGCAGCCCACGGCGGCCAGCAACTTTCACCAGGTCGTCGGTCCACATAGTGGGGGGGACGTCGTACACTGCGTGGTCCGATACGTGGTCGCCACTCGAGAACCTTTCTTCCCCAGCGGTTGTCTGTTCGTCGAGCGATGTGGCCTATCAATTGTCTCTATAATGAGAAATAAATGAACCTAATATAGGTCGCTGGTCAGATGGGTTCACATAGGGTTTTATGTCGAATTTTTCTTCTCATGAATCGACGTTATCTGCGCATTGCATCCCTTGGTTATCTTTATTTAGAACCACAGATAAGAGTTGAAGTATATACATATATATATTCCCCATTACCATATATGAATATGTAAGAATATATAATAAAAATAAAATAATTTTTAAAAATTATTTATATTTTATGATTATAAAAATTGCTTAAGGTAGTGTTAATATTGTAGTTTAACTGTGAACATATACAATTGTTCCCCTCCTCGCGTGTGATCACTCTGCTTACAATAACAAGTTAATTGGTCACATGCCAACCTTACATATTTTTTTAATGGACTATGGTGAGCGCACACGCCGTCCGCTCTCCGCTCCGTTGGGAGTGACAAAGGGCTGAAGCCGGGCCCCATAACCCACGGTACTCCCTCCCCTTCGCCATTGTCCGTGGCCAGTCCAATAGCATACCACCCTAATGTTTCATCATTAGTTAGTATAATTTATTATTTTAAATATTCCACTCCTCCAGCATATTACTGACATCCTTCTTACCCGTGGGTGTTGTAAAAGACGACTAAAGGATATGATATGTAGATAATATCTATGCAAGAGAAGGAAAGCTCTACATGAAACACTATATCAACACGTGCGACCAGCGTGGTAAGTCAATTTCCCTGTCATTGTGGAGGAGGCCACAATGGTAGGACGCACTGTAGACAACGGCGTGGCCCGTCCGGGGTAGTGCCACACTGAGCAGAAACTAGACGTCCGAGTAGTAGCTACGTGTTACCGCGCTTCGTTCGGTGAGCGAGGGCACTGCGAGCACAACTTTATGAGTGTGTGTGCGTGCGGTGAGTTTTAGTGATGCCTTTAGTATCGCTGAACCTCATTGCACGCATTCACACTCCCTTCACTTTCTTCACGGTAGGCAGCCGCCCTCAGATGTTCATGAGCGACAGCAACACTTACCATCAAGTGTACTGTTTGCTTGTCTACCACCGTTTGCAATAAAAGAAAGGTCCGTGTCAACAGTGATACTTACGTGCGCTTAGATGATGATGATAGGCGGCGTATGTGATGTACATCATCACAAGCAGGAGGCGGTGCGCGTGCGACGTGTCGCGTAGCGCCCGCGCGCCGCGACCTGCTACGCGGCTACGGCGACTGTGACTACGGCAGCGGTATCTACTCATCATACAAGTACGTGTGTGTGTGTGTGTGTGTGTGTGTGTGTGTGTGTGTGTGTGTGTGTGTTCAGCAGCGGATGTGATCATATTTGATAAACATCAGCTTTTTGAAGTGTAACTTCTTTGCGCGCATGAAGGTAATATTTTTACGGATGAAACGCAATTTAGTGACACGAACCAAGAAGAGGGAGAGACCGATTGAGAGAGAGTGAGAAAGGGTGAACATAGCACGAGGCACAGCCATGGGGCGAGGGTAGGGAGCAAGCGAGTGAAAATGATCGAAAGAGAGAGTGAAAGAGTACTTTTATTTATTTATTCTTTTTTTTTAATATTATCAAAACACTCGTGGCACGAAAGAAGTTTTACTTGTGACATGCGTACTCTGTACGCACGCTCTCTTTTTTTTATTTAACTATAGCTGTTAGCCGCAGATGACTGCGACGCCTTTACCCGGACTGGGGGGTGAGCGCTGAGTGCTCTTAACCCGAAAAACATTAGCAGTAATATTATGTTTTTATTTGGAATATGTCGAGAATTCCGTATAATGACAGAGTAAGAATACAATTTACAACCATGAGAAGATTTGCCCATGGACGTCGTAAATAACGACTTAAAGTGTTAAATTTGCATATAATAATTATACAAAAGATGAAAATTCGAAATAAAACCCCATAATAACACGACAGACCAGCGTGGTATAGTAGGTCTATTTGCCTCTAATTGCGGGGGAGGCTCGAGCCCAATAGACGTATAGGAGCTGAGCTGAGGTGTTGTCAAGTCTCCTAAGTCTCTAAATATGTTTCACAATCACAGTAAATCATCATCATCATCTCAGCCCGCACATGTCCCACTACGGCTCGAGTCTCCTCCACAATAGGAGGGAAAATGATCTTAGGTTGGTATAAGGTTTTATTTCGAATTTTCCTTTTCTTGCATATACATTATATGCATTTTATAATCCCTCGATCGTGTTTTACGACATTCACTAGTAAAAGAGGGGGATGGTGAATTGTATTCTTATTCTCACCACACGGAAAGTGATATATCATCATCATCTCAGCCCATATATGTCCCAACGTTGGGCTCGGGCCTCTTCCATTATCGCAGGGAAATTGACCTATTATACCACACTGGTCAAACGCGTTGGCATAGGGTTTCGTTTCGAGTTTTCCTTCTCTTGCATTGATGTTATATGCATATAATATTCCTTAATCGTCTTTTACGACATCCACGGGCAAGAGAGGTTGTGGTGAATTGTATTGTTACTCCGTCACCACACGGCAAGTGATATTATTATTATTATTGTATATATTAAATACAAATACTGTTCTTTTCTATTATTATAATAGTAGTCAGACCAGACCTCAGTGACAGGTCTCACTGGTCTGGTCTGTGATTGTTGAGACGGAGAGGGGGGCTGCTTAAAAAGTGGTTCCCCTCTCGCGCTATCACGGGGCTCCACCAGCTCGACTCGCTAGCGCAACTGCAATGTGAATGAGTACTAGCGACACGCCAGTAGGGCACGGCCCGCACCCCGCACACAGCCCGCAACGATCGATGAGTGGACCGCCGCTTGCCGGGAGCCCCGCAACGCGCCGCTAACCCGTACATTTGTCAGTTCATACGTACAATCGCGGCGCTGAGCACTCACATCCGTTACGTCACTACCCCCCCCCCCTGCACTTACAGTCTATCGTGCTACAATAGTACTTGTTAGTCAATATCCTATTAGAGGATAGTTAACCTATATAAATTATTTATTTATATACTGTATTTGTTTCCTCGTTTGCATCCTCCGTAGCGGCAGTACACTTGACCTACTATAACACAACGGTCACACGTATTGGTATAGAATTTTATTTCGAGTATTATTACTGTTGCATAAATAACAATATCTGGTTGACCGAGCTTCGCTCGGAATATTTTTGTCGAATTTATTTAGATATATATTAATGAAAAATAAAAAATAAATAATGAAAAATATATAAAAAATTACAAAAAGAGAATAATAATAACACCGAGATTCGAACCGACGCTGTTTGCATGTCAACAAAATCAAAATTAGAACCTGTCAACTTCCCATCTGAGCTATCGTAGCTCATGACGTTGACAACGAAATATGAATTCATATTCTTTTAAAATTTAATGTCATTGTTTGTTTTGCTAAAAACACGAACAAAACAACATTTTCTATAAATAAAACCTAGCTAGATCGATTTTTTAGACCCGAAACCTCTAGTATGCCAAGTTTCAACAAAATCGTTGGTGCCGTTTCCGAGATTCTGTATATATATACAAGAATTGCTCGTTTAAAGATATAAGATATGATACCTGTAGTAGAACGGAGTTACCAAGAGCCGATCCGCTACTGTTCACGCGTGTGACCCCCGGCGACCCAGCCCCCCCCCCCCCTCTCTCCCACTGCTCAATACCGCCCCCCGCTCGAGTGCAGTGGGGCTCACACCCTTCATATTTGATAACCAGAGCGAATATTGATAGCGAATCATATTGCGAGTGCAATCAGTGAACATAAATACGTTACAATACAGTATGGCCACCTACGATACAGACAATGTTACCCTTTGCCTATCGCGTGCTGTACAAATAATATGTCATGTCCACCCGCGTGACTGTACTGCTAATACTCTGCGGAGTCTATCGAGCAGTGATGAGGGGTGCGCGCGCTGAGACGCTGCTCACGTCTGAACATCGATTTTTCTTTGTAAAAGTGCTTGCCGCCCCCTCTCCCCTCGCCCTCGACCGCACTCCCGATCACTCCGGCGAGGGGCGCACCCAAGTAGTTGCAATACTACATCGCTCTAACATTACAATCGTTATTAATTAAATAATTAATCAAATTATAATACATGTGTAATAGTTACAGTACAAGTGTTTGAGCGTAGCGCCGCTACACGCATACTAAGTACGTGGCGAGGTGAGGCGCTACGCCGTAGCCGCCAGCGCTACGTGGGTCCCGCGTACACGTGGACCACGCCATTACTCGTAGCACTGGTTAGTGTTTCAACTAGGGATGCTCGATGATCATCGATGTTTAAAGCACAAACATCGATGTTGCTATACGAAAAATATCGTAACAGAGATATTAACGGAATTGATCGTCGATGTTAACTCACGGCCTCGTGCACGACCAATTAAAGGTTTTTCTTTATCAAAATTACTTTTCCTTCGGTCAGTTGATAAAAAATATTGGAATATATAATCATTTATTTTGTTTCTTAATAAATTTAGAACGAGTTCACTGTATTTTATTTCTTTATCAATTATTAGTGTAAAAACATCGATTTTATCCAACATCGATATTCGGTTATTGATAAATATCGAACATTAATGTTGGGCTTTCGATTATGACATCGATGTCAACATCGATGTTTATCTAATATCGATCATCCCTAGTTTCAAGTGTGTTATCAGTGCGCGGTGTGTGCTGTATACAGCGCTACGTCTGCTAGAGGTCGCTAGTGCGCGCGCGCGGCGCGGCCTGTCACCGGTCGATGTGGGGCGCGCCGCCGTGAATGGGAGGGCGGTGGGGCGGTGGGGGCCGGCGGCGCCGGGCGGCGGGTGGCGTCAGTCGCGGCCGGCGCGCCGCGCGATGCTCACTGCTCGCTACCCCGCGCCCCCCGCTCCCCCCGCAAGATCGATGCGCCGCCCGCACGGCGACCTACGCACTCGACGCACCACGCAGCGCGCGCCCCGTGGGTTCGGCCTCGTGCGGGACCGCGGCTGTATCGCGCCTGCGGGCCACATACACCGCTAGCGTCGCAGAGGGAGCTCTACATATCGGTAGGTAGACGAGGCACAGGTTGACCCATATAACTACTGACGCAGGTGTGTAGAGGGCGCGCACAGCCCTCACTCGGCGGCGCCCCTCACGAGTGCACCAGCTGAGCCGTCGGCAGCACCCGCAGTGCACAGTGCGCCCCTTACACTCGCACTGTTATTACAGTTAACACGTAGGGTGTCGCACTGTCTCCGCGCGGCGCACTCCGCACTGGCAGTACGCGCAGGCGGACACACGACATACTGTTTGAGGTCGATTATTTATCGAGTTTCATGTAGACGATTGTCAAAATTAAATTATAATCAACCCAAGCATAGATTGTGAGTTAGGTACTACATACAATAACATATTGTCGTAAATACATAATGATCAGTTGTCAGTGCTGTTGATATATGTGTGTGTGTGTGTGTGTGTGTGTGTGTGTGTGTGTGTGTGTAGTGTATACACACAATCCTTGTCACTCTATAAGTGAGGCGCTCGACTAGCTGTTGGTTGTATACTATGCAGTTGTTATACACTCACACATATCTATCTATTAACATTCATACCACATATATCAACTCTACCTCACACGATACGTTATTATCAACACATTATCATTGCCCTGTTTTTATCCAAATTTTTGAGCGACTCAATATGTACTGTTCTGTTATAGTATATATTGAAATAGTCAAAGAAATAGTTTTATGATCGTTGGTCTAATAAAAACATTAATTAATGCTCCTTCTGTATGAAAGGCGGCATCAGATGGACACGGCTCAGGTTAATATAAATCTCTGAGCAACGTTAATTTGTAGTTAGTTATTCTGAAATATTAAAGTTATAAGATTTACAATAATTGCACAATAATAATCTAATATATAAAATAAGTGTCACGGATTCACTCAACAGATATGTAAGATTGATTGATTTTGTTGTGAAGTTTGTTGATGAGTGAATGTATGTCGTGTGACGATCTCTGTACACATTATTATATAAATACATAAACAACAGAATCTTCTAAATGACACTCCCGTTAGTCGTCATCACACTTCACTTTGTAGTTATACAAACCGCTTGGGGACATTGAATCAGACAGTTATGAAAACTGTACAGTGTTAGCTGCTATTTACATGAGGTGAGGTAGAATCAGCGACTATCACAACTCTCTGCTCAGTGAACACTCAATATAGTACAATGAATAGGGCGACGAGCGACAGTGACGCCGCGCCTGCACAGTGACAGAGCGAGCGACAGTGACGCCTCGCCTGCACAGTGACAGAGCGAGCGACATTGACGTCTCGCCTGCACAGTGACAGAGCGAGCGACAGTGACGCCGCGCCTGCACAGTGACAGAGCGAGCGACAGTGACGTCTCGCCTGCACAGTGACAGAGCGAGCGACAGTGACGCCGCGCCTGCACAGTGACACAGCGAGCGACAGTGACGTCTCGCCTGCACAATGACAGAGCGAGCGACAGTGACGCCTCGCCTGCACAGTGACAGAGCGAGCGACAGTGACGTCTCGCCTGCACAGTGACAGTGCGAGCGACAGTGACGCCTCGCCTGCACAGTGACAGAGCGAGCGACAGTGACGTCTCGCCTGCACAGTGACAGAGCGAGCGACAGTGACGCCTCGCCTGCACAGTGACAGAGCGAGCGACAGTGACGCCTCGCCTGCACAGTGACAGAGCGAGTGACAGTGACGCCTCGCCTGCACAGTGACAGAGCGAGCGACAGTGACGCCTCGCCTCCACAGTGACAGAGCGAGCGACAGTGACGCCGCGCCTGCACAGTGACAGAGCGAGCGACAGTGACGCCGCGCCTGCACAGTGACAGAGCGAGCGACAGTGACGTCTCGCCTGCACAGTGACAGAGCGAGCGACAGTGACGCCTCGCCTGCACAGTGACAGAGCGAGCGACAGTGACGCCTCGCCTGCACAGTGACAGAGCGAGTGACAGTGACGCCTCGCCTGCACAGTGACAGAGCGAGCGACAGTGACGCCTCGCCTCCACAGTGACAGAGCGAGCGACAGTGACGCCGCGCCTGCACAGTGACAGAGCGAGCGACAGTGACGCCGCGCCTGCACAGTGACAGAGCGAGCGACAGTGACGTCAGTACACAATATATAAATAAGGGGTAGCTACACATATTTTCACTTTTTTATTATAATATGGTTTTAATAATAAAGTTCGCAGTCGATAAATAATTTGTAATACAGTTTATGTTTGGTTGTACTCCAACTAAACAAGTGCTCGTGGTGTACAGGGAGTACACCAGAGGACAGAGTTGTATCGTCTGTATTATTTAAACATAAGTCATCTGTTTGTACTGTTTGTGCTGTGTGGTAGCGGCTTCGAATACTACCAACCCTTACTTTGCTCGTGGGTGTCGTAAAAGACGACTAAGAGCCCTAGATTGACCCGGACCAACTCCATCTGGTACCATTTGGGTCAACGATTACATTCCCAAGGAGGGTTGATGTCAGGCAGGCGGCCGGTCATAAAAGTCATTGCCGAAACTTTTTGCAATATGTCAAAATAGATGACATATTGCGTCGACCACAAGTAATTGGGATAAGAGCAAGATGATGATGATGATCTGTTTGTACTGTATGTAGTGTGCGCCGAGGGCCCGTGGTGTGCGCCGCCGCCGTGACTGACGACATGGAGCCGGGCGCCGGCGGCGTCACCTCACTCACCATGGACTGCGAGGACATGTTCAAGGAGATCACCAAGAAGCTGTACGGCGAGGAGACCAGCGTCGGTGTAGTCGGAGTCGAGTTTCCGGCGGCCGAGCGCGAGCTGGACGACGACCTGCGCCCCGAAGAGCACATCACCGCGTGGGGTCTCGCCGCGCTCATGCAGAACGGTTTCCCGCCGCCGGGTATCCTGCAGGCGAACTTCACGCCGCGCACGGACCCCACGGCGGAGGACCGCTGGACGGCGGCGGAGGAGCCGCTCGCGTGGGCGCACTCGCGCATCGCCTCCTACAACCCGGCGCAGAGACTGTTCAAGTGTGCCGACTGCGAGTGTGTCGGGTTCCTGGCGAGAGTCGCTGAACACTGGCTCGGGACACACTCTCAGGCGCGCGCCTTCCAGTGTCCGCTGGCGGGCTGCGGGTTCGCGTCCGGGTGGGCCCGTGGCGTGCGGTCACACCTCGCCCGCGACCACCACTCGGACCCGGCGGCGGCGGACCACCTACTGCGCGACAACCCCGCACTGGACGACCTCACACGATATCTACAACGACTCAAGACTAAGGTGAGAACACCCCGACACTGATTATCTTTATTATAAATAATTCACATTACAATTTGAAAATATGTATTTACAATATACATGACGAACGCCCCCCCACTAGGTGGATCGGCGACCTAGTGGAATGCCTGGGTGTCGTTGGATGCAGGCGATACAAGACCATACTCTGTCGCGTAGCATGAGGGAGGCCTACGTCCAGCAGTGAACGGCGATAGGCTGAAATGATGATGATAGACATAATTATAATATATTTATATAATATTTGCAGTACAATCAGTAAAACCTTTAATGGCGTGAAAAGAATTTTTAATGTGATAACATCTTATAAATCGATGAACGCCGCCTGCAAGTACGAAAAAGTATGACTCATTGTCACATTCCGTTTGAGTCGAGCGTACAAGCAAGAACGTGAAGCAAGTGATAGAGAGATGCGATCGGCCTCAGCGTTCGACTTGTGACGCATCTACCTCCGTAAACCTATTTTTTAAATAATGTTACTATGTCATCAGCAGCACAATGTACAGACACCATGTCGATAATATTAGGCCACTGCAGTAGCGCATATCTGTATTGGCCGTGTGGTGACTGAGTAACAATATAATTAACCATCCTCTATCTTGCCCCTAGAGGTCATAGAAAACGACTAAGGGACATAATATGCATGTAACATCTATGCAAGAGAAGGAAAACTCGAAAGAAAACCCTATACCAACACGTCTGACCAGAAGACGGGCGAGACGTGGTGTGTACAAGTAGTGTAGAATACTCAGTGACCGCACATAAAGCAATACACAATCTGGCCACAAGCTCAAACATATTGTGATCTGAAACGAATTAACTACAAATTATATGTAACAAGGTGACAGATGTGTGTGTGTGTGTGTGTGTGTGTGTGTGTGTCTAACAGATAGGTGTAACTCGTATGGTGTCAGGTGGAGACGATGCGTACTGAGCGGCGCGGCAGTGCGGGCGCCGCGGGCGGGGCGGCGGTCGAGGCGGGCACTGCGGGCGCCGCGGGCGACCCCGGCGAGGCGGGCAAGCGGTACGCGTGCGGGGCGTGCCCGTACGCGACCGACAGGCGCGACCTGTTCACTCGGCACGAGAACATACACCGCGACGAGAAACCCTTCCACTGCTACCTCTGTCAGAAACAGTTCAACCGCGCCGACCACGTCAAGAAACACTTCCTACGCATGCACCGCGACCAGCCCTACGACATCAACCGCATCAGACGCGCCAGCGCAAAGCCCGTGGCGGGCGCGAGCGCCGTGCCCGCCCTGCACTACTACGCGAAGCCCCCGGCGGAGCCGCCTCCCACGCCCGTCCCGGCGGCGACCGCGCCCGCCGCCCCCGACTACCGCGCCGTGCCAGCCGTCAAGCTGGAGCGGCCTCTGCTCGGCAAGAGCGAGTCACCCTCGGGCACACAGATGCACAAGCCGACCGGCGCGGGAGTAGCGGCCGCGACCGCACCGCCCGTACGACGCAAGGTACATTACATTCATACAGCGTGCGTGGTGCCACACTGACACGTCTATACACTAAGTCTGATGTACCCTCTCTAGTTCAATTATTAAATACCGAAAGAACTCTTCCTCTAAATAAAGCCACTGATGAAGATAAAACTTTAGTTCATTTTAGGTTTGTGATGTGAAACATCTATAGGCGAGGGTGACCGTAATCGTCGCGTGGCGTTTAACGCCACGCCTCGCGGTCCCCTAATAATTATATATTAAATTTATTTTTTTTTTTTGTGTGACTTAGTTGTTAGCCTCAGATGGCTGTGACAACTTTACCCGGACTGGTGGGTGAGCGCTGAGGGCTCTCAACCCGCGTATATATTAAATAAATATTTGGATGCATATACCTACATTTTTGTAACGAAACCATGGTGTGATTTAAAATTTTGTACAACGCCATCTAGTGAACTCAAAGTAAATTGTTACCTATAATGTATATTAATGAAAATAAATGTTTATTGAATAAAAATCATCATTTTTTGGAAAAAAATCGCGATATTTTATTAATACTTTATGCCTTAGTTTTATCGTATTAGTTCCTGTCGTAATCTAATGTTCTTTCATGCATATATACTTGTTTTATAAATTAATGTAAAATTCTCTAACTTAGTAATATAAATATACCAGTAGGTCATACCTACTGGTATGGACATATTTAGTTTACTTTCAGCTACGAAAACTGGAAAACCGTTTTTTTTATAGGCTTTTATTAGTTTCAGGTGTATATATATTTATTTCTTTGTATATTACCGACTTCATAGGAATTGGATTTTGACTCACTTTAAACAGTCAAATTTCATTTAAAAGTTGAAAATTTAAGGAGGACCAATGACATTAAAATTATTTAGATAGCTTGTCTTATTATCATTACAGGATTAAAAATTTATTTATTAAATATATTGAAGCTAAGAGTTGGTCGTTAGCTCGATAAATGCCGCCATTTCTGTTTCCTAAATCACACTCTTCGTGCGGAAAGAATGTCTGTGAACGGATGAAAGCATTTCATTTTTTATATGCTTTTATTAGTTTCAGCTGTGTATTTATTTGTTTGTATGTCACCAACTCCTTACGAATTGGATTTTGACTCACTTTAAACAGCTTGTCTTATTATCATTACAGGATTAGAGAGTTCTTTATAAAATATATTGTAGCTTAGAGTTGGTCATTTGCTCGATAGATGCCGCTATTTCTGGTTTATAAATCGCAAATTATTTCAAGCTACGTTTTAGAAGTTTCATTTCGTTTGTACTAAATGACGTTACCATAAATATGAGTCGTAAAGTCAATTTTAAAATGGATAATTTATTCGATACGATACCTACCAAAAAGTACTTATTGACTAAAATATCGAATACAAAAGTATCGGTATCGAAAGAAAAGTACTCGATACCTAAACATAAAGTAAATAAAAGTACTCGATACTTTAAACAGTACGTTACTTATCTTTCGATACTATTCATGAATTCAGTATCGATACTTTATATTCGATACCGTGTCTCTACTCGTACAAAATAGTTTCGATGTTTCACATCTGTCAGGCGTCCTGAGCGACGGCTCACTTTTTTTTATATGTAAGCCCCCACGATAACCGATCCTGCTAATATCAAGATCATGAAAGAAATTTAAAAAAAAATTCGCTGCGAGATGTCCGATCTGTATCTGAACCCAAGATACGGCAACTCGCGACACTAGATGGACCGATAATCTCGTAAAAGTTACTAGGCGTCGTTAGATGCAGGCGTTACAGGACCGCACTTTGTAGCGAAATACGAAAGAGGTCAACGTTCAGCAGTGGACGGCAATAGACTAATTGATGATGATATCTAACAAACAAAGAGTCAGCTACTATTATGGCTTTATTCATTTTATGAGGTTGTATTAACGACTGTCTCTAAAAGAGCTATAACTTCTCCGTTAAAAATAAACTTAATTTTAAATTTAGGGATGCAAACAGCTGACCCAATACAATTATTACTAGATATTATACCTTTGAGGAATAGTATAGATGACAAACCTGCTTACCTACTCTAATCTTTAGATAAGTCAAAGAGAATTTTTCATTGGTAAATGAGAAATAAGGCAATCAAATTGAAAAAAAATGAATTTATCTTATTTGAAAAATGGATTCAGGCAGCTTATTTAATTTACTGTATGAAATGGCCAAATTAGATGGGTCCTTATGAGACCAGTAACTGGAAAAAGACATGAACAAAGATAAAGAGTTAAGGATAAGAAGAAAGATATGAGAACTAATATGGATGGTTACAGAGAGAAATCTGTCAGAGATATTAATAACAGAGAAGAATCTTACTAACAGCTAAGATATATTTTTTCTTCAGCATAGATTGATTCATCCCCTACGTATAAACTGATGCTAGAGATGATATAGATTATAACTGCATCGCATTGTAAAATAGACATACAATATACGACTAAAGTAATAAATTATAAAAAAGCGACAAGTATCAGAGAAGGAAGCGGCAATAGAATAAAAGCAACATCATGAGGATATTATAGAATTTTTGATAAAGAGGTAAAGGTTGTAAGTGCAGTATTATACTCGAGAGAGATCCCTGAGGGAAATCCTTTCAGACCACCCCAGGGGATACCGAGAGCACTCTGATAACTAACAAATATAGAGCGGTGCATGAACATGTTGAAAACATTGTTTTTTAATCTCTCAGGAATACTCGGCTGTATCTTGAGCCCGATTTTTTTTTAATTATGATATAACTTAACAGTTGTCTCGTAATAATTACAATGTAGCCATGAGGCTAATAAGTAATTTAAATCTAACTTAATTTGCTAAGATTTACAGAGTAAGAATGTGTCCATTGGCACTTTTCTTATAGTCTCTAGTAATAATAGTAAACACTTTGTTCTCGTGTTCTTCAAAGATAGCACTTACTGAACTACTAATCACTAATTTCACTAAGGCTTACTAGCACAAGTAGAACTTTGCCATTGGCTGACGTAATTTCTAAGCCCCAGCTAAGTACATATATGTTCATTTTAGAGAAAGCTAAACGAACTTAAGAGGTCAAGATACTAAGATCGTTTAATGTATCACTACCTCACCTGAAGCAATATTGACAATTATGTTACTTACTTTCAAGAATTCACGCCAACCTGTTTTAATATAGTTCTCCATTATCTATACCAATAAATAAAATTGGAGTGTCTGTTTGTAATGTCAAAATAATAGGCTTTCTTCATGCTCACACGGTTATTTACACGACACCTATGCCTAAAATACAAATTAAAAAATTTTTGACTGTCTATTTGTTCCGGGTAATCTTCAAAACGGCTGGACTGATTTCAAAAATTCTTTCACCAATGGAAAACTATAATATCAGGGCGTAAACTAGGCTATATTTTATCCCGGTATTCTCACGGGAACGGGAACTACGCGGGTAAAACGACTAACCGAAGCGAAGCGAGGGCGGGTTGCTAATTTTAACTAAGACCGAGGAAAGGGCAAATGGGTTTATTTATGGTAGGAATTTTGTGACCAGGTTTTATTAGCAGTAATAATAAGAACTGTTTTACGTGACTCTGGCATTTACCAACAGATAAAATAGAATTCAGAATAAGAATTAAGAAAGATATATACCAGGAGTGGAATCATTAAGGTTGTCAAGGGCAAAAATTAGCTCAGGATAAGAGAAGATATCGTCCATCTAATCATGTGGATAGGGGAGATATAAGAAGTTAAGTATAGACGTAACGTAGTCATAATTGGGAATGAAGAATTGCAATGCACGCTTAGAATTTATGGAACCAAGAGCTTGGATCATTACTCACAAAATAATTGTCCAAGAGGCTTCCCTGAGACGCCTTATTTTCCAGACAAGAGAAATGGGTGAGCGAGGTGAAAATGTCGTCATCCATGTTTCTTTTTTACGGTTGGTTACCTGATAGTAGATTCTATCATGTCCAAAGTTGCTGCAAACTTGTTCTCTGCGATCTTGCGTCTCAACACTTTCCGTTCGTGCGTAGATCCACCAAGCAGGAAAAGAGACAACCTTACATAATTTTTTAAATGGTAATTGCAGCTGAGAGAATAAGGGAAACTCAAGGCAATTAGAGGATTTAACTAGAGATAGGATTTAAGAGACAGATCTTTGGAGAATATCAGTATGTCGTATTAGAAGCTATAAATAAAACATTTGTTCGGTGATTCTTCATTCAATTTAATTACCTTTATATACAAATAATTTTGATTGGAGTTGTATGTAAATTTTTTATTAAAAGGAGATCGGCAGTTAATGGCACTGCAGGTCGTTACGGCTGTTTCAGGCAGATAATATTACCGAAACTCGACAAATATTTTAGGTGTATCTCCAGTCGACGTAAGCATACAAACTGTTGTATCTCCCATCTGATCTTATACATTTACAGAAAATATGGTTGAGATTGGTATAGTCTAATTCTTCACTGGATAAACATTCTCCTCTACCTATTAATTTAATTATTGCAACCAATATTAAAGTTTATTTATAAATCCTTAAGCTCTGTCGTGTCTGTGGTAGGTACTGGGCTGCTGCTATGCTGTAGTACTGCTGAGTGTATGTGTGTGTGTCTGTCTGTCTGTTAGGGTGATCGTCGTTACGCGTGTTGTTACTGCGCGTGGTCGGGCGCTGACAACTGGTGTCTCAAGCGTCACCTGAACACTCACCTGAAGCCGTTCGCGTGCGCGCTGTGCGAGTACAAGGCTGCGCGCGCGGAGCGGCTCGCCACTCACGTACACAAGGTGCACAACAAGAAGGCGTGCGCCAAGTGTCCCTACCTCGCGGACGACCAGCAGCAGCTGGCGCACCACCTGCGGGACGCACAGTCAGTACACACTCACACGCTGTAGTCAGCAGACGAGACACACAGCTAACCAGCGCGCGCACATCCCCCAGTCACATCGAGAGCCGCAGCCTCAAGGTGCCGGTGGGGGCCACTCGCGGTGCGGCCCCCGCCCCAGAGGCGAGCGCGGCAGTAGCGGCGGGAGGTGCTGCAGCGGCAGGGGCGGCTGGGGCGAGACGTCGCGAGGCGCGCGCCGCCGGAGCCGCGCGTCTCTTCGGCTACCTGGAGGCGTCCGACGGGTCCGGTGACGAGTACGAGCCGGCCCCGCTGTCGGGCGAGTTCGCCCCGGCGGCCCCCGCCCCGCCCCACTACACGCGCGACAAGGAGAACGCGGCGCCCCTGCACCACGCGCTGCACCACGACCACTGTCTGCGCTACTAACAGACACACACACAGTGAGTATGCAGTATTGTGATCAGTTCATAAGTAACGTGTTAATAATACATTTGTCAATTGATTACTGCAGCATGTGTCTAGTGTAACATATAACAATATATGAAATGTATCAATCTATATATAGAACTTCACTCCGAGTGTCTACTTCATTCTACTTTCTACATTTTTGTTTTTTATTGCCAACGGTGGCAAACGAGCAAGCAGCACACCTGATGGTAAGTGACGCTGCCGCACATGGACTTTTGCAATACCAGGAGCACAGCGAAGCCGTTGCCTACCGTGAAGGAGATACTTTTCTTAAACCTCGTTTAAAGAAGGACATGTCATAGCGCTCGGGAAACACAGCAGCAGGTAGTTCATTCTAGAGCTTGCACGTACGTGGGAGAAATGATCGCTGGAAACGTACAGTTGAAGACCATAACGTTTCCAGGTGAAATGGAGGAACCCTGCTACGATGTCGAGCGGTACGTTGGTAGAATGGTTCCTCGGAGCACTCCCCGTGAAAGAGTCGGTAGAGTACACAGAAGTGACCCAAAGTCTCTCCGCTGCTCCAGCGACTCCAATCTGTCCGTAAGATTGGGATCCCTGACGATTCGAACAGCCCGTCTTTGCAGGGAGTCAAGTAGGTCTAGCTGATATTTGGGCGCACCTGCCCAGAGATGTGAGCAGTACTCCACATGAGGACGAACTTGTGCTTTGTATAGCACAAGACGCTGTCTCGGTGTGAAGTACCATCTGGCTCTGTTCAGGACGCCCAACTTTTTGCTTGCCAATTTGGCTTTGCCCTCCAAATGACTCCCAAACTGGACTTTGCTCGATATTTCGACGCCGAGAATCCCAATACTCTCAGAAATTGGGAGAGTTACTCCTTGGCACTGTGGCGCCATGACAAAGGGGTCCTTCTTTGCAGTGACATTTCACGGACCTCGGCGACTTTTACAACGTGGTTAGCCCAACTAAGGTCGTCAAACATCGCCACTGGAGAACCTTTTTTCACAACATTCATCGCCTTGATAAACCTCGCGGCTTACGCATTTACATTTCAAGCCTCCCATTCTTCGAGTTACGCCTTTTCTTCTACGTATTGCCGAATTCCAATTTCATCAAATAACCACCTCGTGGCCCGCTTATAACAATAAAAATATATAATGATGTCAATTATTAATGTTATTGATAGATTGATCCAGACCAACTCCATCTGGTACCATTTGGGTCAACGATTACATTCCCAAGGAGGGTTGACGTCAGGCAGGCGGCCGGTCATAAAAGTCATTGCCGAAACTTTTTGCAATATGTCAAAATAGATGACATATTGCGTCGACCCCAAGTAATTGGGATAAGAGCAAGATGATGATGATGAATTATTAATGTTATTAAAGTAAAATATAATAATTGACATCATTATATATTAGTTTATATGGAGTAACAATACAATTCACCGCTCCCTATGTCGGCACATGGTGGTGAACATCGACAATGTCATCATTAGTATATTTCAATGTGCACAGAGCTCTACACTTCATACATGATTATTTTGTATATTTATCGAATCAAATGTTATGTTGCAGGTTACGTAGATGCATATGTAACGTAAGCGTTCACATGTGCAGTGCTAGAGTGACGACCAGTCCCCACAGCGTCACCACCGGCCGGGCCCCACCTACGGCTCACACTAGTATAGAGACACCAAACATGGTCATTCCTGATCGGTAATAGGTACCTATTTGTTAAATTGTAAATTTACGCTTGTTCGATGCTAATGTACAAAATATTAATAAAGTTATGAATTTCATCAATTACGTTTACTTTTTATTTCATTGCGACCACATAACCACAAGTTTTATTACGAGGGGTGATCCAAAAGTAATGATAATCAGTTATTTCTAGTGCACACAAAAATACAAAAAAATTTCAGTCACTTGCTCAGTTACCCACTAGTTCAGGAAAAAAAAATCATATAAATAGGCCACAATTCCCGGGAGCTACATTCATTTGAATACGGACTGTCAAGGAGTGAACATCAAAATGGAAAAACACGAAATCAGAGCTGTCATTAAATACCTCTGCTTGAAAAAAATGTCTACCAAAGACATACACAGCGACTTGGTGGAAACATTAGGGGACTCTTCTCCTCCATATTCCACAGTTGCACGCTGGGCTAAGGAGTTTAAGCTGGGAAGAACATCGACGGAAGACGAACACCGCGAAGGACGCCCATCGACGTCCCTCACTGAAGAAAATGTGAAAAAAGTTGAAGAAGTTGTATTGGAAGATCGAAGAGTGACTATCAGGCATGTAGCTGAGGTCACAGGGATCTCATATGGCAGCATTCAAAGAATCCTTGCGAACGAATTGCATATGAGAAAGGTCTCCGCGCGTTGGGTACCGAAAATGTTAAACGACGAGCAAAAGAAGAAACGAGTCGACATGTCAAGAGCAAATCTCGAAAAGTTCCAGGCAGACAAGGACAATTTTTTGTCACGTTTTGTGACCATGGACGAGACCTGGATCCACCATTTTGATCCTGAAACAAAACAACAATCGATGACATGGAAACGATCCGATGAACCGACGCCGAAGAAATTCAAAGTGTCAAGCTCAGCAGGGAAGGTTATGGCGTCTGTTTTTTGGGACGCTGAAGGAATAATCATGGTGGACTACTTGGAAAAGGGGGCCACTATTACAGGCTCCTACTATGCAGAACAAATAAGAAGATTGCGGGAGGCTATTAAGGAGAAAAGGCGAGGCAAACTGCGGGCTGGAGTGTTGTTCCATCAAGACAACGCACCTGTTCACAAAGCTGCAATTGCCATGGCTGGCATTCAGGAAGCGGGCTTTGAGTTGGTGGAACACCCCCCCTATTCACCAGATCTAGCCCCCAGTGACTTCTATCTCTTTCCACGACTCAAGGAACACCTCCGAGGCAAGAAATTTGATGATGATAGCGACGTGATGGCCGCGGTTGAGGACTTTTTTGAGAGTCAAGATAAAGATTTTTTTTGTAAGGGAATTTTAGGTTTAGAAAAGAGATGGACTAAATGTATAGACTTGCTAGGAGACTATGTTGAGAAATAAATATATTTTTTTATTTTATTCATTGTGTTTATTATTGATTATCATTACTTTTGGATCACCCCTCGTAGTTGACAATATTAAGCATAGCTTCGAATACTACCAACCCTTGCTTTGCTCGTGGGTGTCGTAAAAGACGACTAAGAGCCCTAGATTGACCCGGACCAAATCCATCTGGTACCATTTGGGTCAACAATTACATACCCAAGGAGGATTGACGTCAGGCAGGCGGCCGGTCATAAAAGTCATTGCCGAAACTTTTTGCAATATGTCAAAACAGATGACATATTGCGTCGACCCCAAGTAATTGGGATAAGAGCAAGATGATGATGATGATCAAGCATAGCTTAATATTGTATAACTTGCTCTATGGTTGACCATTGAGAATATTCATATTTAGTGGGCTTTTTTTTTTATATTGCCTACGGGGGCAAACGAGCAAGCAGCACACCTGATGGTAAGTGAAACTGCTGCACATGGACCTTTGCAATACCAAGGGCACAGCCAGGCCGCTGCCTACCGTGAAGGAAATACTCTTCTTAAACCTCGTTTAAAGAAGAACATGTCATAGCTAGTGTTGCCCAAATGCAAGACCAAGACGAGACTTGGACCAGTCTTGGTCTTGGTCTTGCAACATCACACCTGGTCTCGTCTTGGTCTTGGTATTGCGCACCCGAGTCTTGGTCTTGGTATTGCAGCAAGAGTCTCGCAAAGTCTTGCAAGTCTTGCAGTTATCATGGCAATGAAAAATCCAACTAAATTAATCAAATAGCATCCTATCGCTATATATCGCTATAGCGCTCGGGAAACACAGCGTTCATTCCAGAGCTTGCACGTACGTGGGAGAAATGATCGCTGGAAACGTACAGTTGAAGACCATAACGTTTCCAGGTGAAATGGATGAACCCTGCTACGATGTCGAGTGGTACGTTGGTAGAATGGTGACGGTGGTACCAAGTCAAACATTTCCTCGAAGCACTCCTCGTGAAAGAGTCGATAGAGTACATAGAGTGACCCAAAGTCTCGCCGCTGCTCCAGCGACTCCTATCTGTCCGTAACATTGAGATGCCCGACGATTCGAACAGCACGCCTTTGCAGGAAGTCAAGTGGGTTTAGCTGATGATGAACTTAGACGTACCTGTCCAGAAATGAGAGCAGTGGGTACTCCACATGAGGACGAACTTTTGCTTTATATAGCACAGCACGCTGCCTCGGTTAGAACTACCGCCAGGCTCCGTTCAGGTCGCCCAACTTTTTGCTAGCCAATTTGGCTTTTTCCTACAATCATTCATCATCATCATCATCATTTCAGCTAATAGACGTCCCATTGTTGGGCTCGAGCCTCCTCCACAATAAGAGGGCCTTACTATTATATCACGCTGGTCAGACAGGTTGGTATAGGTTTTTATTTCAAGTTTTCCTTTTCTTGCATAGATATTATATGCGTACTGTATCCCTTAGTCGTCTTTTACGACATCCACGGGCAAGATAGGGAGTGGTGCATTGTATTCTTACTCCAAATGATGCCCAACTGGATTTTGCTTGATATTTCGACGCCAAGGATCCCAATTGGCACACATTCAAACGGCAAAAGTTCAAAACACGGACAGACTCGTTGAGTTTTCTCTAGAAAAAAACTTGACGTTCAACAATAGCATGTTTAAAATAAGAAAAAAATATGAAATGGACTTGGCAATCACTAAAAAAAATTGCAATACACTTAAATTGATTATATACTTACAATCCACAACCTGATGGTGCATAATTTTTATATTATTCAAAATCCTAATTTTACGTCTGATCAATGTACAGCCCGTATTAAATACGGGCTGTACATTGATCAGTGAAGGAAAGGAAATTTATTAAATCCACAAAGTTTTATTAGAGAATTGCCAATATTTATGGAGGAGAAAGAAAGACAATGCGAGGAAAGCTTCAATACTACGGTATATAGCATCGGATATACAAAGACAATACAATATTTTGAGGAAGAAATGTTTAACCTCATTAAATGAATACCCAAAGTCAAGGCAAACCTACAAGAAGAACAGAAATCCCATACAAGGAAACTATTTCAAGAAAGGAAACAACTAAATCGCGAACGGATAATGTCAGAGATTAAAAACAAAATCACATAAATAAGTAAACAAATTAACAAAGAAAATTTAAAAAATACAAAGGCACATAAACTATTTAAAAAAAAATATTTAAGTATATCAGGAGCTATGAAAACACAAACAAAGTAAAGAACGTATTGCTAAAATCTGTATCTGAACCTTTACTGAAATCTCTACAAAACATGTTCAACATTATACTTGAAAAAGGGATAACTCCAATTCAGTCTATAACGACTATACAGCAAAAAAAATGTGATAGAGCCAGAGCTAATAACTACAGGCCAATTAGTGTAATGAATAATGTCTATAAGGTCTACTCAAAAGTCATACTGAATATAGGTACACAAAAATCTTAGATGAAAATCAACCTCGTAAACAAGCACGATCCGATGAAAATTTTGAACAATTGACCACATTCATGTTATGACACATGTGTTGTGTTTTCGTGTGGTGACGGAGTAAGAATACAATTCACCGCCCCCTCCTCCTATTGATTACATAGAGCTTCTATACAATATATACTGCAACAGTTCGTCTAAGATACGACTACAAAGACGGACCAGATCTCTAGTTACATAAAGGTGTAACACAGGGCGATCCGCTCTCACCAACATTATTTTCAGCAGTTCTAGAAATGATTTTTAGGAACATTAACTGGGAAAATCTAAGAATAAGAATATACGGCGAATACTAGCGATTTGCAGATGACATCGCTACATCTGCACAGGAGAGCACACAGTTAGAAATATGATTAACGACTTAACAAGGGAGAGTAAAAAGTTGCACTGTCAATAAACACCTCTAAAATGATTACAAATGGTAGAGCGCCAGCTATCAGAGTAAACGGAGAAAATATAGAGTATGTTGCAGATTACATTTACCTGGGTCAATAAATTACATTTGTGGATCAATCAACCAAAGAAATAAATAGACGAATTGCAATTGCTTGGAAAAGTACTAGATACTAAAATAAAAGAAGAAGAATAGAGGCACAAGCATAAAAATTAAAAGTAAACTTTATAACGCAGTAATCCTATCATGCATAATGTATGGTTGCCAAATATAGTCTAAACGTAAAAAAGATGAAGAGACATTAGTCATACATCAAATTTAAATGGAAAGAAGTATGTTAGGAATTAGACAATATTAAAATGATTCAATAAGAAGGAAAGTAAAATGAGGGACATAGTACAAAGTATCTGATTAAATGGAAATGGGTAGGCCATGCGTGTAGAATGGAAAATGACAAATGGACCAAGAAAATAGCATAATGGGTGCCAAGAGAAGCACAATGGAGTAGAGGTAGAACGAAAGGGCGATGTGACGATATTTTTAAAGATGTGGACCAAATTGGGACAACAGGCTAAGAATAAAAAGAACTACAGGAAGCTAGGGGAGGCCCACGCCAAAGACGACTTCCAGAAATCAAAAAAGAGTTTAATACTTTTACTTTTAAATTGGTTATCATTTTAATTCTATTAAGGCAAGATCGTGGTTAGAATATTTATCATTATTTTCTATTTTATTGCATTGTATTACATTTACGTTAAGGAAAACTTCACTATTAATGATGTAATACTAATACAATTCATCCGGCCATGGTCTCCTCTCCTGTATCATAGAAGAACCGAGATGCGAATATCACAGCAAGATCAGACAATTTCGAAATAAAATTATAGCGTACCATTTGACCAACGTGAGGTAATGGAATACTTTGTTTGTAGTTAATGTCCGTACGTGACGTACGCTAAACAATAAGAAAATTGTCTAAAGGGTTTATATCAATGTAAATGTATTTATTGTTATAAGATAGGTAATTATTAATTAAAACGTATTTGTTTAATGTATAATACTGTTTTATTGAGTAAGTGATTATATCATATAGTGGAGCACATTTCATTTAGAGATTACAATGTTACCATGTATATGTGTGAGGGGGGCGAGCACGGCGGCCGGGCTGGGGGGCGCGGCCGGCGTGTTACACCCCCTCACGTATAAAAAATAATTACATAAGTAGTAGAGATAAGACAAAGTGTATCAACGCGGGCGCGGGCGCGGCGGTCACGCGGGCTCCGAGTCGCGCGGCGGCGGGCGCGGGTGCGGCGTGGGCCGGCGCAGCAACGCGGGCTTGGCGGCCAGCGCCGGCTTTAGCGACCCGCCCGTCAGCGTCAGCTCCGCGAACTTGGCGGCCACGCGCGCCGTGTTCCGCGCGGGCACGGGGCTGGCGGGCGCGGGCGCGGGCGCGGGGGCGGGCGCAGGAGCGGACGCGGGCGCGGATCGCTTCCGCAGGGTGTCGCGGTTGTGCGCGAACGCGTCGGCGCCGTCGGCGGCGCGCGCAGGCAGGTCCAGCACCAGGTCGGGCGTGCTCTCCGCCAGTCGCCTGCACACACACGCGCACTTACTGGCTGCACTCACCGCGAGTCGCGACCACCTCGCCGCGAGCCGATCGCTCCTCACCTGCAAGCCGCCGGTGACGCGCCTTCCTCGCCGTCTAACGGACTCGCCTCCGGTTCCGCGCCCGCCTCCTCCTGTACACAGAGACATACATTTATACAATGCGACATCAAGCTTTATTCAATTTGTGAAGCTAGTACTCGAGAGTATTGCGCCAAGCAGAACACGCCTCGATCAACAGCTTCATTTCTATATAGCACTATATCGCTACTTATCTCATACAACTTTATGGGTGAACACCACGCAATATTTGATCAACAAATTACTACCGGAGCATTATTCACCTTGTAATAATGACTTGCGTTATACCAAACTGCATGTACATATTTAAATTTTAATAACTTTATTTCCAACAAAATAAATAAGAGATGAAAGCAAGTAAATATCAAGCTGTGAATACGTCTACTCCATTTTATAATCAATCTGTACTAATACTAACTACAGGCTATTGTAACATATATGGTCCTTCGAGCCGGATTAGAACATCAACCAATAGATTGACATACATATTCGTATTAGCTGGTGAAGACGCCTGTTACTTTTTAATAACAAATATAAACAGTAATTCGATTTCATTTCGCTTTATATGTAAAGCAGAACTTCGGGTCAACTCCATATGTACTCTTATTTCATAGCAAAAATTTTGGGAACAGTTTTATGGCCGGTCGCCGGCCTGATGTCAACCCTCTTTGGGAATATAAATGTTGGTCTATTATCAGGTCTAGGTCAACGTAGAGCTCTCAGTCCTCTTTTATGACAGACACAAGTAATTGCTTTCATTGTAAATGTTGGTGCATTCATTACTCGTCACAATCTGTTCAAGTATCCATATTATCGACGTCCACTGTTAGACAAAGGACTCCACACGAGCCATTAATGCAATAATCACGCTTGACATTCGAAATTGGGATCTCTGGATAAAACTTAAGTTTCTGAAGAGTGTGCTGCCCATTCCAATGGTGATGACATTCGAATTTTACAACTCACTTGGGAAAATCAAGGATAGCGAAACAATTGTAATGGTAGTAAAATATTAATTTAAAAAAATTAAAAACAAGCTTTTATTTAACTGCTCTAAAACCAAGAAAAAGTGTTTGTCGAGACTATTCAAACGAGTACAAACTGGACGGTTTTATCTTGTTTAGTTTAGGAGTTCCTATAGCCACCTTGCGGCGCCATCTTGAGACCAGCTTCACCTTACCATATTATTGAATTGTCACCGAAGTTACGTAAGTAAACCAAATTTCAACCTAATCTAACTACAGGAAGTGGTTCTAATTTAACTCGCAAGATTTGTCCCATACTAACAGGACAAGATAAATAAAAACTTAATTATGTGTTATTCTGTGATATAGTCGTATGTAGAGTGAGTATCGAGCGTGTGGCACCTTCACACACACACATAAGTGTACTGTGTGTGTGTTGCGGGCGGTTCTACTGCGACAGCTGGCGACGCGCCTGTACTGTGTAGTGACACACACACGCACGTCATGCACAGAGAGGACTAACATCGTATTATTTAATAAAGCACCTTGCGTTACTTACCTGTACATGATACATAATGACTCGCTATGTTTACGTGTGTGTTACATATTTGCTACAGTTAACTATTTTTACGGATTCAAATATTATTTTGTATAATTTTTTATAATTCAAAGTAAGCCGCCTCTTAAAAATCAATAACAGTTAGCATCATGCCCTCCTGAGTTTTCTTGCTGGATCTTCCTCAGTGTGGCCGCACTTCGATCCGGTGGTAATATATTAGATTTGTCAAACTTAAATTCATAA
Organism: Lymantria dispar; assembly: GCA_032191425.1. NCBI lineage: Eukaryota > Metazoa > Arthropoda > Insecta > Lepidoptera > Erebidae > Lymantria > Lymantria dispar. Next base: position 396,836 of record CM063454.1, read on the forward strand.
ATTTTTATAACATAATAATTATCCCAAATTTAATATTTATTAACCAAAAACAATAAAATAAATCATATAGAATCATTTTCTTTTTGTATTGGCAATAAGTTTGTATCAAATTATGGGTCAAAATTTAACTAATTGTAGCGGGTCACTCGAAGCGGATCTCAATCTCTGTAATAAGAATGACTTTTTGGAGGTGAAACACCTTAGTCTGCCTGCAACCATGAACGCTGTAAAGTGTTCGAAACGTCGGGCAATCAAATACAAACGCGAATAAAATTCATAAAAATAGTTTTGTTTGAAGTGGTATAGTTGAGGATATTGTGTTACTACAACTCTCGCACATACAGCTTGTTTAGACAGAACTTATAACTTTAAATACATTCAAGCGAATCGATTACATTGTTGAATGAATCAAACACATTCGCAATAAATATCCTATTCTCGTCTCAAACTGTAATAGAAGCGCCAACAAGTTGATATATTACTTTTCTCTGCGACACTCTTTACTCATAATCTACATGAAATGTGTATTTTATTTTTATGAAAATTTTAATACAAAATTTATCAACATTAATGTGTGTCAAATTAATGTTCTCATTAAAAAAAATACAGTACCAATATTACACTACTCCATCTGTTGGTAATTTTCTGCTTCTAGGGTTGGCTATCACATAACGAAAAAATAACCTTTATGAAATAAATGTCGCCATCTAGTGACAAATCCTAATGAACATTATGATTTACACAAAACTTATGTGACAATTGATTAGTGTATAGTAACAGTTATCAATAAAAAAAAAGAACTGTGCGAAGTATTTCATACTTGTTTCTTAGTTTTGATGAAATTTACGAATGAGTATAGTCTCCAGTACAAGGAATTTGAATTATTTTGACACATACAAACGTAAAACTTTGTGAGTGCATTTTTTGCGACGAGTCCGACAAACTTCCTAAGGCGAAAACTTTCGGCGCCGCTGCGTTATTAAATGCCTGCTTCCCAGCAATGTTAATATAACGTCACTATAACTCTCGGTATATACAAGTATGATTTTTTTATTTTTTTTTAAGAAAATTAATTTTAAAATAGTGGTCAACTTGTCCGACAAAAATTATGCTGCGATGGGATGTCCACCAACCTGGAGATGTCGATATTTCGTCACTATGACTCCCTATACAGTTTGATTTTTGAAATTTGTTTAGTAAATGAATTTATAAATTGTGGTGAACTTGTCCTGCAAAAATTATGCTGCGTATGCAGTGTCCACCACCTCTAAAATGTCGACGTGACATCATTATGTCTCCCCGTACATAGAACTTCAAATTTAATATTTTTTAATTTCAAATAAAGTACTAATTAAAAAAAATGTATCTGACAAATACACGCTGAAATCATACTTATAGCGATTTAACAAACTTATTCTTGGCTATCCTAATCAGATATACCTATAGATTTTTATAGGCAATAGTTTTAACCCGTCGTTTTTTCGTAAGGGGAAGAGAAAGAACTTCAATATTTTAAAAAGAAATGTCAAATTTCAAGCCTTTTATAAATTTAAAACAAGCTTCAGCGTCTCAAACCAATACCAAAACTGCAATTTATAAAGTTATTGAAGAGTTCTTGTGTAGAATGTACTCGTTAAAAACCAAAGACGAGGTCAACAAAGGCTTTGAGTTATTATATAAATTCCGGCAATCGGGCGTTTGAAAACGCAGCAGCGCCGAAAGTTTTCACATTAGAAACATTGTCGGACTCGTCGCAAAAAGGCACTCCCAAAGTTTTTCATATGTATGTGTCAATAAAATTTAAATTCCTTGTACTGGGGACTAGTAGTTTCTACAAAAGATACTTGGCGTCTACATATATAGTAAAGAAGCGGGTTGTATGTGCGTCCTCATGTGTATGTGTGTGTTTGTGTGTTCGTACAATACGAGGCGAACAAAGCGGGATGGCAAGCACTGAGGTACAAATTAAACACTGTCACTTGTGTGTTATATGTTTATTGCACTACATATACAGGCGGAGCGGCGGTACAGCACACTACATACACACAGACAGACACACATACACTTAGTTACATACTATATATACATATAACAGGCAACATATAAGGCACCACTACCACTACCCGCGCACACAACACAAAGCGTTAGCAGTGCGCGACACGCGGACGGACAAACAAACAAACACAATGAATGTTTGATTGTCGGCGTAAGCGTTACACTGTGAACATACAATTGTAATACTCGTGTTGCGAGCTCTCAGAGCTCAGAACTATCTGCGGCTGACAACTACAGTCACAAAAAAAGCTTAAATTAACTGTAATTGATTGTATGTTCACATGTATTATTATTTATACTAAACTGTACAATACAATCAGTGAGCCGGTGGACTCAACAACACACATAACACTTATGTTATATATAGTAGTCAGTCTCAGTCTTATTTTATACACAATGCTATGTCATTATACGTGAGTGAGAGCGCCCTCGTATATAGACACGCGCGCACACACAGAGCAGGCGCTGGTGCGCTTGGTGACGTCACGCCACACTCACGCTCACGCTAGCATATAGAAAGCGGTTACTTAGCTAACTATAACACATACGACACGTGTAGTATGTACATACATGTATAATTATAACATATGACAACTACAGACGGGCAAGCTAAAGCGCTCTCCAGCGACATTGTACAGCGCCATCTGTCGACCTATTCGTCTAACGACATGTTTATATCAAAATGCAAATCTATTGACCTGAATAATATTTCAAAGTTGATAATGATGATATGACAACTACGATATTTTTAAAATTTTGATCAGAACCCAACTGAATTTGTGTACAATCATCAAATGTGAAAAACCATAATTATGGAAATTTATTGCGATGCTCTTAAAAATGCAGCGCTTTTATAAAATTGGTGTACAGCCATGTGTCAGCTCCTCTGGAGTGGTGTCACATTCTCGTTAGATGCCGAGAGACTGAGGTGTAGTCGGTAGAGCGGATATCTTTAATCAGTTCTCAGTAATCTTTTCATTTATCCCAATGCAGTATTACTACGGTAGCCTGTACGGTAGTTCCTAGTGTTGCTTATTGTCTACGGTCGATAATTTGTGTTTGTCATCAAGTGAGACGCTTGCAGATTAGACAATAAGGACGACAAAATTAAAACAAATACAAAATTATCAATATTGTGTTGCAATTGACTATCTTAGTTAACATGCTCAACGTGTGTCACTAATAATGGCTTATATATTATGCACTATTTTATGTTGTGTCATACGGTGCGTCTGTACAATGTCGCCACAACGGCTCTCTGTGTGTGTGTGTGTGTGTGTGTGTGTGTGTGTGTGTGTGTGTGTGTGTGTGTGTGTGTGTGTGTGTGTGTGTGTGTGTGTGTGTGTGTGTGTGTGTGTGTGTGTGTGTGTGTGTGTGTGTGTGTGTGTGTGTGTGTGTGTGTGTGTGTGTGTGTGTGTGTGTGTGTGTGTGTGTGTGTGTGTGTGTGTGTGTGTGTGTGTGTGTGTGTGTGTGTGTGTGTGTGTGTGTGTGTGTGTGTGTGTGTGTGTGTGTGTGTGTGTGTGTGTGTGTGTGTGTGTGTGTGTGTGTGTGTGTGTGTGTGTGTGTGTGTGTGTGTGTGTGTGTGTGTGTGTGTGTGTGTGTGTGTGTGTGTGTGTGTGTGTGTGTGTGTGTGTGTGTGTGTGTGTGTGTGTGTGTGTGTGTGTGTGTGTGTGTGTGTGTGTGTGTGTGTGTGTGTGTGTGTGTGTGTGTGTGTGTGTGTGTGTGTGTGTGTGTGTGTGTGTGTGTGTGTGTGTGTGTGTGTGTGTGTGTGTGTGTGTGTGTGTGTGTGTGTGTGTGTGTGTGTGTGTGTGTGTGTGTGTGTGTGTGTGTGTGTGTGTGTGTGTGTGTGTGTGTGTGTGTGTGTGTGTGTGTGTGTGTGTGTGTGTGTGTGTGTGTGTGTGTGTGTGTGTGTGTGTGTGTGTGTGTGTGTGTGTGTGTGTGTGTGTGTGTGTGTGTGTGTGTGTGTGTGTGTGTGTGTGTGTGTGTGTGTGTGTGTGTGTGTGTGTGTGTGTGTGTGTGTGTGTGTGTGTGTGTGTGTGTGTGTGTGTGTGTGTGTGTGTGTGTGTGTGTGTGTGTGTGTGTGTGTGTGTGTGTGTGTGTGTGTGTGTGTGTGTGTGTGTGTGTGTGTGTGTGTGTGTGTGTGTGTGTGTGTGTGTGTGTGTGTGTGTGTGTGTGTGTGTGTGTGTGTGTGTGTGTGTGTGTGTGTGTGTGTGTGTGTGTGTGTGTGTGTGTGTGTGTGTGTGTGTGTGTGTGTGTGTGTGTGTGTGTGTGTGTGTGTGTGTGTGTGTGTGTGTGTGTGTGTGTGTGTGTGTGTGTGTGTGTGTGTGTGTGTGTGTGTGTGTGTGTGTGTGTGTGTGTGTGTGTGTGTGTGTGTGTGTGTGTGTGTGTGTGTGTGTGTGTGTGTGTGTGTGTGTGTGTGTGTGTGTGTGTGTGTGTGTGTGTGTGTGTGTGTGTGTGTGTGTGTGTGTGTGTGTGTGTGTGTGTGTGTGTGTGTGTGTGTGTGTGTGTGTGTGTGTGTGTGTGTGTGTGTGTGTGTGTGTGTGTGTGTGTGTGTGTGTGTGTGTGTGTGTGTGTGTGTGTGTGTGTGTGTGTGTGTGTGTGTGTGTGTGTGTGTGTGTGTGTGTGTGTGTGTGTGTGTGTGTGTGTGTGTGTGTGTGTGTGTGTGTGTGTGTGTGTGTGTGTGTGTGTGTGTGTGTGTGTGTGTGTGTGTGTGTGTGTGTGTGTGTGTGTGTGTGTGTGTGTGTGTGTGTGTGTGTGTGTGTGTGTGTGTGTGTGTGTGTGTGTGTGTGTGTGTGTGTGTGTGTGTGTGTGTGTGTGTGTGTGTGTGTGTGTGTGTGTGTGTGTGTGTGTGTGTGTGTGTGTGTGTGTGTGTGTGTGTGTGTGTGTGTGTGTGTGTGTGTGTGTGTGTGTGTGTGTGTGTGTGTGTGTGTGTGTGTGTGTGTGTGTGTGTGTGTGTGTGTGTGTGTGTGTGTGTGTGTGTGTGTGTGTGTGTGTGTGTGTGTGTGTGTGTGTGTGTGTGTGTGTGTGTGTGTGTGTGTGTGTGTGTGTGTGTGTGTGTGTGTGTGTGTGTGTGTGTGTGTGTGTGTGTGTGTGTGTGTGTGTGTGTGTGTGTGTGTGTGTGTGTGTGTGTGTGTGTGTGTGTGTGTGTGTGTGTGTGTGTGTGTGTGTGTGTGTGTGTGTGTGTGTGTGTGTGTGTGTGTGTGTGTGTGTGTGTGTGTGTGTGTGTGTGTGTGTGTGTGTGTGTGTGTGTGTGTGTGTGTGTGTGTGTGTGTGTGTGTGTGTGTGTGTGTGTGTGTGTGTGTGTGTGTGTGTGTGTGTGTGTGTGTGTGTGTGTGTGTGTGTGTGTGTGTGTGTGTGTGTGTGTGTGTGTGTGTGTGTGTGTGTGTGTGTGTGTGTGTGTGTGTGTGTGTGTGTGTGTGTGTGTGTGTGTGTGTGTGTGTGTGTGTGTGTGTGTGTGTGTGTGTGTGTGTGTGTGTGTGTGTGTGTGTGTGTGTGTGTGTGTGTGTGTGTGTGTGTGTGTGTGTGTGTGTGTGTGTGTGTGTGTGTGTGTGTGTGTGTGTGTGTGTGTGTGTGTGTGTGTGTGTGTGTGTGTGTGTGTGTGTGTGTGTGT